>CAKKTJ010000086.1:127500-515000 GCA_920618645.1 Peronospora belbahrii | reverse complement strand
AATGTACCCAAGTACAGCCACAACACAATGGTGTGACAGGTGTGTATGTACAATACACATCTTTGTATAACCCCGTCGTTTTGTTCTTAGTGCAAGTAAAAGGCATTAGAAGGCTCATATTATATGGCTATATAAAACAAGCTCAAATGTCACAAGGCATTCGATTGTAGTAATTTTGGTGTTTCCAGAATCATGGTAGGCAAATGCTGTCCGTCCAGGATTTTCAGCTATTTTACGTGTACAATATTGATTTTTCTGATCGGAGCAAAAAGACTTTTAAGAAAGTCGGTCACGCCAATCATCTTTTTTCTGATAAGAACCGATAAGCTTCTAAAATTAGGAACCTCGACGGTAAAGTCAAAGTTTTCGTAGTTTAGATATAAAAAATGAGAAGACACATACTGGCAAGTCAAACGAATGTAAAATTGTAATGTCATTTTATATACAACCGTAAAGCTGTCATTTAACAACTTTTAGTAAAAATCGTCAAGAGGTATAAATCACCAAATTATTCAAGAATTCATATGGAGTATATTGATGGTTTGTTTGTGTGGCTTTCAGTTTGGCTATAACTGAGCCCAACACTTAATCTATTCGAAATGAAGATTTAAAGGACCATGATTTAAGTGGTAGTTTGAATGACATTGGATCCGACCAAAACACATCAAGGCCAATAGGCAATAACTGTCACTTTTGAGCAACTTCTTGTTGCTATAAAATTCGAGTTGAATATAGCATTAACATCGTTACACAAAACACATGAAATGCATCAAATTATAGTGACCATAAGGTCGTTATAGAAAAGTTGTTCACAGAGCACTTTCGTAGTGACGTCAGTATGGAAAAATGTACAAAGCAGCTTCAATTTTAAGCATGGGATGTAAGCTCATATGATTACGACAATTTGAAGACATGCATTGCAATGGTCTCAAATTGTAAACGACGCTTCAAAATGAAGGCTTGAGCGTATTACCGTAGCAGGTAAACAGTAGCATACTGAAGCGCGTAGAGCGCGTGAAAACGCGACACAGTCACAGTTTGCTTAGCGAAGGGTACGCGTGTTACAGTATTCAAAGTCTCGATGGACTTAAATGTAAAGCTCTTGGACTTTAACAGCATGGAGCGCTATTTGGCCTTGGACCTGGATGCGAGGTATGACCCCGATCGTGTGTTTTGACAACAGGATTGCCTGTGGCGATCGTCTCGGATAGAGACCCTCGTTTTACGGAAAAACTTTTGAAGTTAGTCTGTTGCATGCGATAGAACTACATGTAGAGTAGATGCTTCTATATTTGGTGCCCAAAGATAAACATTAAATTAATCAGTCTATAACCTGCTGTGTATAAAATTTGTTGCTAGAGCCTTAGTCCTTGTGAAAGGAAATTGTGTTTTAGATACTGGTCTCATTAAGACGTGTATGTTGCATGTTAAAAAAAGCTCAAGTTTGTAAAGCTAGCCTTGAGCGAGTTAGTATCCCTGAGATGTAAAGCTCCTCGAGCTTGTCTTCCTTGGCCCTAATGCAAAAGTAGCTTTGCTGCGGTAGGTCTGTTGCAGAGGAAGTAGATTACGCCTGGTCCTACGATGTCGGCTTCGAAGCGTTATCAGGGGTCATATATGATGTATGGAATAGTAACACCTGCGTGTGTTTTCTTGTTAGAGTTCACCTCAAGCTTTTATAGTTTTGTTAACTTAAATATAAAAATGTGTCTCATGCTGAATGCAAATTGAGTGACCACGCGCCAATGGAAGAAGCTTTAATAATTTAGTTCTGGAAGCCTTCAGTACCTTCGATAGTACGGTGCAAGCCCATTGCACAAGCAAGTAAATCGCCATAATGTACGTATACATTTGCATCGTGAATGGCGCACTGCACACAAAGACTCGATTTAGTGCTCACGAGCAATACAATTCCCTGCAACTTGGCAAATACGCCATAGCAACTGCGTAAGGAAGGATATGAGGCAAAACTCACACGTGACTTTTATTTTATTTGCTCTTATGCTAAAGCTTACTTTAAAATTGCCTAAGCTAGCTCCGTAACGACAGGCTTGACCCCAAGCACACCACATTTGGCTTAGATAAAACAGTATGTTTGATCCATGGCTGATAGACAGCACAAAAATAAACCATTAAGCTGCTGCGCCCACAGATAAAGAATACAACAGTTCCGCACCACTGCGGAGGAAGACAATACATAGCGCATCTCTTTCTTCTGCTACCGCTCACTATTGTACTCGAAGAGCTGAAAAAATCCTCGGAATTTATTATGATAGGACCGAAAAAAAACTAGCTGATTAAGAACCACATCTCACGTTTTGATCAACTACGCGGTACTAGAGTCTCCAGACAACCATAATGAAGCTATAATTACAAGTTGGTAATATGCTATTACCCTGGTGATTTGTACAAAATCCTTGAAGCAGGAAAGACAATAAATGTTATGGTTTTGCCAGAAAACTTCAGAAACTACAAATAAAAGATTGGTTAAGCAGAGGTGTTGATTTGCACACAATCCTCGAATACATGTAGCGTGACCCTAGACTGATAAGCATTTTGTCGTATTTAAGGTTTCGAATCTGTACCACAATACGCAGCTAAGCTTAATTACTATGATTACAAATGCGTATAAGATAAATTTGTGAAAGTATAAAGTCTTCGTACGACTGATGCGAAAGTACAAAACAAGTAACTAAAAAGCATTCCGTTTATTCAATAGATCTAGAACTATTTTAGTCATTGTATTAGGCTGCCAAACGGATGGCCTTTTCCTACCTCTTGACCTAGATATGCATATTAAGGCCTATACTCAAGTATGATTGGATAAAAAGAATACTAAAATATACTAATAGTGTAGCCCTGCGGGTACTCTATTGAAAGTATCCTGCAAAATGTGGTACACACTACTTCGGCTAAAAGCCTGTACCGCAATTTGTGTACAATTGGTGTGGTGGGTTGTGCGGTGGTTCCTCTTTCATGACATTTCAAAACGTTATGAGCCTCATCACTAAGATCACCGGACTATATCAAAAGTCCATAAGTAAGTCACTAGCCATGTACGGCCTCAAGTACGACGACTTGCTTGTGGATACGACCGCGGTGCAGACGGCATTGCACTGGGTTAACGACGAGGAATACCAGGCTCGCACGAAACGCATCGCTCGCGCTGCCGACTGCTCGCTCAAGCGCGGCTACCTACCGGACGAGATTCAGGCCATTCAGCGCCCGCTTGACTTTTACATGTTTGACAAAGTCATAGAGGCTGCAAAGCTTGCGGAGGAGCGTGCCGATCTGACGCGTTGGTAGACAGACAATGATCAGCTGCTGGGCTTTAAGCATCTATATTGGACTAACTTCTCGCTGCGCAGATGAACGAAGAATGAAAAGAAATGAACTCAATGTGTGGTAATTGAATCGTTTGGTATTATTGTATGCGTCGTTTGCTTCATGTGGTGCTCCTAGTTTCAGGTATTGAGCTACATGGGCGATTGTTGTATTTATTTTTCGTTTAGCCGATAGATTGAACAAGTTTATTACTTGGTCAGCTGCAAGTGCAGAATTTCCAGTGCTAGTATTAGTGGCTCAACCTCATCGTCTAGTACAAGAGAATACAAAGCGGAGTATAAAGCATTGAGCGCACGATCGAAAACTGTGTTGTACATGAAATAGAGAAAATGATGTTGACGACGGCAAGTTTGGGGCTGCGGCTGAGCGAGATTACATACTGCAGCAACATACGCAAAGTCTAAATCAACACATTGGGAGTTACGTCACGAAGAATTAACTTGTGTAGTCTAGGATGGTCGTGATGGAGACTATCTATTGGTGTCAGATGCAAAGGTTAGGCTGAAGACAAAGTTTCAACCAGCTGGCGTCAACTACAAATTTATATCTTCGACGAAGACGACAAGCACAAGCAATCAGATGTATCTATGTCACTTGTCGATCTCCACAGCATTACCGGACCCACAAAGCGTTATCTGAGCTGCATTTTTTCGTTAGCTGATCCAAACTATGCAGTCTCGTAACTCATTCATCAACAACGACGCCTCAAATAAACTGGTCGTTATCGTGTCTTAGAACTCATCGCCGTAGTGTAGCAACCGAAGCAGCTCAGATTGAGTGTTAGTCATCTAGAGCCTTGCATTAACCACAAACGTTACCACCTGATGGAACATCACAAACAGGCAAAAGTTGACAATCCGCTGACAAGGCTTTACGTCGAGGAGATGAATGATTTTGTAGCGTCTTTGATACATTATCAAACATATAAATCTTACTAAAGCAGCAACATGCAACAAGGTTGTCGTTCACATGATTCACGCCGCCACGCCACGGTGTATCGATCCGACCGACGCGTTATCCACTGCAAGGCATGCTTCTGTCGTTGTGTTTTGGCTGTGACCGATGTAGGGACTAATTCAACATTTTATGCCAGACGTTGGAACTATGCCACAAAAACTATGAGTGACTTAAGCTTTAGAAATAAGTAGCATTTATGGTTTCATGGGCATGTGCTTATATTGGTAATGCTATTTACTCTATGCTGCGTATTTCAGACTCATTGAATAAGGACCATCCAGCTGAGAAACATGTAAAAGAGCAAAACTGGGTACACTGTAAGCGCCTTTCGCTTAGGTGGTACCAGCTTCGACATGAACACAACTGACGCTACATACATCGCCAATGACACCGAGCAGAAAGTGGTGCAAATAGAAAAAAACATATTACCATTAGAGATCAGAATACAGAGCTCAGGTATACATGACTGACTGACTGACTGTTTACAAAGCATGACGCACCTCGTGTAGACCATAGAAAACCAACACCGACAATCACGATACGCAGCAAAACGTGTGAGACCACCATTTTCGCCAACATACACACTAGCGTGGCAATATTCAGCGGGAACACGCAATAACCCAGTACACATACGCTTTGGAAGAAAGATCTGTCGTAGATGCAAGTCCGTCACAATCGTTTGAATCAGTACCATTTAGATACAAACAATTTCAGCAATAACAAAGATCAAAGATCAACGTACATGGAGCTACCTAAAAGTTGCGCATTGATAGTGACAATAGTAGCACCTACCCAAATCACCACAAACACTCCAGTAAACACCATTGCTGATTGTGCCGCAGGTGCTGTCACACTCAACATTCTGCACGAGCATTTCACCGAATAGAACAATTAAAGTCAAAATTCTGCAACTTTGGACATCATTACACGTTCAACAACGTACATGGAGAGCGTTAGACACAGCAGCAATGGTCCCCAAAGATCCCCTATACATAGAAAACACAAAAGAAAGCGAAATTACAGGATCTGCTTGTGGCTCGACTCAGATCTGATTCTCGCCATCGTACAGTCACGTAGTGCCTTGAGCGTCTCCTCCGACGTGTTACTAGGCATAAGGACAACACGCAATTTACTTCCAACCAGTCGCAAATCACGAAGCTGTTGCAAACAGCGACATCACGCGTCCATTTACAAAATACATGAATCAGAGCAAGTTGCATCGATATTTACAAAGAGACAACGATACTAAACAGCTACGTACGATAGTAACAGACACGGGTTCATCCAAGGTGTTTTCCTTTCCTAAAGGTAAACTCATGCTACCTGAGACAAGTTCCACATCTTCCATCTCTTTCTCCTTTATCTTCATCTTGTTCTCGTCCGTCATGTTTTTCTCCTTACGTTGCAAGTTTTATAAAAAAATGCAATATATTTCGGTAAGGAATTTATCGTGGAGTGTGTCTACGTTTTCGCTGCAAAGTATTTATTTGTTATTTTTATTAAAATATACATATATAATCTCTCAAGGGTCTACTAGTGAAAAAATCCGTTGCGTTTTGTCTTGGATACTTAGTAAACGAGATACGATTGGCTCGTTTATAATTGCTCACGTACGTCGTCTGGCTTTGTGTCCTGTTTCATAACCGCTTTTTGACTATCGGGTCATGGGTTGTGCTTCTAGTACTGGGGTTTTCCAGTCCATTCCAGACAAATATAATTCTGTCGGTACTTGATAGTAGACGCTTTTGAATATTTGTATTATAAAAGAGTATTCTTCCTACTACTAACTCTACTCAATGCTTTTAAATTGCATAATCATTCCAATTACCAGAGGAAGTTCAAAAAGCGCTTCGGTGAGTGTCAGTCTCAATGATAAACAAAGACCGTGTAGTATCGAGGTTTGTGTTATCTTGGATTATACCTACCTCAACAATTGTTGTGGATATCTTGTTGTCAATAGCCAAGCTGGACTTCAGTCGTCCGATCTGATTATTGCAGTACGTATATGCGTGTATGCTTCATTAGCAACGGAATGGTTGTCATTATTCAAGCTTTTTACTGCGTCTTGATTCAAAAATAACTTTCATATGTGATGGTGTTTCATGTTTTGTTTTGAATAAAATGTAGGTGGATTTTACAGAATCAAATCTAGTATGGAATATATATGTATACGTATATAGAATGTTGGTGCACAATTGATATGATTGGTGACAGATTGCTGAGCTTGTTGTTGTTGTTGTGCAAATTATAGTGGAAAGGAGAGAAGACATTTGAAGGACGATCGCTTCATTACATTGATAAAACAGGCCGTGTGACAAACCCTTACCAGGTATGTTGCTTAATACGATGAGTCCTCTTACAGGATGGATGGATATTCATTGATATTCGTTTTAAATACGTGACGGGTATATTTGACCGTTCTTTTTCCTTCGCAGACTGTGATTTCGGCAATCACTCGTGTATTTGAGTTATTTGACGACGATGATTCTATCCCGGCCTTTGGTTATGGCGGATATCCAGAGCGACCACCAGCGGAACGATACTTTCCGTTCGTCGAAGGTCAAGGGTGCGAGTTTGACGAGATCTTGCAGCGATATTTTGCAATTGCTTCTACTATGGAACTTAATTCTTCATCCAGCTTTGTACCGATCATCCACGAAGCAATGAAGATGGCAAACAAGAGTCGCCGGTACCACATCTTGATCATTATCTCTGACGGTCACGTTGACGACCCTGGAATAGCTAGGAGGGCAATTGTGGAGGCTTCTGAATATCCACTTTGTACGTAAAATATCTTGCGCGGTACAGTTGTTACCATGGTGTTGAATATCTGACCCGAGATGAGTTTATTTTTTTTGCTCTTCTTAGCCATAGTCATGGTTGGTGTGGGCGATGGTCCTTGGACTTTAATGACCGAGTTTGACGACAAGTTGCCCGAGCGTCGTTTTGATAACTTTCAGTTTGTAAATTACAACACGATTCCAAGAGGAAATCTCGACAATCCAGATGGAGGATTTGCCATGCAGGCACTCATGGAGATTCCAGGTACATGTTTTTGACTGTATGAGTAGGACAGACTACAAAAATGTTGCTTACATGTGGACAACACTATTGCTTGTTCCTTTGTGCAGAGCAATACAACACAATCCGAGAGCTTGGATTGATCAAGAACTAACGCCGTCGACGCTACTGCGGTCACTAGTTTTGTCTTTGAAGCGTACGTGTGTACATCCGACAGCAAAATAGCAACAGCACCTTTATTTTACGCCTGCAAACTTACAAGCGTGCACCTGATCACTTTGTAGAGTTATACGCTATAGTGAATAAAGTACTGAATATTGATGAAAGACTTGTAGTTTGTTTTGAGTGTGCCTCGATATATTCGCACCATGTTGAGCGCTTGCTGTCGTCCATCCACTCACTATGTCAGTCAATGATGTCTATACCACTATGTATGATGGTTGTATACCGGTATCACACTACGATTTACTAGCTATCATCCATGAAGGTGATTATCTCGAGTTCATATGGTCCGTTTATCTCATTGCGACTGTTAATGTCACAATGTGCTCATTTACATGTGGGACGTGCTACAAAGTCTGCTACAACCAATTTTGTATGTCAATCACCTTTATCTCGTTCAAGTATGAGTCCAAAGCTTCGTGTAAGTGCACCAGGAAGTAATGAAACACAGTGGCTGAATATAAACCAAAGAGGGATTGGAAGTCCTGATCTTTGGGCAAAAGATATGCCTCGATTGAATACAATGAAAATGCTCATGTCTTCTTATACTAGTAACTTTATCCAGACAGCTATTGATCCTTTAGTGCGGATAAAATCAGGTGAAAAACAAGCTTCCATGGAAGCTCTGGCACTGAGTGAGGTTCTTAAAGACACGAATATTTCACGTGAATGCTTTGTTATATCGGCATTAATTGGTACAAATGTACTACATTCCACTCAATTGAAAACAAATGAAAGACTGGAGAGAGAGTATGTCAAAAAAGGAGTGGAAATTACGATTGAAGAACTGGATATTGAGACACTAGATCATGTTGTATGTCAGATCCCAGAAGAATTGGCTTTCATACCAGCAAAGCAAAAGGAATTGATGGAAAAGCTAAGGACGACGTGTGATGTCTTAGAAACATTGTGCAAGCATGGAAAAGTGCAGAGTTATGGCTTTTCATTACCAACTTTTGACGTATCAAGTCAATTGGAACAACTGGTAGAGAAAACGTTTAGTCCATTGTCGGAACTATTTGGAAACTTCGCGTCACTGCAGCTGCCTCAGCATGTGGGTAGTGCAATATTTGCGCTGCCAGAAATTGTGATGCAATTCCGCAAGGAACGCGAAATGCTCCTTATCGGTGACCGCCCAATTGAAGCGATGCTGTCGAGCGGTCATCCGTTCCATGTGAAAACATACGACGTCATCTCTGGTGAGGATGTGGCGCTGTTGCTAAAGACGGCATTTAATCTGAGCATTGCTGTGGAGAAGAAGTACATGGAAAAGATTCGACCAGAATATGAGCATCTTGATCTGCCACCAGTAGAAGATGTGGCGTGGGCGCATATTCTAGCCAACCAGCACAGCCAGTTTAACAATCTTCAGGTCTGGCAATATGTCCGTGAGACACAAATTCTCCCTCGCTTAGACGCAACCATTAAGCAGTTCAACAAACACAAGGAGACGGAAGAGCTGGGTTTTACTTACTCAGTGGTCTTGAACCAATTGCTGAAATGTTTTACCAGATCGGTCGAGGTACGTCAATTCGTAAACTCCACATCGCGATTTGAAGTCAATTTACTGACACTTTGACTACTATCTGACAGCTCGTAGATGCTGACCGCTCGACAAGGCTTATGACCGCGTGGAAGAATGAAAAGGGATTGCTTCCATCGGAGAAAATTACTACTGAAGAAGTGGCAGTGATGGCAGCGCTTAGCACCGGCATCGACATCACTTTGCTTGAAGAGCAACTTCCCGCTTCGTCCTCGTTGCCTTTCACCCACAAGTTTTCCTCTACCCAACTGCAACAGATCACGGCACTAGCAGAGCCTCATTTTGCTGCCGAATAATCAGATTGCTAGTAAAACAGCCTAAAAAAATAACCATGTTACGGCTTTTTGGTTCCCAAAGACTGTCACTGGGTTTTGCCATTATTGTCGTGGAAAAGGCCTGAAGTTATGAAGCATTCCTCAATATGTTATCATCAAGATTGATCTGTACTTGCACCTCGTTGTTGTGTCAACAGTATTGCGCAACTTGCTCAAGAAGTTTTTCGTAGGAGCAACCGTGGCGCTCAATGCCATAGCACCGCTGACAGCTACATCGACATCGTTGACTCGGGACAACATCAAGTTTCTGGCGGTTGGTCGCGTTATGGATAAAATGGTCGTAGCCTGTTATGTGCATACTTCGGACGGCAAACTCGTGCGCCAGAAGATACCAACGTATTGAAGTAAATGCTGAATAAAATGATCCAAGCTCCGACGTGGAAGCCGCACGTGCAGCTAAATAGCTGTCACTCACTCAAATGTGACCCTAGTAAGCTTCACCTCATGATGAACAATGACGAGCTTGTGTTGGCAGCTATGACCGCTAAGAGTTATCCACTTACTTGACGTTCCAGGATATTTCTGTCATGCAGCAGGCGATTGTGGTAAAATTTGGCTCTAATGCTCTGAATTTTCGAGAGGTGTGTACTCATGTGGTCTAGACTGGTAATTGCAGCAAGCTGAAGATTTGTCTTGGTGTTTTTGCAGAACGGATTGAGCAAGGTCTGCGTGAAGTTCTTCATAGCTATTGCCACCACATACGATGATCGTACCAAGTGACAAGTTGTCCAAGGTAATGAATCAAGTCATGCACGACTATCATGCACCATAATCTTGAACTCGTGCTGTCTGACATGGAGAAGATAAAAGTTGTGGAGCAAAAGACCAATGACTTAAGTGATCAGGTCAGGTTTTGTTACAATACTAGTCGGAATTTGCGTCAAGAAATAGGGTGGAAGAAGGTGAAGCTGATGCTTTTGTTCCTCATTTGTACTCTTGTCCTTACTTTCATAGTAGTTGTTACAATGCTACATGTCTTTCAACCCCCTTGTCTTTCAACCCCCTTGTCGTTCATCTTTACTCATCTTTTAGCTTCGTGTACAACGTGCATGTAGCCATATTAAACAAGACACATTCCGTCCTATGTAACATAGTTAAACTTAGTATAGCGTTTTTTTGTGGCAAGTGTTTGAATAATGGAGAGAAACATGTCCACTGCGCAAGAATTGGAGGCGACACTTATGGACCCTCGCTTCTTACGTGGTACATCATTGCTGAAGAAAAAGCGTTTTGAGGAAGCAATAGTGGTCTTTGAGGATCTATTACGTCTTTTTTGCGAGGCAGAAGGCAAGAGTGAATCATTGGCTGTGGCTCCTATTTACTATGAATATGGTAATGCTCTATTAAGTCTCAATGAGACAACATCAAGTATATTTGGTCATGTTGTTGAAGGTTCTGTACCCAATCGAAATGAAAATAGTGAAAAGGACACTCAAGAGTCATTGGGTGACTTGGAGGCAGCTTGGGAGGTCATGGAATTAGCGCGCGTTATTTACTCGCGTTACCCTGGAGATCAAGTAGTTGAGATGCAGCTGGCTAGGGTATACACTCGATTAGGAGATTTGAGTCTTGAAAGTGACCAGTATGAACAAGCTAAAGCAGACTTTGAAAAGGCATTGCTGCTACGAAGGAAGCTGCTGAATGTTACCAATGCCGAGGACACGACGCAGCTAGCTGATCTATACTGTCAATTGGCTATTGCATGTATTTATAGAGACTCAACACAAGAAAAGGAGAAGAAGGGCGATTCGAACGAAGGACTTACGTACTATGTCATGGCTGGCCGAGTCATGGCAGAGAATATTCATCGGGTGGCAAAAAAGTGTGTCGATAAGGTGCAAGTATTTGTGGCGAATTGTGTTCCCCAGTATTCATTTGAAGGAGACAGTGTTGCAGAGCTACATAGCAAAGGCAAGAGGAAGGGTTGTACATCAAGCACACGAGATCCGACGCTCACGTTGCAATTTAATGGAGAGCGTCCTGAAGCGCTTCGCGAGGAATTCCTCGCTTGTGTCGACGTCACGGAGGAACAAAAGGACGCGCTGAAAGCGGACGAGAAGACTCTGCTTGAATACCTTGAAATCTACTTGGAACTAAAGGAGAAAGTGGATGGCATTATAGAGACTAGTGTAGGTGCTGTACCAAAGAAGGATAAGGGAATGGATGAGGCGGTGACAACCCTTGGATTGCGACAGACTGATGCATCAATTGCTGCTGCTGCCTCAGTAGTTAACGTGGTTCCGGTGAAGAAACGGAAGACAGAGGCATGTGTGGCCAAGTCCAAGGAAATGATGGAGGCGTTTGCACCTGCTAGTAGCAAGTAAAATTGCAGTCAACGTCCAAGCATGGGCCGATGCACTTTAAGTAGCAAACAAGTTTGCATCTTGTTTTTCTCTGCTTGGGTATTGAAAGCGATCTACTCAATGTTACTATCATGTACACAAGCATGAGGTAAATGACACTTATAGAGCATGTATTTGTACTGCATTGTCGCTATAAGACCGCCTGCTGAAGTATGAGATCACAATACATACTATACCGACTGAACTCTTGGATTGCAGATATGCTGTCTTCGGTACTGGTGCAAAAGCATCATCATGACAATAGTAAATTTGACGGAGCTACCAGCAATAAGTAGTGGTAAATACACTGTCCGTATGTTACATGTAACCTAGTCAAGACTATTGCGTCCAAAGTAGCTAGGTCATTCAAAAGCTTACAGCATCATAAAACATGTGGTAAGCTTGGATACATATGGGGCAGCCTTGTGGTTGATATCAGTATGATCATGTGCTTCATCATAATGACTTTCCAATCAGCAACAACATGACGGACCAACCACCAAACATCACAAAAGTTCAAGTTTATTACAGTGACGATAAGTGCTGCGAAGCAGGTTTTTCATTTCGCATCTCAAACCTGTAAGGTTTGATCTCAACACTATTGACAACATGAACAAATCATTTCACTTGACAGATTGCATTCACTTGACCTGCCTCTGTTCAACACAAACGGGAATGCGACACATTCAATAGGGATAGTCAAGCGTTCTTTATCAACGCCTGTTACACTAGCCGCATGCCAGAATGTTGACGACCAATTGCAGTTGCGTGTTGAATGTAAATGTCCAAGGGCCAACATGCCAACCCTTTCGATGGCCAATCTGCTTGTACCAAGAGAAGACAGGGCAGAAGAACAACTGTTATCACCGGGATTTTCTTTTGATTGTCTTGACGTGTCGTACGAATTAGTGAAGAAAGTAGAGAGCATGGATAAAAGAACGCCTGACCATTCACAAAAGTACACATTACACAGCTGTCGTCCAGCAAAAGTATTCGGTACTAGTGGACACTGCGAGCACGATATTACGTATTGATCATCTATTTGTTGAATGCTGAGCATTACATCATCTACCTGTCCTTTTGATGTCCAAACGCAGATGCAAGTTGAGATTAGCTAGTACAAAAACGGTAGCTGGAAGGATTTACGAATCGATCATCTTTTTAATCATATACACTGAATATTTATTCCTGGGTCTTCCAGTATTGTATATTTGTATAAACTAGCATAAAACATTCACACAACGAAAGCTACGATAGCCTCATTACGTCCTCACGAGTTGGGTAACTTGTCACTTTACAATACACTCACTCAATTGCGCAAGAAACTTCAAACAAAATCATAATGCGCTTTCACTACCTTTTGTTGTCATTGGCTGGAGCCGTCGTCGGAAGTGCTCAAGCGAAGTCTGAGGAAACAGTCTCGGTCCCGAGCACAACACGTTCTGCAGAGCCTCTTACTACGTCTGTTACGAGATCGCTGCGGATTAATGCACACGAAGACGATAAAGAGAGGGTTTCTACTGCCAGTGTGCACGAAGAGTACGAAGAGAGCAGCGCTGACGCCACTGTAAACGAAGACGACGAAGAACGGAACCTCTCTAACTTTGCGGAGGTCTTTTCTAAGATCAACCCTTTTAAGAGAGGTGTCACGGATGATTATTTGATGAAGCTGGTGAAGAAGAAGAAATCTTCGGAGGCCATCATGAAAGCAATCAGGCTGGACAAAGCTGGAGACAAGCTATTTGAAGACCCAAATTTTAAAAATCTTGTAAGATACGCGAAACATGCGTCTCCACAACACCCTGAAAAAGCGATGATCAAGGTGTTAATGGACTGGTATCGTCTTCATCCTGATATGCTGTACAGGATCCTAGAAGCTGAAACGACAGGTAAGTATAAGGAAACTGCCACAGAACTTCAGCAGCTACTAGTTAAAGGTTGGATGAAAAGTAACGTCGAGCCGGGCAAGATTCTCGAATACATGGACACTTTCGGCAACGTGGATCGCATGATTGCCAACCCTTTTTTTTGGCCTGGGAACAATATGTCGACGCCTTTAACATAAATCGCGCTTATAAGACGTCTGCAATTGGCTTGTTAGTGGCTAGATACAAGGATGGTGCTGTGTTTAGAGCACTTGAAGCGTCACTAATAGTTCCCGGAAGGAAGGATGTAGCCGCGAGTTTGCAGAAAGCGCTGATACATAGCTGGGATAGAGCGAATTGTCACCCAGGCAAAGTATTGGAATTCATGGGGATTCACAACAGTCTGGAAAATTTTATTTTGAGCCCTCTTCGCAAAAAGTTTGAGCTATATTTGGAGCGTTACAACGCTGGTATCGCAGATCGTGACAAGACAGAGATGATTGATGCGCTATTAATGAACTACGATCCATCTGAGCTAAACCGATGGCTTCAGGTAAGACTGACTAACCCTGATGAAATGGAAATGGCCACGAGAATTGCAGAAGCAGCAATTTCAGGAGTGGGAATACAGCTTGCTCGATGCAGACGATGTTTTCAGAGTATTAGACCTTCACAACAAAATAAACAAATTGGATAGCCTATCTGACGCAGGTCTACAGGTTTGGATCAAGTATATTAAGTATAAGACAACCAAAATATTCTAGTAAAGCGGTGGACCCGGGGAAGAGTTTTGATGCGGCGGTGGAGGACGCGATGGTTAAGGCTGCGGTATCAGTAATGCTGCATGAGCTTGACATGATCCGCGTGCATAAGATGCTGACTAAGGCAGCTGTTAAATCTAATAAACATTACGAAATGGCTGTTAAGATGAAGAAGGAGTTTTTTGAATTGTGGGGTCAACACGATGATGCAGAGCCGCATGAGGTGGGTAAAATTTTGAAAGACTCAGGATTCTCAAAGAAGGAACAAAGCGAATATTATTTAAAGTACTTAAAAAATAATAATAAATACAAAGCTGATCGATGGGAGGCGCGAAGGGAGGTGCGCGAGGAAGGCGACAAGGAGAAGACAATATCGGAGGATTTGTTTAATGAGCCGAACGTTGGCGACAATGTGAAGAAGACAATATCGGATCCGAGAAAAGTGGATTTGTCTAATGAGTTGAACGTTGGAGACAATGGGGAGAACACAAAAGTTGACGAGATTCTGAAAAAGAGGAAGGATACCCTATTGGACGAGCAGCTGAAACAAAAGTTGGACGCGAGGAAGCAGCAGAAGCTGGAAGCAAAGGCGTTAGCGATAAAGAAACGGAATCCCACACTTTAGGAATTTATTTGAGAGAAACCGTCACATAGATGCAACCTAAGAAAGTAGGCGTTAAGCTAAACAATTTACGTTACATTCACGTTTTGCTGCAAAAAAAAGTATCAGATACATTGCGTTATGAAAACTTAAAACGCAAACTTGATCGTGGACACAACAACGGTGCAGACAACATTGCACTCGATCAATGGCCAAATTTGCCAAGCTCGTACGAAGCGCATCGCTTGCGCCGCCGACTGCTCACTAAAGCACGGCTACCTGCCGGACGATACACAGGCCATTCAGCGCCCCGCTTGCCGTTTACATGTTCGACAAAGTCGTGGAGGCCGCAAAGCTTGCGGGTGAGTGTGCCGATCTTACGCGTTGGTAGACAGATAATGATCAGCTGCTGGGCTTTAGCAGCTGATTTTGTTGGTGTCTGATGCAAAGGTTAGGCTGAAGACAAAGTTTCAACCAGCTGGCGTCAACTACGAATTTATATCTTCGATGAAGACGACAAGCACAAGCAATCAGATGTATCTATGTCACTTGTCTATCTACACAGCATTACCGGACCCACAAAGCGTTATCTGAGTTGCATTTTTTCGTTAGCTGATCCAAACTATGCAGTCTCGTAACTCATTCATCAACAACGACGCTTCAAATAAACTGGTCGTTATCGTATCTTAGAACTCATCGCCGTAGTGTAGCAACCGAAGCAGCTCAGATTGAGTGTTAGTCATCTAGAGCCTTGCATCAACCACAAACGTTACCACCTGATGGAACATCACAAACAGGCAAAAGTTGACAATCCGCTGACAAGGCTTTACGTCGAGGAGATGAATGATTTTGTAGCGTCTTTGATACATTATCAAACATATAAATGTCCTACTAGAGCAAGTTATAAATGTCCTACTAGAGCAACTTATAAATGTCCTACCAGAGCAGCGAACAAATGATGCGCGTATTTCAGAGCGTCACACCCCTTAAACCTGATAACAAGGCACGTTGGCTCTGAACGACTTACTAAGGGAATCTCATACTTGTTGTGTGATCACACCATTCCAGTAGTCCCATGAATTCACAGGCATCAAACGCTGAGCGGACGGTTCGATATTTGCATGAAGAGAGAGTAAATGAGAGTAAACATAATCAGAAGAAGAATACGTTGTCGTGTCGGTGGTTCCTTGATCGTTCGTTCTATTGCGTCAGTACGTTATAAACGTACATTGTTAATTGAATACTGATTCAATTTATATAAAAGAAAAATGTAGTTAGATGGTTAACAATATGTGCTGTTATACATTTTTACTGTCAAAAAGTAGCACCTGGGAACCAAATGGAACATTTCTATCGATATGGACAAGTAGATGAGTGTAAATTTACGTGGAAGAATTTGTATTTGTGCTATCGATCAAGTATGATGGATGAGAAAAAACGTCAGGACTTTCTAAAGGATACACCGCTGGACACGTCGAAGAGCCCGTACATCACGGATGTGTGGGAGAGAAAAGAAACACCTGGCTGGTAGAAACGGTAGCTAGTGCGCTCGATGTGGTACGAATTGATGAACCTAAAAAAACCGACGTAAAGCAAACGTGATCCTGAAATGTCTACAATACAAAGCTGTACGATTCGATTCTACCTACGTCGTACTCATTTACTTGCACTTGATAACATCCAATCCTGTGCTTGTCTTTCTTCTCCACTTAATTCTGTTTTGCCTGCTTCGATGCTTTTCTGCTTGTACAGTTGACTAACCAACCCCATACGAGACTCTCACACCTTTTCTAATCCTGAAGCCATTCCTCCATGCCATGCAAGTCACCAGGCAGTGCTGGTGGCAGATTTTGATCATCGCCGTGACCTATAGGCATAGGCAACGAATCCAAGGACAAATCTAAAAACACGTCTAGCGGGTCCAAGAGGTCATCATTCGAGTTTGAGAATGAAATCGGCTCGTCACTAGCACCAGTGCTGGCCGTCCTTGACGGCAGCATAATAGCAGGCAAAGTAGCCTGATGTACCGGAGAGTTGATGTCTCCACCAACGTTAAAGCTTCGCATAGTTAACAGATCCAGCTCGTTCTCAATGTTCTGCGTAAGCTGGAAATCGAAGGCCTCAGTAGAGAGCGGCGGCAATCCTGCAAATGACTTCTTGGAGTTTATATGCAAGTTAAGCAGCGTGTCTAAATCTCCCGTCTCCTCGTAGCGCTCAAAAGCCTGATGCAGCGCTGAATCGTCCGAAGCAAGAAGAAGCATCTTGAGTGAGTCCTTTTGCTCTTTACTAATCTTACCGCTGGCCGCCAATTTATTAACAAGCCAGAACTTAGACGATAGGCTGCGCCCACGCTTTGATTTACGTGAATTTCCTTGCCATACATTAACTGACGTGGCAGAAAGAGGCGCTGTGTGCATTGTCGAATTCAAGACTGGTCTAGTCATCGGTTCGGGTGTCGTTTTTTCCGAGATCGATGGAGCATTCCCATTAGCATTTAAATTATCAGATGGAAGTATCTCTGCACCAAAATCCACAGGCACGTCAAAATCCAGTGTATCCATGATGTCCAGTAGCTCTGTAGGGGGTCCAGGAGCGTCATCCAGCTGGAATCCTTCTAAAGACAAGAGATCTCCATCACGAATTGACCGATCCAAGGCATTCTTGCGAATCTATCAACATATTGTATCAATGTTAATCACTCTTTATTAATTAAATACAAGAGGTAATCGTACCACAACTCCTTTCTCGCTCTTAGACTTGGTCGGATGCAGCAGTACTTTACACTTGGCGAGAATACTTGGTGCAGGGTCATCATCCGAATTAGTAATAACCTGATAAAAATCACTTAGCACACCTTCCCATTCAAGTGGACGTTGAAGACATACAAGCGATGTGATGCCTGTTAATGGGTTCAGCAGTAAGACACGGATCACTTCGCCCATATGACACCTTATTGACGCGGTCAAGTGGAATTATTCTTATACAAGCACGAAAGAGAGAAAGCCAGCTTTCGATCTTTGATCGATGATTGGTTAAATATGAGCTGATTCAAGGCAAGGATTGGCTGAACACGACTGATTGATTCCACACTATAGAATTTGAATTGCGACGAGGAAAAGCTCGGAATTTTGCTGTAATCTAACTCCTATTGACGGCTGCAATATGAATCACGAATGAGCTGGAAAATCCTGGTAGTATCAGCATCAGCCAAGGCACCAACATTGAAAACTTCAAGCTGTAGTTCATCAAGAACACCTTCAAGTGGTATACGATACCGATTGCCAATATCTTGCATCTGTGCCAGAGTACTACGGAACCAATTGTCATGAGGGTCTGTGCCCTCGGTATCGCATTCTGCCTTGTGTTCTGCAATGACGCGGTTAAAACCACTAAAGAGAAGCAACAGCAGATGATGCAAATCGTCCTGTAAGCGTTTGCAGCCATCCTCGAGCATCACAATGTCAGGCATGTCCTCGTCGCAATCGTCCAACAATCTCGGCACCGCAGCCTGCTCTAACTGCCGCGTCTTCGCACCAATGGCATCTTGTACAAACTTCAGAGTATCGTGTAAAATTTCCCACACATACGGCCAGCTGTACTGCTGCACAGCATCAGGGGTGAAAACCCATGTAATGACGGTAGATGGACGAAAAAGACCTTGACGCAGCATTGCAATTAAAATCAGACCAATGTGCTGCGGCGATTTCAGCCAAACGGAAGCCACTGTCTTGACCAACACAAGTTCGTCAGCATCCATATCCTCGCCCGACTGATCCTCTCCACCAAAGAGCTCATAACGCTTGCCGTACTTTTCCAACAACAAACGCATATGTGTGAACGTTGCCGCACCAGCCTCTAAAATACACGTCCACACCACTTCCACAGCTTCTGCGCGTGACAATTCCAAACGAGGGAGCTCGTCGTTTAGCCAAGTCCGCAAAGCAGAAGCAGGTGGGTGGCCTTTCAGCTTCGTCGTCACTGACTGGTAGAACTCCAACGCAGGACCGGGTTCATTGACCGCTACACCAGCATCATCTCCCTCCTTTGTAGACTGAAAGCGAATACGAGGCTTGGGTGCTGGAGGCAAAAGCACGTGAAAATCAGCAGGCAAGACGCTCTGCATGTGTTGTAAGTACGAGAGGCGCACACAACGCTCGATTACAGCGCAGACAAAAAGACGCTGAGGATCGTCTTCGTTTGCTTCTAGAACGTATGACCACGCGGCCCAACGCCACTTGAACTCAAAGTTCGACAGAAAGTGACTCAAAAGCAGCACAAATGAATCAACGGCGGCAGCACGCATGGTCGGCACCTCACGGAATAGCAACTCTACAACGACAGCTAAAGCTGGGGACACAATGCCAGCATCTGTCTTTACAAGATGGTACAATACCGAGCAGTAATAACCCAATTTGGCACGTGCACTCTCACTCAAAGCAGCCACCAGCAATGTCTCCACAAGCAAGTACTCGCTTTTTACGGGAGTAGCTTCCACTGCCAAAAACAAAGCAAATCGGGTATTATACGCTTGACACAAACCAAGCAGCAGTTTAGCCGCAATAGCAGGCTTTGGGTAAAACGTCTCCAATGCATCTACAAAATCGCTGCGAGTAATGAGATAAGAGGCCAGTGGCAAAGTTGCAACAGCGGCACCAACAGCGCCAGATTCATCCGAAAGAATACGGAACCACGTTGTGTACGCTGGAATCTTGTTCGAGTCAAGCTGTAAATGAAGGGAAACATTAGTATAAACAAACACCTTACACAGCGCAAGCTAGTTGCGTACCTTGGCCAGGTCGACTGAAAGAGACACATCGAGAGTATGTGTCTCCGCATTTTCAAAGTCCGGGGCAAAGACTTCCTGCGGGTGACTGACACCAGGTAGTTTCCACGCAGCAACCTTATCGTCTCCATCGCTACTCTGAGTAGCGCTCAGAGCATCCCATATCAGCGACAATGCGTCACTGGATGCACACAATGCCGACATCTCGTCATTACTCATAGGTCCCCACAATAAAGTTAATTGCAAGCGTCTTGTACGCCAGGACGATGGGCCTGCACTTGAGCCACGCGGGTTGTTCTCGTCTTCACGGTGCGAGACGTATTCTCTGCATCGACTCAATAAACTGTCAAACAAGTTTTCGGCAGCTTTGGCCAGCGCTTTGCCACTATGTAGCAGTGCATTCAGCACCACTAAGGCAAAAAAGTCTTTCCAAGCGGCTGCGTCTTCTCTCACTCTCAAAGACGCGTGGGTCTCGTCGTCTCCGTCCCAGTCGTCTGACGTGCACAGTCCCTGGAGTGAGTCCAGCATAGCGAGTACATCTTCAGCCTTGCACACTTGAGCAGCGCATAATTCCGCCAAGAGTCGTACCGTAAGCCGCACGCGTGTGGCTATCGCTGTAACGTCTCCGTCTCGACGGAAGACATCGGTATCTGATGTGTCAGAATCCTCCAACTTCTCGACACTAAAGTAGTCCAAGTCTTGCTGCAAACAGCGTGTAGCTTTGTTTACAATTTCACGTCCAAAAGCAGGTTTGCGGGCATTTATTAGCCCCACAAGCGTCGCGTACAGCGCTGTCTTATGAGCCAAGCGAGAGGCCGAACGCAGCACTAACGTCACTAAGTGACCAAGTTTTACATCCTGGGCATCTGCCTCCATCTCACGTAGCATCAATTCGCTTGTGCGTGTTAACTGTTCACGCTCCGCACCGTCTCCAAGCTCCACGATCGCTTTCTTGGCCAATCGCCAAGCACGTGCACGATCACTTTCATTCAAGCGTTCGCCACGGTCACCACGTCTATCATGTCGTCTAGGTCCTCCATATCGTTCGTCAATCCGTGAGCGTTTGTAGTTGCTGTCGCGTTCGTTGTCATCGAACGAGCGCTTGCGATTTGGTCCGTGCATGGCGGGGAATAAAATTGGCTTTAACGAAAGACTGTGGAAATAATTGGTCGACAGATTCCGTGTGTACTTATGATTTTATTATTCTTCTAATAACCTATAAATATCAATAATATTGAATCTGACAAAAAGCGTCTTTGTGAATTAGTCAGACAAGTCGATTTGCTTTCCTTTCTATTGTAATATGCTGACGATACTCTATAATATGAAAATTGGTATGTGCACCGACTTTAGAA
Source organism: Peronospora belbahrii (assembly GCA_920618645.1). NCBI lineage: Eukaryota > Oomycota > Peronosporomycetes > Peronosporales > Peronosporaceae > Peronospora > Peronospora belbahrii. The sequence goes on along the minus strand of CAKKTJ010000086.1, from coordinate 493,873 downwards.
GCTCACGTCTTCTCGTTCCTGAAACGGCAAGCTTTTAAGTCGTCTAAGCGGTGTCTTGCAGCACCGCTGAAGCAGGTCATTAATCGACTAGGCTCCAAAAGCCAGCAAATGCGATGGCAACGAGCAGCTTTCGATGTATCGCCGGGTCATCTATGGGATCACGGACACGCGGTGACGAAATATCAGCTCTGGACACGGTACTGCCACGCTAGCGGTTAGCTAAACTTTTGGTATCAGGACCGGCCCCCGGACGGAACTTGCGCGTATCGAGAGTGTGTAGGACGGAAGGAGACCCAGGAGCATATCTTCTGGGGATGTCCCCGTGCTCAGACACTTTGGGCCCGGCTCATCAGTCATTGGGAAAGCACACCCCGTAAGCCTCACCACCTAATGGGATGGATCGAGCACTGCGCATACCGTAGCGTACCTCGCCTTTCGCCGAGGGTCACAGCTATGCTGGTAGCCCGTTACCCCAACGATATCGATCAATTCGCCACGGCCTGGAAGACAATATGGGAGGTCGCAGGGACCGTCATCATCACAATGCTCTGGCAACACCGCGTCGACAGGGTGTTTCGCCTTGCGGATATCTCAATATAAGCCAGTGAAGCCTTGATTTGGGGCAGGATTCAGCTCCAACTGCGAGCGCTCATTAAACGCCTTCATTGCAGGGCTGACACGGCCGTGCAGGGTGCCCAACTTTCTGCATGTTACGACATATGTATATCAGAACCGAGAGGGGCAGCCCGGCCTTCATAGCCAGGCAGCCAGCCGTGGGCAGTGTATGGACCCTTTAGCGTTGCTAGTGTGGTTAACAACCTATTAGAGATCTTGCACTAACCTAGAAGCTACTACAACACAATTAGTTTTTACAGTACTACCCTTTTATTACGATACGTTACTGAGTCACATACCGGTAGGATACTTCGGGCGCATCTTGAAGCGGTAGTTTTTTCAAAAACCGACCGACCATATCAACCAACATATGCCCAAGTATCGTGTCTTGTGTCTTCATGGCTATCGTCAAAATGCTTTAAAGCTTCATGGTCGCATTGCTGCATTGCGTAGAACATTCAAGTCTAGTGTCGAATTTGGTTTGAAATAATATTGATTAACACACAACATTTCATGGTTTCAATTCAACTGACCAGTGGATACTTTTCATTTATGGCTACATTTTAGTTTGTTTGGATGCACCATTCACTATCGATTATAAACCAACGTTAGAAGAACATGCTACTACGTAAGAGATATTGATGGTTTAAGTGATGTAGAGTGCGAGATGGTATCTGAGATTCATTAGGTCTGAATCCTTCTTCTAGGTCTGAATCCTTCTTCTTCTTCTTCTTCTTCTTGTTGATTGAAAGTACTAGTTCTGATGAGAACATGAAACAATTCAAATGGTTTGATTATATTCAAGATGAAGAAGATTCGGGAAAGTATCAGCTACAGCGGGTGGAAGAATCAATCAAGTACGTTGCAAACTTTGTAGAAACGGCAGGACCTTTTGATGGTATTTTTGGATTTAGTCAAGGTGGTACTATGGCTTCACTCATTCTGCAGAGACAAGGTTGAGTGAGTTTTTTTTGTATGGTTGTTTGTTTGTTTGGAATGTACCAAGGTTTCATAACTAATGGAGATTGTTGTGCTTTTGACGTGCTGATGATCAATCAATACAATACAGTAAAGGGTCTTGACTTGTCCTTTGCTTTTCGGTTCGCCTTTTTCATATCAGCTGGAGCTTGTGACGACCCAAAATATGCAAGTGATGTGAGAGTGGATTTGCCATCGCTGCACGTTATTGGCGAGACGGACGCCGTGGTGGAAAACGACAAAAGTCTTGCACTTAAAGATCTTTTCATCGAGGCCAAAGTGCTGATGCATGCTGGGGGTCACTATATCCCCACGAACAAAGAGCCTAAAGACATGTTCCGAGCTTTCTTCAAAGAGCTCGATGAAGATGGCCTGAGAAAGTAGTAGACAAACGAAGTGTGATACCCTATGATGTTGCAAATTAACGCATTATTGGGTCACATGAAGTAAACGATCGTCGCCGCGATGCCAGTGTCAACCTCGTACGACTGTCATCGTTGGCCTGTAAACCACCAAGGTCCAGAAAATGTCAATTGCATTGAATATTATTCAAACCAACTTCGACACTTCCATACTTGACATATGTACGGACGCCTTGGGTCTGCATTGTCAGAGGCCACGGACCAGCCAGCTCAAATGTTATTGTTGCGCGAGTCGATCTAGGTCTTTTGTTTCTATATTGATAGCCTGGAGCAATCCATGGTCGCAAGCATTCCACAATAGAGTAGTAAGCGCATTTGAGATTTACAGCGATACAATCTTGCTCTTTGAAACTGAAGACGCAACCTGGTTTTGAAGCGATGACCGCAAGCTGCTGAGCGACACCTTCAATACGTGACAATGGTCGCTACCACTCACAACACGCTTGGATATTATAGTGCAAGGCAATAACTTTGCTTATATGCTGGAAGCTTTCACGTTAGTTTGACAACACATTGGAGACATATCGGAAGTAGGTCGTTATGCAATAAAGCTTTAGTGTATGCTGCTTACAGTTTGACCGAGTTGCAAAGGGTGACAAAGGTTCTTTACGCTATAAAGGAGCTGCCTCCAGCATGGTCACAAGTGTTTTCTATCGTCTACAAACGTACCAGCGAAATCGCTATGAAGCGTTGATTGCGTTTTGCCAAGTACCGACAACCGAAGCTGTCCAAAGTGATACTTGGTATTGTGCAAGTGTACACTACGATAGTGATTCTATTGTACTGGCGAGTATTCAAGGCAGATTCTAAGGCAGGACTCCAACAGCGTATCCGAGCTACTCGCACCATCCTGTCAAAATGTTACTTGCTTCTTTCAATCAAGACAGATTTTGATCCACAGGTAATCGAAATTAGCGTGCCGGTTCATGTGCGCTCGAATGCATTCACGTACAAGGTCATTCCACTGCTACAGGCGCTTTCGGCAAATGCTTTTGTGGCCGAGGGTTTAGCTCATTATCCATTCATTCTACACGAAATGTGAGGTGTTCAAAAATTTTGGAGACCGCTTCAAGTAGTAGCAGTCGTAATCCAACAAGCACGAGAATTCCTTTAGCAAACATGTTTACATGCCTGAGAATCTCCACATATAGTGCAACTTCTTCCACCATATCTTGTGTAAAATTGGCTTTAGCGCCCGTCTGTACCTTACAGGTTCAGCTTCGTGCGGCACTTTTTGCAGTACCAGTCATCGGCTGGAACAACGTCAAGCTTCGCACATTTCTAATAAATAGACAAACAAACAAAGTTCAAATCACAGCTATAAGAAGCAGGAGCAAGTGACAAACATACCAGGTGAAAAACACGATCACAGCCCTTGGAGCCGTCCTCAGATCCGCAAATGACATGCGAGTCAAGCCGAATCTTATTTTTCTTACATGTCCCGCATGTTTGTAGGTTGCACTCATTGCAGAACCACTCTGTCTCAGGAATTTCGGCCAAATCGATACACTTGACATGAAAAGCACGAGGGCACCCATCACAACAGAGCAGCTCACCTCCCAAGCTACAGACACTGCAGTCAACATCCCATTGATCGTCCTGAGCCTTCGGTCTCACGTGACTCTCGATAAACTTATGCCGCATCGGAGATGTCTTTCTCGACGCAGGGCGAGCAGAAGAGGTTGTGGATACAGCTGAATCGGATTCAGCATCACTTCCGTCAAACTCGGACTCTGCCTTCAGTAACTTTGCTTGCTTCCGAGGCTGATGCCGTAATGATGGAGAATGCGACCGGCTAGGCCGCTTTAACAAAACCTTTTCATTCTTCTTTGCAGGAATCACAGGCTTAACCGATGTGTCGCATTCGTGGCAAAATATTTTCCCGCGAGGGATACGACGAAGCCCAATGCATGGGTAATGGAACACATGACGACAGCCGTCGCAGCATACCAGTTCACCACCTTCGCTGCAAATGTAGCAGTCCTCTTCCCACTCATCCACGGACTCACGCATGTGACCTTCTTCGTCGTCCTCGACCTGTTTCTTTTTCTTAGCTGCCCGCTCCTTACGAGACTGCTTTTCCTTTTCACTCTTCGCGCGTATTTTCATCGCATCTTCATCTAACGCATTCAAGAAACCAAGCACTTCTAGGCGATGCAGCAATGAGGCTAAAGCAGTGGCCATCACTGCAATTGTCTTACCACACTTAACGCTCTGGATCCAACGCTCGCGGCAATATTTTGACGGCCATAGCATTGTGCCGTCATCCACTAAAGGATCAATAGCCTCCTCCTCTTCATCGTCGTCCTCATCATCACTCCTCTCATCAGATTTGTCGTGTTCCTCGTTGGAGATACTGTCGTTCTTGTTTTCGTCTGCTGCTGCCACGCTGGGTCTTTGCTTCAACTTGCATTGAGCAAACATCAGCTCATTTTCTAAACTAAACAAAGCACTTGCAAAGCCTTCGATCTTATCGATGGTTTGCACAGATAATCGCCAAACCGCTCCGCCATTGTCTTTGCGATCTGGCCACGTTGAACCTAAAGTACGAAGACACTTACAAATCCAGTCCTGGCCTTTTAACAGAACTTCGCGGAAGACGTCAACACTTGGATCTGCATGCATAACTGACTTGCGCTTTGGGTGCTTGTCATTGTTCCACTGAAGAAATTCCGTTGTTTCATCGGTCGGGGCGGCTGGTATAGTACGCTTGGTAGCACTCTCCTCGTTTAACAGATCAGAAATCAACAAACCAGGCTTTGAAACAGGCATTTCACTCGTAATTTCTTTCATGTGGTCAGTCAAAGCTGAACGAAGGCAAGCCTCACGAGGAACACGCGTGTCTAAAGCTTCCACTAGCAAGTTCACCTCTGTTTGCGAAGAGTAGCAGTACCATGTTGCATTGCTATCGTCGTCCTCCACGATCAAACCATCCCTAGGAGATCCGCTTCTAGCCAACGACTCATACTTACGCCTTATCTTATCCAGGGGACCTGGTTTTTCAACGTACAACCTTTGTAAGTCGCCTCGAAGAATCCAATATCTCAGCTGGTCTCTGTCTCGCCCAATCGGCTCTGACCGCACAAACGACTGACGGAGCAATGCACTGAACTTGCGTTTCTTCACTAAGGCTTCCTCTTCGCGAACAGCTTCGGCATCCAGAATTTCCAGTACGTGGGTAGCCGACACAATGACACGTCCCGGAAGGCCACACTCCTTGGCCTTTTCAATAGCACTTCGAAGCAAAGCAGCATCCTTCGATGTTAAGCCATCAGTGATGCCTTTTTTTGCTGCCGCTCGCTTACGCTCTATTTGTTCCTGCATTTTTTGCTTGCGTGATTTTGCTTCCGTTTTATGTCTCAACCGTTCACGCTGTTTGTCAAGTTTCTTTTTTCGGGCAACGTATTCATGTCGGGAAATGAATCCCTGTAGCTGAAGTCTCTCTAGCTCTTCTTCATTTTTCGACAAGGCCTCTTCATTGTAAGCAAGATCGTCCAAATCGGAGTCACTTCCTGAACCCGTATCTCCATTATAATCGCTTTTATCATCATCATACCCGTCAGCTGAGGCTGCATCTCCATTGGCTCGACCCTTTTTGTCACTTCCCAACCAAGTCGTCATCGACGTTTTGTTCGACTCCACAAAGCTAACGAGTTCTGCGCGCTGCTTCTCGCGCAGCTTCTTCTCATCCTCAAGCGTGAGCTTCCGGTCAAGCATTACGTTGCGATTATATTCCTTGGATCCTTGTATAACCTCATTTAAGTGCTTCCCAAGCACGTGGCGAACTTTTTCCGTGCCAACGAAGCGACCGACTAGGAACTGCAGTAGCGCCAGTTTGTGCTGCACTTGCAGCGCCGGATAATCGGTATCTTGTAGCGCTTTAAATGCGGCTAGGAATGTCGGCGTGGAGTGTGCTGTGTAGCGAGGTACAGCAGAAATTAAGCCACACAAAATTGACGGCCAAGTGAGCGAAGTGAGCATTGAGCGTGTCGGCACGCCCACAGTTAAAGGGGCGTGCTGGATTTCGTATCGGTATCGTTCACTGTCATCCATCGAGCTTTCATCATCGGACAAATAGTCCTCGTCTTCTCTAAAGTCATCAATACAAGCAGAAATTTTTAGACGAAAAGCTTACAGATGCGATAATAATTTTTGTGTCGTACCTGTCCTCTAAAATCTTCTCCATTAAACACATGTGAACCTCAGTCAGCATAGATGAGTGCTTTGAATGATTTAGCGCGCGACAAAATTGGTCTACTATGATTTCCGCCAGTTCCAAAATGTCGCGGAACGCATAGATACAATCCCACACTGCAAGCATCTTGCCAACATACTTGGTCGGAATTTCTGCAAAATTGCATGGCACTGGCCTGCAATGATAACAAGGTCAGCACATTAAGTTAACGATACACCAATGCTACAAGTAGAACGCACTTGGGTTTGTCGGAACGCGACGTAACCTCGGTAACGTCGAGTGGAATATCGTCAACTCCGCGCTTCTTTTTTTTAAGAGCCTCCTCTTTTTTCCGAAGGGCTGCATCCTCCTTTTCCAGCTTTTCCAGCTTTTCTTTAGATGACCGCACGGTTTGAGCAAGTTCTTCAGCCATTTTGCCCAGTTTCTCCTCTTCTTTGTCTTTGTACTTGATTTTCTTACGGCTGAGAATTCGATCCTGCATTTCCAACACACGTTTGGCCTTGTGCTCGATTGCCTCAACCGACTTTTTCGCGAGCATTTCTTCTTTCATCTGTTCAGCTTTACGTCGACGAGCATCTCGTTCCAGTTTTTCCGTTTCACGCATCACTCTTGCTTTTTCTTTCGATTCCTGTTTCAATCGACGTCGGTCTAAACATTCTCTGTCATTGTCCATAAAAACATTGCATATTATTATTCACGAACTACTTGCAGCTAATCACCACGCCAAGCGTTGCAGCCACGTACGCACACATCTTGCAATACCACTCTCTGTCTGGAATCATATCATTGCTAATACCTAAACTGCAAACCACAACACTCACATTAGTCTCAAATGATCAAAAACGACCCCCGCCCAAAGAATTTCAAAATCTCAACAACCAACAGCAACAACAAAAACATACCAAGTCATGTGGAAAGCACGTGGACAGCGATCACAACACAGTAACTCTCCTCCATCTTTGCAAATATTGCAATACCATCGATTATGATCAGCCCATCCATCATCTATCGTCTCTCCACTCTCGTTACCACCATCATCACCCGAGTGCACGGGTGTCTCAATAGCCACGTCTCCTGTCGTTGCAACACTCTCTACATCCTCGTCACTATTGTTACATAGTTCCACGACGCTCAACATATGAGCAGGGCGTGCATTTAAATTGTTGAGCCCCTCCGGACCGTCAATACTATTTAGGTCTTCTTGCATGTGAAAATGGGTAGATTGACCCGGCATGACCTTATTTCCTAGGGTTTTACGGGTATGTTTGACACGAGATTTGGGTCTTCCCGAATCTCGACTGGAAAAGATTGAAGACTGAATGATTCTTGCCTTGCCAGTGTATTTAGGTTGAACCAAAGAGGGAGGTGGTGAGGTTGGAGGAGGAGGAGGTGAGGTTGGCGGAGGAGGAGGTGGTGGTGGTGCTTGTATGATCATATAGCCCGCTGAGTCCAAATCGCTCTCTTTATCGCTCATTTTCCTGAAAATGGGTCATATTCATGTCCAGGTTAGAGAAAATGGGTACGTTTTCATGTGTTTAACAACAAAATTTGGGAAATAATACGTTAAGATGTTCTCACGATGCCACTGCGTATGATGATGAAGAAAGAAAGAAAAAACAGTGCAAGATGGTAAAGTACGAGATTTACGTCACGTACGTAGAGACAAGTAGCTCGAGTCGAATGATTGAGATGTTGGTGTTTATTTAGTGGCGGGTCGCTTGCTTGATTGAAACTAAGCTACTTACCAGAAAAAAATGAAGGAACAAAACCTCGGAGGTGTCTGTTTATGTGCTTAGAATAAAGTTTTAAGGTACACTAGATATCGATATTTGTATTGACTGTAGACAACAAATGTACCATATATAAAATATATGCAATTTCACAGATACATGCTGCGGTTTGCAGCAGTGCTGGGCTCGTCCACATCCCAGCCACTAGCCAGCCAATCTTTTCATCTCCTGCCAGTCGTTACCGTCGATTCTCTTTCATGCTTTCACGTCTGATTGCAACACAAGAGAGAGCTTAAGGTTAATCTACTTTATCACTTTTTCCTCCTGTTTAAAACTAGGCACCGAGGAATGACAGGGATCAATTGAAAGTGACATGGTGAAAAACTTCAACTATCCTCATACACAGTGATCGACACAATCAGCTACTTTTCCATACTTGTTCAATGAGCATTTGCAGTTTTTGTCAACTAAGGGTATGAAATGATGCAAAATCGTGTTCACACGAACAAAAACGACTGATAAATGCAAGCGTCATTGCATTCGAGACGATTCAATGCAAAACGTATCGACAGGATGTGGTACCACGAAAACATCATGTTGGTAGCCATTCAACAATAAGCGGTATAGTAAGGAGCGCTGTTATCTAGTTGTAAACGGGCGCCAAGTGATTGGTCAGCTCTTCAAAATGCTGGTTGTACGAAAGTAAAACACTTGAATCGAGCAAAGAGCTTTCGGTTTAGGAGCTTTCGACAAGTCAACAGAGATTAAAGTTATTGAGGTTGTGTGAACAGTTGGAAACCCTTGATGTCCATTTGTGCACGCCATAAACTTAACGCTAGTAGTATACATGTACGTCAATATAAATGACAAATGTTTCTTGCAAGCACAAACACACAGATGCGCTAAAACCGTTCCCAGATATTCACCCGCTAATTACAACTTTCCAAACTACTTGCAACACCATAAGCTTATAACGTAGCTCCGTGCTCATAACGCATCAACTGATCCTTGCACAGAATCGGTTAAGAGTCAGCAATATGTGGCTTTGATAGCACAGAAGCGACAATTTTCGGATTTTGAAGTGACTTGTCGATTGTCATTTCACAGTTCGATTGCATCTGCATCCGTTCTTGCATTTTCAATGGTAACGCCTTCCGACTATTTTCTTTGGCATGTAGAGGTGGCTTCTCTATCTTAGGTTGCAAAACTCGTACTGCATCAATCATCTACTCTTACTTTAAAGTTTGTTTCGTCTTCTACAAGTTTACCCAAAAACTCTTTACGTCTCTACATATGAAATCATCACCAAAATTCATTACAAATTTACGTTTGAAGTTGATGGAATTGCGTCATGTATTCGAATTGATGTTACAGCAGAAAAAGCCGAGCATAGAAAGAGTAGCAAGAACATGCCGGTCGGTAGCACAAACTAGAGTTTATGGAGAGAACAGAGGACATGAGCTGAAACTTTTGACTAGAATTAGAAATTATACAAACGACATGAATTACACATACGTACACCTTTACTACTACTGCTACATTAATACTAGTAACACTCCTTTTTGTATCATTACTACTACTACTACTACTATTTCTACTAATATTACTTGTACTAGCGGGTAGAACATCTTAACTGGGCGCCGCGTATTCGAAACGTACAACGGCAATATGCAACAGCAACTTAACTTGCGACCAGCGTTGAGACCAGAGCATTACTTCCGAATGTCATCATACTCCCAGCAGTGCTGTTCACGGCGGCAGTCTTTGAGACACAACCTTAGGTGGAACCACAGTTACGCAACATTTAGAAGCAATTTTTGTGGCATCATTCCACCAGCACGGAGGCTGGTCGCCATAAGATGAATCAGGCGATTCTGTACACGCCTAAACGGGCGGGTGGAGTCGGTTTGGCCTCTATACGCGCTGCGTGGAAGACGCAGCGGTTGAAGCCATCTATGCTCTAGCTCACCCAACGGAAAGACATCTATTGTAGTGCATGGCAGGCTTGGGCCTGTCGTGATGCGACATAGCATTGGACAGCAGGCGTGTTGCCGTGTTTAGAAATAACGAGGCGATACTAGAGGCCAGGCCATAGACTCTAGCAACTGATCGCTTTATTGCTGCGCCCATGTGACAGCTGCGTGCAATGGGTAAGCGCGAGAGCCGACGCGTCGAAACGTCCATTAAGTGTACACGTCTGCTATACTGCCAGCGCATCATAGCGCGGCAACCTCGAGAGCCGTCACGCAGGTGACTAGCCCCGACAACCACCAGACTCGACGAGGGACCGGTGTTGCTAACCAGGCTTAGGATATACCAGCCAAACCTTAATAACTTACAATAGAATTGATGATCTGCCTCGCACTCACTATTTCTTTTTCTTTTTCTTCTTCTACTACTACTACTACTGCTGCTCTATCGCCTCAGCACGGAAGTCGTATCTTTGGCTCCAGAATCAATTCAGAGATTACAATTAACCATTTACAGACTCGCACATACATTTTAAATGGCTTAGCTAAGACAAGGTAAGGTAAAGGTACAAGGAGCAAAATGAATGTTCCTTTCACGGCCGTTGTTGGATGCGCACATTTGAGAACTACACAAATGCTGGAGAGGGATAAGTACAGCTGCGGACCCTTCATCAAGGGACGACCGATACTAAAGACGCTGCTGCTGTCACGTGCACGCCACCAGACAAAACACACGTTCAAGGCTCTCCGCTACGGTGTCACACTAGGCTTCCTTGACAACTTGATACCACATTAGTTGGTGACGATAAGCTACAGTCGTTTGTAAACATGCACAATAGTAGAAGACATGAGGCTACTACAAACTATTGAATAAACCACTTTTACTATGCTGACCCCAAGAATATACTCGATTCATTTGTCGCTTGCTTCATTGTTCACATCAGTTCTACTTCTTTCGTCTCTCTACTTCATTCACTACGAATAAGTAGCAAACTTGAGAACGACTCGTCATTTGATACTGAATCATGAACCTCTTTTCAACTTCAAACGCACGCTTGATATCTCTGTTTCCATTGTTTGATCTCTGTCCTGGACAGCCTCATTTTCTTCTTCTTTTGCTTTGTCTGTTTACTGCTGCGGAAATCCGTGCTTCCAGTTTTGATAGCGGTACAAGAGCACGGGTACGGCGATACCGCCAAGCGTCACAAAGAGCGACACACCGAGCACGACACCCTTGGAAAAATCACCTTCAAATACCAGATGTTGATGGTGCTCACCCTCGGCTGACATACGCTTAGCTGAGGCTGAGATGCCGCGACGGCCGGCCGCACTCATTTTGTTCGTAGTTTGCTTTACAAGCTGGTTTAACATATTTTGTATGGTTTAAAGACTAGTTTTTTAGTTGTGAGAGAGACAGCCACCACCGCAGAATTTTTCATAAATTTAGAGGTTTTGGCTTGGAAAAAATCAAGTTCAAAAATCAGAATAATACTGACCTGAGACAAAGTTTTAGAGTGTGTGTAGTGTGACACAAAAACGGGGACCTCGTGTGCTTTCAGAACAGTTTATTTGCTAAATATTATTCCCATAGAAATATGATCAAACTTGTCACCCCTTCCCTTACCCTTCCCGCTCCGACCGCGCTTAAATTGATGACGCTTCCTCAACGTTTCCAATCGCCTGAAGAAGCGCAGCATTGGCCAAGATCTCCAGCGATGGGTCGTCTTTCTCCTGCGTTATCACTTGTGAATTCAACTGCTTCTGTCCATGTTCGTTCCTATCTTCCATTAAGCGCTTCCCATTCATTACTGGAGTTTGATCGCACGCCAATTTCGTACTTCTTGGCTCGATCGTGGTAGATGTGCTGAAAGGAGGAGTGAAAGTAATAGTCGGATTCCAATTTGGCATTGCCGGAACGCGCCACATGGAATTGAGGCGATTGTGCGTTGTATCGGTTGGTGTCCAGCACATTGTGTTACACGGACTACCAAGTTGATTAGTTTGAACTGCAACAGGTGATGGTAGGAAAATGTTCGGGCACAGACTTGCAAAGTTAGTTTGGTCCGTAAGAAAAGTATTGAGAGGATACATCTCATTGCCCACAATGGACAGAGGAGACATTACCTCATGGAAGTCGCCGTAGAAGATGCGTTTTGACCCCGAGCTATGACGACGCTTACGCTGCGATGCAGTTAGCGGCGCACCATTACGTTGAAGTCGTCGCTTGCTGGAGTTCCAGTGGTTCTTAATGGAATTATCCGTTCTTCCAGGTAACATCTTGGCAATCACTGCCCATTTGTTGCCAAATTTGTCATGCATGTCGCTGAGAATACGTTCCTCTTCAGCTGTCCACGGCTCTTTTCGAATTGCCGGATCAAGTTGATTGTGCCATCTAAATGCCAATATTAAGTCAATCTTAACTTGAAGTGTTTCAATCATCAAACGGATATGCTACATGTCATTGCAATACCTTTCGCGGCATTGCTTGCCATTCCGTCCAGGCAATTTTGTGCCAATAACGGTCCAATGGCGGGTACCAAGCTTTTGCACAAGTTGAAGCATCAAGAGGTCCTCTTTCTCTGACCATTTGCTTACAGGTTTGCGCTCTCTACGAAGCTTGTGCATTACTGGCTTACGTTGACTTTGCATTAATAAAATATGAGCTTTCTACGCTCAGCCGGTGGATCTTAATGTGCTTCTTTTGCTTTATTGCTAACTGCCAAATCTTTGACTGACGCTCAATATGAGCCCAAGCGTTATCTTAAAAAAAATCGAAGACAAAGTCCAACCGTCGAAATTTCTAACCGCCAAGCATACAAACGACAAGACACAATGCGACCCGCATGTTGAAACGATAACAATATATAGACAAAAACCTTTTGACATATATATTGTTCTCCTTGACTCACACTGCTAATTATCTTGCATACCAAACACCCCCTTTCATCGCTGTCAATTTGGTCTAGATTGTCCCGTGCCATTGCGCACACGACGTGAGAATACGAGCTGCTTGCACCAAGCTCTTCCTCTGATCTCACACTCGTAGAGATCGCCCGTGCTGAGTTTCATGTACCCCGAACGTGGCAACGCGCAGATCACCTCTACTGCCAGAGTTTACCATTCGGCTACGTTTGTTGTCTACTAACCATCAGTACATGCCGCTAGATGGAGCAATCTTTCGTCTAGAGTTGTTGACGATCTAGAGATTGCACAATAATGGGCTACTTGTGAGGCTGTCAAGTGCAGTGAGGTAATGACTGCATCAAACTTTTTTCGCGTATCAGCACGGGCACGCTAGAAGAAGTTGCGACCGATCGAAAATGTTTCTTATGGTACTGCTAAGGTGCCACTGGATCAGGATGAGAGAGGCAAGAGATAACGGTTCAGCAGCCTTCACTAACGCTGGAGATCAATTGCAGCAAAACACTAGGCCGTCCCAAAACAATTGTTCTTCATCGAGATAGCCTAGAAGCCGTGTAGAGTTATTATTATTATTGTTTCTAGCAAAGCTCAACTACTACGTTCAGATATCGTTGTTTCCGTCCTTTACCACCAGTTTTAAGCGTCTCGTAGTTACTTGCATGTCCCGTTCACCGAGATCGAATATCTTCAATCTATGACGACCCGTCGTCACAGTTCTGTGTGGCCTATGCTTCGTATCAAATGAGTTTACATAGGAATGTCGATACAAGTTCAATCTTTTTGTACTTGTCCACATGACACTGTGTTAGTTGTATTGGGTCTGGCTATTACAAACGACGATCATACTTTTGCCTATGGTAACGTCAAGCCTAATACTACAAAATGTTGCTAAAACGCTTTCAATGGTACGCTTTTTTTTTCCTAGTCTTTTTCGTTGGCTTTTACAATTTGTCGTTTTATTCCTGAGTAAATTGATAAATGTCCTGTTTATCGGTTTTTTATCTTTCTTTTTAAGGTTCATACTGTTAGATGCCAGTTAAAAGTGCTGACATGAAATCTGAAGTTTGAGGCTATAACGAACGAGTGCTATTCTAGTTGTTTTTTGAATTTAAATTCAGCTACAATTGGACGAAAGTTACAAACCTAGAACGTATTACTTTCGTCCTTGTTCAAAGATGACCATTTTTCGTTTACAATTTAATTTAGTAGATTTGCCACAAGTCAAGTGAAACCGATACAAAAATTCTCAAGCCATAAAGCCACGACGACTATTCACGCAATTTTACTGACTCAATTATGGAAATAAAGACGCCGTCAAATAAAATTTACTCGGACCAAATCAACCTTACAACTTGGCACTCTCCACGTTCATCTCGTGGTACCAACTCGAGTGGTACACTTTTGAACAAAGGTCGTTACAAAAAAAAGCCCTTGGAATCAGACATTGACTCGAATTCATACAGGGCTAGGAAGATGTTGAAGTTGACACGGATCAAGTCCGTCGTGACGAAAAGTACAGTGCAAACTACATCCTTGCCATATGGAGCTGTGTTTTATCCGACATTGGAGCAGTTTGCTGATCCCATCAAGTACATTGCAAGGTTCGTGAGTTTTGAATACGTATTATTGGGTTTTGAGCAAAAGATTGTTATCATTTCGTGTGTTGTTCTAGTATTGAGCAGGAAGCAGCACGTACGGGTATTTGTAAAATTGTTCCTCCACGAGGGTGGAACCCTCCTTTTGCAATTGATTTGGACAACAGTCGCGCCGAATTTGACACGAAACAGCAGAATCTTCACCAGCTACAGGTTTACAAACTTACAGTTTTTTTTGAAAAAGTGGTATCGAACTTGTCATTAACGGAGAAAAAAAATTGTTTGGTCCATTTTAGAAAGGACATGCTTACGGTTACGGCAGGAGGCACACGTTCAAGTCGTTTCGTGCAAATGCGGATGCTTTTCGCGACCATTGGTTTAGCTCAAGAGGACTAGATCTGGATACGATTTCATCGGATGAGATTGAGCTGGAATACTGGCGAATTGTTCAGACGGGAAAGCCCAAGGTCAAAGTATGACAGTTGCACGCATGATGATAAACTCCTTTTGCCGCGCTAATTTTGTGCGGTGATACTTTGGCATTCAGGTGGAATATGCCAATGACCTTGACATTGCGCAGGTCGGCAGTGGCTTTTTGCGCTTGGTGAAGCGGTTTGCGTTGCAAGCTACAAAAGGTACAACAATATATTAGCATCATCTACGTGGATTGCTTCGTTTTCATCGCATCTGATATTGGGTATGTTATTCATACACATAGGAAAAGAAATGATCGACTTTACAAATCCAGAGTACTATCGAAATACGGGATGGAACTTGAACAACCTTCCGGATGCCTATGGCTCTCTGCTTCGGCATTTGGGTGCTGCAATTAATGGCATTAACGTACCGTGGTTGTACTGCGGTATGTTGTTTGCGTCGTTCTGCTGGCATGCTGAAGATAACTACATGTCCAGTATCAACTACCACCACCTTGGCGCTAAGAAACGGTGGTACGGAATTCCGTGCTCAGATGCTGAGAAGTTTGAGGTAGCGATGAGGACGCAAGTGCCCGAGCGTTTTCGAGAGAACCCAGACTTACTCTTACACCTAACAACCATGGTACCTCCATCCGTATTGAAAGATCGAGGTGTGAGCATATTCACACATGTGCAAGAACCTGGTGATATCATTTTGACATTTCCAAAGGCATATCATAGTGGTTTTAGCGAAGGCTTCAATTGCACCGAGGCTGTAAACTTTGTTCTTCCAAACTGGATCGATTTTGGAAGAGAGTGCGCTGAGATGTACCGCAGTTACGGACGAATGTCGATATTTTCGCACGATCGCTTCGTGTTTCACTTTGGATCAACCCAAAATCTGAATGAATATTCAGTTGCAGACTGCGAGATTCTGCTGAAAGAGTTGAGACGCTTTTTCCACGAAGAGCGAAACTACCAGAAAGCTTTTTTTGCAGAGGGTTTAGAGAATGTGGAGGAAATAAGTGGGGATGTTATGCTGGACGAGCGGTCAATGGAGGTTGATGACGTACGGCAGTGCTACTTATGCAAGCATAACGTTTTCTTTTCAGGCGTTATTTGCACATGTAATCCTGGTCGATTGTCTTGCCTGCGGCATACTAAGAAAATGTGTGGCTGCTCGATTCGGAATCACACGTTGTTGCAGTGGGTAAGCACCACTGAACTACGATACGCCATTCGACGCGTGCAGACAAAGATGCGCGCTTTAAAAGCTCTAGGTAGCGAAGCAGCTGTGACTCAACCGCAATTATGTCACCTTGTTAGAGGCGATGTTAGTAAAGCTGCGTCGGGTAGTAGCGGTGGACCTGAACCGTTGAGGGACGATCACTTCAGTATCAAACAAAACTGAGCTTACATTGGAGCCTAAATATTCTAGGCATTAATGTTGCTTCCTTCCACATGTTTAGAAGCCATCTTATAATACATGAGATAGGCGTAATACGCATAGTCGTTTCTGTTGGTCATTGAAAAGATATTTTGCAACATAGCATATCTTTGTGCTGAAACAGCTCACGGATCCAGATCACTTGCAGCATCTACATGTGTGCGGAAAATAACGTCGGAGTATTCCCATTTTCGCTACTTTTTGAGTCAAGTTTCTGCGGCGACGTGGACCGGGCTATTTACCTCACCATTGCTTCCTGCAAAATGTATCGAGCACAGCAGCACGTAGACATGGCAAAACTGGCTAAAATTACCCCAAGCTGTAATCCTTTTGTCATGTTTATGGTAGAAATTTCCTTTGTCATCTTTTCCGTTCTCCACCAGTAAAAAACAATAAGTCAAGCCCTCTCGGTGAAGAATGAGATAATGTTTGTGGCATGAATTTGGTACCATGCGGAAATACATGTCTGAATGGACATCAATCCGTGCGCTGAATCTGCACATAAAGCTTTCACCACAACCGCACATAGTTTATGCAGTTTGTACGTGTAAACGGTGGTTGCACTCACCCACGTCTTGCCAGAAAGTTGCTAAAGCCCTTGATATCGTAGAACGTCCGATTAGCGTACGTTACCTGACTGCCAGTGGAGCTCTCCACGTCTGGCGTGCATTCCAGTGTCGTATATATCCATTCAGGATTATCGTCAGACATCTGAGTCATAGTCCACCAAAGTGTAGTTTGGTGTTTCTAGAAGTAAGCGCAACGCATGCCACGACTTTCGTACACTTGTCGCACGTAGTGGAAACGAGACGGCGAGACTGTTTTCATACGGTTTCAGCAAACTTTGCATCTTATGAACCATTTCCAAGGAATATTCTCGATGCTTTATTGCTTCATCAGGTCTTGCTGTTGTCCACCTACTGAGAGCACAAGTTTGTGTCGGTGCTGTCCTATATCACAATCTCCACCTGTTTTACGAACGTTGTGGCATCAAAAGCGACAGAGTTTGAGTTTTCAGGTCCTGGTAAAATATCTGCATTGATGAAAACACCCTTAGTGTATGGGTACTTCGCCACGAACATGGCCAGCAATTCGAACGATGTTTCGAACGCTCGGCTACTTTTAAAATCGAGCTTGACAATGAAAGGTGTCTCATCTTTTGTCAATGGGTGTTGAAATTTGGCCGCAACTTCTAGCAGAGCATGTAATAGTTCAGATAAGGTCAAATCGCCGTCCGTAGCGGGTGGATGTCCCATGACCGATATCTGTTTGACTTCACTCCAGATAATGTCGGCCTCAGTGGCATTGAAAAAAATTAGACATCATCAACTGCTTCTTTTGAATCTCATCCTGAAATAATTGAAGCAAGGGATTAGAATTAACGGCATGCGCCCATCTGTAGTCCAGTGGAATCAGTAGTGATTTTCTATAGATGGAGCTGCTGAAGATTCGTGTTACTATGATGGACGATGTAATATTGGATCCATTGATTGGTTTAATCAGAGATGGATATATTTATATTATCGGCAAATCAAATCGTAGATATCAAAAAACCTGAAATGATTTTATTTAGAAAGCTACTATTTAGAAAACCAATCAGCGCTTAGTATTTTAGTTGAAGTTATGCAGCAATTCCTGAGACGAATAACATATCGTGCGACATGCACACAACAAAAAAAATCAATTAAGTGTAAGCCTCAGAGTAATCAATTCCTAATCATTTTTATCTTGAATAATCAATGTCGATTAGCGAAATTATTATACCAGAAAGTGTAATCAATTCTATGGAAAAACATCGCTACGCCAAGGCACCGCATCTATGGGCCTTGGGCGTAGGTGCCGTCGTGCCTTGTAGCTGGTTTTGATGGCTTGCTTATCATCTTATCCTTCGTCACGGCGCTATACGTGCTTCTAGCCTTCTCCATTGCTGAACTCTCGACGACGTGACCGTCTAGCGGTGGTCCATATACATTTGCATTGCATGCCATTTTTCCTTGCGCTGCTTTCTTCGCTGGTCTGGCCGAAAGCCTCAAGGTTGTCATTACATGCGCGGTGGTCGTCACGGGCATCAGCTCATACATGAACCAGTTGCTGGACCTGAGTTCTGACTACGGCCTGATCTGGTGGGCCGTCTCCTACGTCGTTTTTGTGTCGCTCAACATTGTCAGGATTGAGACAACCTTCTGTGTGCAAGCCTTTACTACTGTCGTGTCGGTCTTAATTCTGGTGGTGTTTTATATCGGTGCAGCAACCAAATTGTCATATACGGAGTGGGTGTCGGATGTCGACTGGGACTATCCTAGAGGTTGGGACGGTGCTGTAAAAGGGGATTCTTTTGCATTGTGGTTCTACTTAGCCATCGAGGAGTTGCCGCTTGCCGTTGAAGTGACCATCAACCCAAAACGTAATGTGCCAATTGGTCTTGCAACGCCCATCTCAACGCTTGTTGTGTCATTTTCAATTCGATGATCTTCTTAGGAGCCAACGAGATTGACAACAGTTCGTCACCGTTGTTGGCCGGATACAAAAGCGTCTTTGGTGACAACCGCACGACGTTAGGCTTCTCTTGGGTGCTCGTGCTAGGCCTTATTGCGAGTTTTCACTCGTTCGTATTTTGCATGGGCCAGCTATTGTACGCTATTGCTCGTGACGGTTACTTACCGCAGGCTTTAACCAAACTACACCCGATTCGTGGCACTGTTTATCTGTCTTTAATTGCTGGTAGCTCTATTGGATTTTCCGTTGTTTTTAGTGCTTCACTATATCATTGGAGACACACGGCTCGGCTCGGTGCTGATCAACCTTGCACTTATCGGCGCCGTGATTTCATACAGCTTTCAACTGACCTCATTAATTCGAATGCGCATCAAAGAGCCGAATAGGGCTCGCCCGGATTGTAGTCCCTTTGGTATTCCTGGCGCCATGGTGCCGATGATTTTGTGTGTCGTAGGAATGGTGTCGATTATCTACAGCGGAACATCCAGCTACGAATTCCTAGCGTCCATCATCGTTGCTATTCTGTACTTTTCCATCGGTGCCGTGTACTTCTTTATGCGGGTGCGGCCACGCATACAAGCAGCACCAACGCCGAACTTGCGCGAGTACATGCTGAGTAATGAATCGTCAAAGACTCAATAGTGGTTGTATTGAGTGATGTTTCATTATTTTCAGTAGTTTATTGAATGCCAGCGCCAGTGCGCAGAAGTTTATAATGTAAAATATGTTGAAGTATGTATCTGAACGGTTTACGCGAGCCATCTTGCCACCGAAGTGACTCAACTTTCGCATGCGTCAGGTTATCTCTCCTTCTCTACATTTCTCTCTGCTCTCGCCAGGGTCCATTAAGCGGCGCGCGCTATAAGCGCCGCGCTGAAGGCCGTCCAGACTGCGCGATCCTGTGCACATTGGCGAAGGAGTAACAGGTCTGGGTCCAGTCGACGGCGGTGTCCAGGGTGGTTCCTTGCTTAATTCCTTGGATGTCTACCTCCAGGGAGGGTCCTTGTTGCGTGCACCATGAACAAAGAATAACGCAAGCGTACCTAAGCGGAGATACTGGGACTTCGGGGCTTCCGGCGTGGTGGCGTACATCGTGGCGGCTTGACTGGAGGCTGGGGGGAGAGCGACAAGAGAGAGGTGTGTAAAGGGAGAGGAAACCGTCTAAACTGACGGATGCCGCGAAGCACCCGTCGGAGGCCTGAGCTAGCATCAGCTAGCCCAAGCCTTCTGGGAGGCGTTACCCCAACCCTACTAGGATATGTTGAAGTGTCTTGCCCAATCAAAGGAAGACGCAAGACTGATGTAAAGCCTGACAAATTTGTGAGGTCGACTAATGTCCTTCGTGCTGCGATCAATACACGTTCATGATATACACATGTACACCGATAAATGTATTGTGCAAGTTTAAATGTGAGCCTTATGTGTATATACGTACATTGGTACTATACACTAGAGCACTCCCAATCGATCGCATGCTTGCCTATGCCTATAAATGCAACAGCAAATGATTGCATTTGATGTATTGTACCATGTGGTAGTAAATCTTGTTGAGTATACAAAAGCCTCTTGGACGCTGCAAAGCATATCGTTACGCGAGATATTTCTAACAACAGTTGAGTGTCAAGGTGAAAGATTGTGCAACGGTGCGAAACGGTTGTGAAAAGAGATGGTAGGCATCCCTGAAATGGCAACTGCTTCATTGCCCGAAGATTCGACCCGATAGCAATTTCTGAAATGCTGTTATCAGCGAAACGCAATTTGTAAGCAAGTAAATGAGTACGACGTAGGTAGAATCGAATCGTACAGCTTTGTATTGTAGACATTTCAGGATCACGTTTGCTTTACGTCTGTTTTTAGGTTCATCAATTCGTACCACATCTAGCGCATTAGCTACCGTTTCTACCAGCCAGGTGTTTCTTTTCTCTCCCACACATCCGTGATGTACGGGCTCTTCGACGTGTCCAGCGGTGTATCCTTTAGGAAGTCCTGACGTTTTTTCTCATCCATCATACTTGATCGATAGCACAAATACAAATTCTTCCACGTAAATTTACACTCATCTACTTGTCCATATCGATAGAAATGTTCCATTTGGTTCCCAGGTGCTACTTTTTGACAGTAAAAATGTATAACAGCACATATTGTTAACCATCTAACTACATTTTTCTTTTATATAAATTGAATCAGTATTCAATTAACAATGTACGTTTATAACGTACTGACGCAATAGAACGAACGATCGAGGAACCACCGACACGACAACGTATTCTTCTTCTGATTATGTTTACTCTCATTTACTCTCTCTTCATGCAAATATCGAACCGTCCGCTCAGCGTTTGATGCCTGTGAATTCATGGGACTACTGGAATGGTGTGATCACACAACCAGTATGAGATTCCCTTAGTAAGTCGTTCAAAGCCAACGTGCCTTGTTATCAGGTTTAAGGGGTGTGACGCTCTGAAATAAGCGCATCATTTGTTCGCTGCTCTAGTAGGACATTTATAAGTTGCTCTAGTAGGACATTTATAACTTGCTCTAGTAGGACATTTATATGTTTGATAATGTATCAAAGACGCTACAAAATCATTCATCTCCTCGACATAAAGCCTTGTCAGCGGATTGTCAACTTTTGCCTGTTTGTGATGTTCCATCAGGTGATGACGTTTGTGGTTGATGCAAGGCTCTAGATGACTAACACTCAATCTGAGCTGCTTCGGTTGCTACACTACGGCGATGAGTTCTAAGACACGATAACGACCAGTTTATTTGAGGCGTCGTTGTTGATGAATGAGTTACAAGACTGCATAGTTTGGATCAGCTAACGAAAAAATGCAACTCAGATAACGCTTTGTGGGTCCGGTAATGCTGTGTAGATAGACAAGTGACATAGATACATCTGATTGCTTGTGCTTGTCGTCTTCATCGAAGATATAAATTCGTAGTTGACGCCAGCTGGTTGAAACTTTGTCTTCAGCCTAACCTTTGCATCAGACACCAACAAAATCAGCTGCTAAAGCCCAGCAGCTGATCATTATCTGTCTACCAACGCGTAAGATCGGCACACTCACCCGCAAGCTTTGCGGCCTCCACGACTTTGTCGAACATGTAAACGGCAAGCGGGGCGCTGAATGGCCTGTGTATCGTCCGGCAGGTAGCCGTGCTTTAGTGAGCAGTCGGCGGCGCAAGCGATGCGCTTCGTACGAGCTTGGCAAATTTGGCCATTGATCGAGTGCAATGTTGTCTGCACCGTTGTTGTGTCCACGATCAAGTTTGCGTTTTAAGTTTTCATAACGCAAACGATACTTTTGCACAAAACTGAATGTAACGTAAATTGTTTAGCTTAACGCCTACTTTCTTAGGTTGCATCTATGTGACGGTTTCTCTCAAATAATTCCCCAAGTGTGGGATTCCGTTTCTCTATCGCTAACGCCTTTGCTTCCAGCTTCTGCTGCTTCCTCGCGTCCAACTTTTGTTTCAGCTGCTCGTCCAATTGGGTATCCTTCCTCTTTTTCAGAATCTCGTCAATTTTTGTGGTCTCCCCATTGTCTCCAACGTTCAACTCATTAGACAAATCCACTTTTCTCGGATCCGATATTTTCTTCTTCTTGTCGCCAACGTTCGGCTCATTAGACAAATCCTCCGATATTGTCTTCTCCTTGTCGCCTTCCTCGCGCGCCTCCCTTCGCGCCTCCCATCGATCAGCTTTGTATTTATTATTATTATTTAAGTACTTTAAATAATATTCGCTTTGTTCCTTCTTTGAGAATCCTGAGTCTTTCAAAATTTTACCCACCTCATGCGGCTCTGCATCATGGTTTTGACCCCACAATTCAAAAAACTCCTTCTTCATCTTAACAGCCATTTCGTAATGTTTATTAGATTTAACAGCTGCCTCAGTCAGCATCTTATGCACGCGGATCATGTCAAGCTCATGCAGCATTACTGATACTGCAGCCTTAACCATCGCGTCCTCCACCGCCGCATCAAAACTCTTCCCCGGGTCCACCGCTTTACCAGACATCATTTTGGCTGTCTTATACTTAATATACTTGATCCAAACCTGTAGACCTGCGTCAGATAGGCTATCAAATTCGTTTTCTGTGTTGTGAAGGTCTAATACTCTGAAAACATCGTCTGCATCGAGCAAGCTGTATTCCCACTCCTGAAATTGCTGCTTCTGCAATTTCGTGGCCATTTCCTTTTCATCAGGGTTAGTCAGGCTTACCTGAAGCCATCGGTTTAGCTCAGATGGAGTGTAGTTCATCAATAGCACATCGATCATCTCTGTCTTGTCATGATCTGCGATACCAGCGTTGTAACGTTCCAAATATAGCTCAAACTTTTTGCGAAGAGGGCTCAAAATAAAATTTTTCAGACTGTTGTGAATCCCCATGAATTCCAATACTTTGCTTGGGTCACTATTCGCTCTATCCCAGCTATGTATCAGCGCTTCCTGCAACCTCGCGGCTACATCCTTCCTTTCGGGAACTATTAGTGACGCTTCAAGTGCTCTAAACACAGCACCATCCTCGTATCTAGCCACTAACAAGCCTATTGCAGACGTCTTATAAGCACGACTTATGTTAATAAAGTCGCCGACATATGGTACCCAGGCCAAAAAAAAGGGTTGGCAACCATGCGATCCACGTTGCCGAAAGTGTCCATGTATTCGAGAATCTTGCCCGGCTCGACGTTACTTTTCATCCAACCTTTAACTAGTAGCTGCTGAAGTTCTGTGGCAGTTTCCTTATACTTACCTGTCTTTTCAGCTTCTAGGATCCTGTACAGCATATCAGGATGAAGACGATACCAGTCCATTAACACCTTGATCATCGCTTTTTCAGGGTGTTGTGGAGACGCATGTTTCGCGTATCTTACAAGATTTTTAAAATTTGAGTCTTCAAATAGCTTGTCTCCAGCTTTGTCCAGCCTGATTGCTTTCATGATGGCCTCCGAAGATTTCTCCTTCTTCACCAGCTTTATCAAAAAATCATCCGTGACACCTCTCTTAAAAGGGTTGATCTTAGAAAAGGCCTCCGCAAAGTTAGAGAGGTTCCGTTCTTCGTCGTCTTCGTTTACAGTGGCGTCAGCGCTGCTCTCTTCGTACTCTTCGTGCACACTGGCAGTAGAAACCCTCTCTTTATCGTCTTCGTGTGCATTAATCCGCAGCGATCTCGTAACAGACGTAGTAAGAGGCTCTGCAGAACGTGTTGTGCTCGGGACCGAGACTGTTTCCTCAGACTTCGCTTGAGCACTTCCGACGACGGCTCCAGCCAATGACAACAAAAGGTAGTGAAAGCGCATTATGATTTTGTTTGAAGTTTCTTGCGCAATTGAGTGAGTGTATTGTAAAGTGACAAGTTACCCAACTCGTGAGGACGTAATGAGGCTATCGTAGCTTTCGTTGTGTGAATGTTTTATGCTAGTTTATACAAATATACAATACTGGAAGACCCAGGAATAAATATTCAGTGTATATGATTAAAAAGATGATCGATTCGTAAATCCTTCCAGCTACCGTTTTTGTACTAGCTAATCTCAACTTGCATCTGCGTTTGGACATCAAAAGGACAGGTAGATGATGTAATGCTCAGCATTCAACAAATAGATGATCAATACGTAATATCGTGCTCGCAGTGTCCACTAGTACCGAATACTTTTGCTGGACGACAGCGAATTAATGTGTGTAATGTGTACTTTTGTGAATGGTCAGGCGTTCTTTTATCCATGCTCTCTACTTTCTTCACTAATTCGTACGACACGTCAAGACAATCAAAAGAAAATCCCGGTGATAACAGTTGTTCTTCTGCCCTGTCTTCTCTTGGTACGAGCAGATTGGCCATCGAAAGGGTTGGCATGTTGGCCCTTGGACATTTACATTCAACACGCAACTGCAATTGGTCGTCAACATTCTGGCATGCGGCTAGTGTAACAGGCGTTGATAAAGAACGCTTGACTATCCCTATTGAATGTGTCGCATTCCCGTTTGTGTTGAACAGAGGCAGGTCAAGTGAATGCAATTGTCAAGTGAAATGATTTGTTCATGTTGTCAATAGTGTTGAGATCAAACCTTACAGGTTTGAGATGCGAAATGAAAAACCTGCTTCGCAGCACTTATCGTCACTGTAATAAACTTGAACTTTTGTGATGTTTGGTGGTTGGTCCGTCATGTTGTTGCTGATTGGAAAGTCATTATGATGAAGCACATGATCATACTGATATCAACCACAAGGCTGCCCCATATGTATCCAAGCTTACCACATGTTTTATGATGCTGTAAGCTTTTGAATGACCTAGCTACTTTGGACGCAATAGTCTTGACTAGGTTACATGTAACATACGGACAGTGTATTTACCACTACTTATTGCTGGTAGCTCCGTCAACTTTACTATTGTCATGATGATGCTTTTGCACCAGTACCGAAGACAGCATATCTGCAATCCAAGAGTTCAGTCGGTATAGTATGTATTGTGATCTCATACTTCAGCAGGCGGTCTTATAGCGACAATGCAGTACAAATACATGCTCTATAAGTGTCATTTACCTCATGCTTGTGTACATGATAGTAACATTGAGTAGATCGCTTTCAATGCCCAAGCAGAGAAAAACAAGATGCAAACTTGTTTGCTACTTAAAGTGCATCGGCCCATGCTTGGACGTTGACTGCAATTTTACTTGCTACTAGCAGGTGCAAACGCCTCCATCATTTCCTTGGACTTGGCCACACATGCCACTGTCTTCCGTTTCTTCACCGGAACCACGTTAACTACTGAGGCAGCAGCAGCAATTGATGCATCAGTCTGTCGCAATCCAAGGGTTGTCACCGCCTCATCCATTCCCTTATCCTTCTTTGGTACAGCACCTACACTAGTCTCTATAATGCCATCCACTTTCTCCTTTAGTTCCAAGTAGATTTCAAGGTATTCAAGCAGAGTCTTCTCGTCCGCTTTCAGCGCGTCCTTTTGTTCCTCCGTGACGTCGACACAAGCGAGGAATTCCTCGCGAAGCGCTTCAGGACGCTCTCCATTAAATTGCAACGTGAGCGTCGGATCTCGTGTGCTCGATTTACAACCCTTCCTCTTGCCTTTGCTATGTAGCTCTGCAACACTGTCTCCTTCAAATGAATACTGGGGAACACAATTCGCCACAAATACTTGCACCTTATCGACACACTTTTTTGCCACCCGATGAATATTCTCTGCCATGACTCGGCCAGCCATGACATAGTACGTAAGTCCTTCGTTCGAATCGCCCTTCTTCTCCTTTTCTTGTGTTGAGTCTCTATAAATACATGCAATAGCCAATTGACAGTATAGATCAGCTAGCTGCGTCGTGTCCTCGGCATTGGTAACATTCAGCAGCTTCCTTCGTAGCAGCAATGCCTTTTCAAAGTCTGCTTTAGCTTGTTCATACTGGTCACTTTCAAGACTCAAATCTCCTAATCGAGTGTATACCCTAGCCAGCTGCATCTCAACTACTTGATCTCCAGGGTAACGCGAGTAAATAACGCGCGCTAATTCCATGACCTCCCAAGCTGCCTCCAAGTCACCCAATGACTCTTGAGTGTCCTTTTCACTATTTTCATTTCGATTGGGTACAGAACCTTCAACAACATGACCAAATATACTTGATGTTGTCTCATTGAGACTTAATAGAGCATTACCATATTCATAGTAAATAGGAGCCACAGCCAATGATTCACTCTTGCCTTCTGCCTCGCAAAAAAGACGTAATAGATCCTCAAAGACCACTATTGCTTCCTCAAAACGCTTTTTCTTCAGCAATGATGTACCACGTAAGAAGCGAGGGTCCATAAGTGTCGCCTCCAACTCTTGCGCAGTGGACATGTTTCTCTCCATTATTCAAACACTTGCCACAAAAAAACGCTATACTAAGTTTAACTATGTTACATAGGACGGAATGTGTCTTGTTTAATATGGCTACATGCACGTTGTACACGAAGCTAAAAGATGAGTTGAATCTTGGAAGATGAAAGACAAGGGGGTTGAAAGACATGTAGCATTGTAACAACTACTATGAAAGTAAGGACAAGAGTACAAATGAGGAACAAAAGCATCAGCTTCACCTTCTTCCACCCTATTTCTTGACGCAAATTCCGACTAGTATTGTAACAAAACCTGACCTGATCACTTAAGTCATTGGTCTTTTGCTTCACAACTTTTATCTTCTCCATGTCAGACAGCACGAGTTCAAGATTATGGTGCATGATAGTCGTGCCATCATCGACTCGATTCATTACCTTGGACAACTTGTCCACCTTGGTACGATCATCGTATGTGGTGGCAATAGCTATGAAGAACTTCATGCAGACCTTGCTCAATCCGTTCTGCAAAAACACCAAGACAAATCTTCAGCTTGCTGCAATCACCAGCCTAGACCACATGAGTACACACCTCTCGAAAAGTCAGAGCATTAGAGCCAAATTTTACCACAATCGCCTGCTGCATGACAGAAATATCCTGGAACGTCAAGTAAGTGGATAACTCTTAGCGGTCATAGCTGCCAACACAAGCTCGTCATTGTTCATCATGAGGTGAAGCTTATTAGGGTCACATTTGAGTGAGTGCCAGCTATTTAGCTGCTGACGTGCGACTTCCACGTCGGAGCTTGGATCATTTTATTCAGCATTTACTTCAATACGTTGGTATCTTCTGCCTCACTGTCGCGCACGAGTTTGCCGTCCGAAGTATGCACATAACAGGCTACGACCATTTTATCCATAACGCGACCAACCGCCAGAAACTTGATGTTGTCCCGAGTCAACGATGTCGATGTAGCTGTCAGCGGTACTATGGCATTGAGCGCCACGATTGCTCCTACGAAAAACTTCTTGAGCAGTTGCGCAATACTGTTGACACAACAACGAGGTGCAAGTGCGGATCAGTCTTGATGATAACATATTGAGGAATGCTTCATAACTTCAGGCCTTTTTTACGACAATAATGGCAAAACTCAGTGACAGTCTTTGGGAACCAAAAAGCCGTAACATGGTTATTTCTTTAGGCTATTTTACTAGCAATCTGATTATTCGGCAGCAAAATGAGGCTCTGCTAGTGCCGTGATCTGTTGCAGTTGGGTAGAGGAAAACTTGTGGGTGAAAGGCAACGAGGACGAAGCGGGAAGTTGCTCTTCAAGCAAAGTGATGTCGATGCCGGTGCTAAGCGCTGCCATCACTGCCACTTCTTCAGTAGTAATTTTCTCCGATGGAAGCAATCCCTTTTCATTCTTCCACGCGGTCATAAGCCTTGTCGAGCGGTCAGCATCTACGAGCTATCAGATAGTAGTCAAAGTGTCAGTAAATTGACTTCAAATCGCGATGTGGAGTTTACGAATTGACGTACCTCGACCGATCTGGTAAAACATTTCAGCAATTGGTTCAAGACCACTGAGTAAGTAAAACCCAGCTCTTCCGTCTCCTTGTGTTTGTTGAACTGCTTAATGGTTGCGTCTAAGCGAGGGAGAATTTGTGTCTCACGGACATATTGCCAGACCTGAAGATTGTTAAACTGGCTGTGCTGGTTGGCTAGAATATGCGCCCACGCCACATCTTCTACTGGTGGCAGATCAAGATGCTCATATTCTGGTCGAATCTTTTCCATGTACTTCTTCTCCACAGCAATGCTCAGATTAAATGCCGTCTTTAGCAACAGCACCACATCCTCACCAGAGATGACGTCGTATGTTTTCACATGGAACGGATGACCGCTCGACAGCATCGCTTCAATTGGGCGGTCACCGATAAGGAGCATTTCGCGTTCCTTGCGGAATTGCATCACAATTTCTGGCAGCGCAAATATTGCACTACCCACATGCTGAGGCAGCTGCAGTGACGCGAAGTTTCCAAATAGTTCCGACAATGGACTAAACGTTTTCTCTACCAGTTGTTCCAATTGACTTGATACGTCAAAAGTTGGTAATGAAAAGCCATAACTCTGCACTTTTCCATGCTTGCACAATGTTTCTAAGACATCACACGTCGTCCTTAGCTTTTCCATCAATTCCTTTTGCTTTGCTGGTATGAAAGCCAATTCTTCTGGGATCTGACATACAACATGATCTAGTGTCTCAATATCCAGTTCTTCAATCGTAATTTCCACTCCTTTTTTGACATACTCTCTCTCCAGTCTTTCATTTGTTTTCAATTGAGTGGAATGTAGTACATTTGTACCAATTAATGCCGATATAACAAAGCATTCACGTGAAATATTCGTGTCTTTAAGAACCTCACTCAGTGCCAGAGCTTCCATGGAAGCTTGTTTTTCACCTGATTTTATCCGCACTAAAGGATCAATAGCTGTCTGGATAAAGTTACTAGTATAAGAAGACATGAGCATTTTCATTGTATTCAATCGAGGCATATCTTTTGCCCAAAGATCAGGACTTCCAATCCCTCTTTGGTTTATATTCAGCCACTGTGTTTCATTACTTCCTGGTGCACTTACACGAAGCTTTGGACTCATACTTGAACGAGATAAAGGTGATTGACATACAAAATTGTTTGTAGCAGACTTTGTAGCACGTCCCACATGTAAATGAGCACATTGTGACATTAACAGTCGCAATGAGATAAACGGACCATATGAACTCGAGATAATCACCTTCATGGATGATAGCTAGTAAATCGTAGTGTGATACCGGTATACAACCATCATACATAGTGGTATAGACATCATTGACTGACATAGTGAGTGGATGGACGACAGCAAGCGCTCAACATGGTGCGAATATATCGAGGCACACTCAAAACAAACTACAAGTCTTTCATCAATATTCAGTACTTTATTCACTATAGCGTATAACTCTACAAAGTGATCAGGTGCACGCTTGTAAGTTTGCAGGCGTAAAATAAAGGTGCTGTTGCTATTTTGCTGTCGGATGTACACACGTACGCTTCAAAGACAAAACTAGTGACCGCAGTAGCGTCGACGGCGTTAGTTCTTGATCAATCCAAGCTCTCGGATTGTGTTGTATTGCTCTGCACAAAGGAACAAGCAATAGTGTTGTCCACATGTAAGCAACATTTTTGTAGTCTGTCCTACTCATACAGTCAAAAACATGTACCTGGAATCTCCATGAGTGCCTGCATGGCAAATCCTCCATCTGGATTGTCGAGATTTCCTCTTGGAATCGTGTTGTAATTTACAAACTGAAAGTTATCAAAACGACGCTCGGGCAACTTGTCGTCAAACTCGGTCATTAAAGTCCAAGGACCATCGCCCACACCAACCATGACTATGGCTAAGAAGAGCAAAAAAATAAACTCATCTCGGGTCAGATATTCAACACCATGGTAACAACTGTACCGCGCAAGATATTTTACGTACAAAGTGGATATTCAGAAGCCTCCACAATTGCCCTTCTAGCTATTCCAGGGTCGTCAACGTGACCGTCAGAGATAATGATCAAGATGTGGTACCGGCGACTCTTGTTTGCCATCTTCATTGCTTCGTGGATGATCGGTACAAAGCTGGATGAAGAATTAAGTTCCATAGTAGAAGCAATTGCAAAATATCGCTGCAAGATCTCGTCAAACTCGCACCCTTGACCTTCGACGAACGGAAAGTATCGTTCCGCTGGTGGCCGCTCTGGATATCCGCCATAACCAAAGGCCGGGATAGAATCATCGTCGTCAAATAACTCAAATACACGAGTGATTGCCGAAATCACAGTCTGCGAAGGAAAAAGAACGGTCAAATATACCCGTCACGTATTTAAAACGAATATCAATGAATATCCATCCATCCTGTAAGAGGACTCATCGTATTAAGCAACATACCTGGTAAGGGTTTGTCACACGGCCTGTTTTATCAATGTAATGAAGTGATCGTCCTTCAAATGTCTTCTCTCCTTTCCACTATAATTTGACAACAACAACAACAAGCTCAGCAATCTGTCACCAATCATATCAATTGTGCACCAACATTCTATATACGTATACATATATATTCCATACTAGATTTGATTCTGTAAAATCCACCTACATTTTATTCAAAACAAAACATGAAACACCATCACATATGAAAGTTATTTTTGAATCAAGGCGCAGTAAAAAGCTTGAATAATGACAACCATTCCGTTGCTAATGAAGCATACACGCATATACGTACTGCAATAATCAGATCGGACGACTGAAGTCCAGCTTGGCTATTGACAACAAGATATCCACAACAATTGTTGAGGTAGGTATAATCCAAGATAATACAAACCTCGATACTACACGGTCTTTGTTTATCATTGAGACTGACACTCACCGAAGCGCTTTTTGAACTTCCTCTGATAAATGAAACGATTATGCAATTTAAAAGCATTGAGTAGAGTTAGTAGTAGGAAGAATACTCTTTTATAATACAAATATTCAAAAGCGTCTACTATCAAGTACCGACAGAATTATATTTGTCTGGAATGGACTGGAAAACCCCAGTACTAGAAGCACAACCCATGACCCGATAGTCAAAAAGCGGTTATGAAACAGGACACAAAGCCAGACGACGTACGTGAGCAATTATAAACGAGCCAATCGTATCTCGTTTACTAAGTATCCAAGAAATTTTTTCACTTTTAGTAGACCCTTGAGAGATTATATATGTATATTTTAATAAAAATAACAAATGAATACTTTGCAGCGAAAACGTAGACACACTCCACGATAAATTCCTTACCGAAATATATTGCATTTTTTTATAAAACTTGCAACGTAAGAAGAAAAACATGACGGACGAGAACAAGATGAAGATAAAGGAGAAAGAGATGGAAGACGTGGAACTTGTCTCAGGTAGCATGAGTTTACCTTTAGGAAAGGAAAACACCTTGGATGAACCCGTGTCTGTTACTATCGTACGTAGCTGTTTAGTATCTTTGTCTCTTTGTAAATATCGATGCAACTTGCTCTGATTCATGTATTTTGTAAATGGACGCGTGATGTCGCTGTTTGCAACAGCTTCGTGATTTGCGACTGGTTGGAAGTAAATTACGTGTTGTCCTTATGCCTAGTAACACGTCGGAGGAGACGCTTAAGGCACTACGTGACTGTACGATGGCGAGAATCGATCTGAGTCGAGCCACAAGCAGATCCTGTAATTTCGCTTTCTTTTGTGTTTTCTATGTATAGGGGATCTTTGGGGACCATTGCTGCTGTGTCTAACGCTCTCCATGTACGTTGTTGAACGTGTAATGATGTCCAAAGTTGCAGAATTTCGACTTTAATTGTTCTATTTGGTGAAATGCTCGTGCAGAATATTGAGTGTGACAGCACCTGCGGCACAATCAGCAATGGTGTTTACTGGAGTGTTTGTGGTGATTTGGGTAGGTGCTACTATTGTCACTATCAATGCGCAACTTTTAGGTAGCTCCATGTACGTTGATCTTTGATCTTTGTTATTGCTGAAATTGTTTGTATCTAAATGGTACTGATTCAAACGATTGTGACGGACTTGCATCTACGACAGATCTTTCTTCCAAAGCGTATGTGTACTGGGTTATTGCGTGTTCCCGCTGAATATTGCCACGCTAGTGTGTATGTTGGCGAAAATGGTGGTCTCACACGTTTTGCTGCGTATCGTGATTGTCGGTGTTGGTTTTCTATGGTCTACACGAGGTGCGTCATGCTTTGTAAACAGTCAATCAGTCAGTCATGTATACCTGAGCTCTGTATTCTGATCTCTAATGGTAATATGTTTTTTTCTATTTGCACCACTTTCTGCTCGGTGTCATTGGCGATGTATGTAGCGTCAGTTGTGTTCATGTCGAAGCTGGTACCACCTAAGCGAAAGGCGCTTACAGTGTACCCAGTTTTGCTCTTTTACATGTTTCTCAGCTGGATGGTCCTTATTCAATGAGTTTGAAATACGCAGCATAGAAGTAAATAGCATTACCAATATAAGCACATGCCCATGAAACCATAAATGCTACTTATTTCTAAAGCTAAAGTTGCTCAAATTAGAAAGCAACACCTTTTTGTTAAAATATTTCTTAATTTAGAACTGTTTAATTTATATATTGACAAACAACTCGGGACCATGAGCGCCATTGATCAGATTGAGAACCTTATTAACTCCCTTGAGACGGAATTAGGCATTGAAGCTACTGGACCTATTGCTAATAATCATAATGATAGTAACAAGCAACAGGATCAAGGCAAGACGACAATGATGAAGAAAACGACGACGAAGAAGAATTGGAAACAGTCTACAGAAGTATCAAATTTGACTCAACCTGAAATTACAAAACTCGATATTCGTGTCGGTCAGATTCTAAAAGTCTGGAAACATGAGAGTGCTACAAAACTTTATTGTGAAGAAATTGACGTTGGAGAAGAAAAACCGCGTCAAATTGCTAGTGGACTTGTTCCTTATTATTCACTTGAAGAAATGCAAGGACAGCGTGTGGTTGTTGTATGTAATCTAAAACCACGGAATCTTGTGAATTTTTCTAGTCATGGAATGGTCCTATGTGGTGTTTTAGCAATGGAAAATCAAGAGGAAAAGGTCGTGTTTGTGACACCACCTGATGGTGCAAAGATTGGTGAACGTATTACATTTCAAGGTCTTGAAGGTGATCCTTTGTCTCCTGCACAGGTGGAAAAGAGAAAAGTGCTTTTAATGGCTGGAAACGAGATGAAGACGGATGATAATGGGGTTGCAAAGTGGAAAGATCATGTGTTTTGTACGTCAGCAGGTCCATGTATCGCTTCTGTGAAGAATGGTGTGATTAGATAAAGGAAAGAGAAGACATGACATAACGGCACAAATAGGTGGAAGTAGCAAACAACAACAATATGATGGCGCTAACAGGTGGAAGTAGGAGACAAGAACAATATGATGGCACAAACAGGTGGAAGTAGCAGACAACAACAATACGAGGTTTGACAGCTTTTTCTTTTCTTGAGTGCATATCAAGCACACTACAACTTGACATCTTTGGTGTGACTAGTTGTGTTTAAGCTTTCGTCGAGTATTCATACGTGTAGCAGATTTCTTCACAGCTTTTATCTTCTGTTTTGCTTTCTTCTTGAGCGGAAACTGCACAACTTCTTCATCCTGACACTCGTTTTCTTCGTCTCTTGTCGCTTTAATGGCAGCAATTTTGGAATTTGTTTTACACTTTGCCTTGGCTGTGGCCTTTGCTGTTTTTACTCGTCGTCTAGAAATGTTTACAGTGGGTGGCACGTTTTCGTCTGACTCATTTGCTGAGTCAAACGCTGCAGATAGATCCTTCTTCATGCAGCCTTCCAAATCTTTTTGAGTAATGCTCTTCTTTCCACGGCTTGGAGGTTTGTCTACTGAAGGTGACTTGGCAGTCACGTGCCAAGTTTCATTGGCTATGTGACCCTGGCTGGGGGAAAATATCAACGTCGACGTCTTTGGTGTCTGCCGTTGAGCTTCCTCACTCGACACCGCGCGCGGCTGTACTCTACTACGAGAAATACTTGGCGTTAATGGTAGACTCTGACGTCGAAGCTGACCAACCGGCACATCCGTCTCGTCCCTGCGTAGGTGCACACAGGTATCATTTGCCTCCAATAATTCACTTTGCGGTGCTCGAGGTGCAGCGGTAGCTGTAGCTTGCGGAGATGTCGGTGCTGTCTGGGCATCACTCGAAGCAAAGGTCATGCGACGCGATTGCTGTTTCTGTAGCTGCTGCTGTTGTTGCTGTTGCTGTTGCAAGTCAAGCTGCCGCAGATCATACTCCACTTCCATTGCCATCTGCGGGTCTGTGTTCATGAAAATATCCTTGACTTCCTGACGATACATCTTGAATAAGTCACGAATGTAATGCAGCAAGTAGCGAGTCAACGGGCTATGCTTTGCCTCAAGTGTGTGTTTGAGTCCGATGAGCACCGGTACTACATTTTCAAGAAAGTTCTTCTTGGACATCTTGGACAATAGTTTGCCCTTGGCTGCTGCAATCTGTGATGCAACGTTGGCATGTGTTCCCATTGCTGCATCTTCATTTTCAGCCTCGTCGTCTTCCTCCTTTGAAGTTGTAAGTTTAATCTCTGGGGAGCACAAAATCGCGAAAGTATCCTTGAGAACTGCCTCTGTACAGTGGTCCGTGATCTGCGATGGATTATCGCACAGCGGAAGCTTGCCATCCATAACTTCCTCCAGCACTTCACTGCAGAGTTTCATGGAAATTTGTAACTTTTGCTCGTCCGTCATGTGCTCCAACAAAAAAGTGTACAGTTTTGCTCGTCGTGGGTAGGACGCATTGCCCAGCAGCGCAAGTTCGCGCGTACCTTCCTCCTCAAAAGGCTCTGAAAACTTAAGTTTGTCACCCTGGACCCCATTGAAGACAAAAATTATCTCGATAAATTTGTTTGTGAAGATATGCGGCGACTTTTGTAGCAAAGGTCCACACAGCACATGGCGAGCCAAGTTTGCCAGTTCCTCGTCTTCGTCTACTGCAGCTCGCAGGAAAAAGCGCAGCAGTGACTCACGCCACTTAA
Organism: Peronospora belbahrii; assembly: GCA_920618645.1. NCBI lineage: Eukaryota > Oomycota > Peronosporomycetes > Peronosporales > Peronosporaceae > Peronospora > Peronospora belbahrii. The sequence goes on along the minus strand of CAKKTJ010000086.1, from coordinate 458,621 downwards.
TATAATCCTGCAGGATCAGCTGTGAAAATAGCAGTAACGCATTGCGGCGCAACAATCGGCTCTCGTCTAGAAGCGACAAAGCAATTGTAGAAACGTACGCATCAACGAGAGACGTGTAGCGTATACATAGATCACCTAAAATCAGCAGGATATTTGATCGTATGTCCTGCTCCTCGCAAGTTCTCAGCTCGCGAATGAACATGGTCATACACTTCTTGGCTAGGTCACTGTCACGCAAACACAATTTACCAAGCGTCACGAAAGCGCACACACGAACAGGAGTTGGCAGCGTAACGGACTCTGAGATGACGGAGGTCATTGTCTCACCTTCCTCACTTTGTACGGTAGGTTGTGACATGGACCGGCTGATGGCAATACTCTTAGGGACAAACTTTGGTGGCAAAAAAAGCTGCACAAGAGACTTCAAACTTGAACTAACAGGTAAAAGTGCCGCCTCACCGCTCTTGTCAGCATTCTTATTAAACTCCAGCAGCACCACTTCACCAATCGATATCAGTTGCTTCTGCAGCAATATCGTCTCCTCATCTAAATTATCCGGGCTACTTACAAAGCATTTGCGAAGATTAACCTCACAAAGATCAATAAGTTTCTTTCCCCACGCAAAGCTGATGTCACGTCCCTTATCAGGCGAAGGAGCCTTGGCTTTGCAAATGCTATTCAAGGCAAGAATTCCATCGGCGATAACATTTAGTGGAATGGCAAACGAATGCAAGGAAGCCAAAATGCCATCCGCAATCGACTTGGCATCTTGTGCATCAATTACAGATGAAATCGCGGCAATCACACGTAAAATGCGCTTCGATCCCTCATTAAACTCCACCGGTAGTGCCTGGTCCTGCAGTTTGTTCCAGCACTCAACGACAATGCTCAAATTGTGTTGTTTTCCCCTTGCAGCTTCAATAAGGGTGCCTGAGTGCGCAAGTTCCTCCAGTACAATCCAGCTAAAACCCCAGTAGCGAGTTAAAACTCGGCGAGTATCGTCATCTTCCGCTTCTTCTTCCACCTCTTTCCCAGAGCTGTACGATCTCACGCTTTCGTTAATGGCAAACACGCATGCTTTAATAATCTTGTCGACGCCAATTTTGTCGCTCTTGATTAACATACGCATTGCCTTCTGCAAGCAGCGAGCCATGACACCATCAAGGTGCGAAACCTGCATCCAAACATTGTCGAGAGCCTCGCGCTGATGTTTGGTACGGCGTACATCATACCACATCAAAACTCGTTCAAACACAACTTTTTTGGCCGCCTCGAGTGCACAAGTTTGCACACTTGTCTCTGGATCAACACAAAGCGGAAGAACGCCAAGGTTCCATAACTTCTGAGCGTCCTCATCGCGTGGAAATTTGAGCACGATTGCTGACAACGACTTTATTGACTGCATGCGAACAATAACCGAGGAATCCGTGCAGCGCGCGTGGATATCAAACAAGTCTTTCTTAAAAGAAGCGTGGACAGTCTCGCCAATGCGCGCCGTCACAAGCGCTTCCAAAGCGTGCACCGCAGCTCTGCGCACAAATGTCTTGTCGTCCACAAGTCGCTCACGGAATAGGTCAATAAGTCGCTCCATCAGTAATGCTTCCTTACGCGACGCTAATCCTTTTGCATCAATTGATGGCTCGTACAACAGCTTTTGCAGTGAGCCTGAAATCGATTCCGATCCGTCATCTTCATTCATTTGCTCATCATTGTCTTGTTCACTATTAGCCAGGTTTGATAGACCTAATGTCAGCATGGCCGAGATTCCAGCAATTGCCTTTGTACGAACTTGGGACATCTTGTCGCGAGCACGATCAATCAGGACCTCCAAGAGAGGGCCTACGCCCGAATATGCAGCCAACGTTTCAGGTAGTTCGTTTACCTCTAACTTCCAAAATTTAGCTTCCACCACAAAACGACTGAGAAGCTCTACCGCGAATTGGCGATACTTTAGCTTGGCGTTGCGAGAATAACTAACCAGGAATCGCACAAATCGTGCGCACTCTTCGTCTCGCAGCTCACTTGGTCTTGCCTGCTCTTCATTTTTGCTTTCCCGCCGTCCCGCCATGGTAGTCGAGAAGACGTACGAGAGGACACGTTGCCGCTCATCTGCCAGACCTGGTGCCTGCAAACAGATGTTCTGCAGCAAACCCAACAGCATCAACGAGTTTTCCCGGTGTGCAGTACCCTCTGCATCGTCTTCTTCACATGTTTTTGCTGTGATGCACTGGATCCTAGTAATGGCGTCAATGGCAAGCTTGTGAAAGCGCAACGACGACCTGGTTTCCTTGGCCATCGTATCCTGAAACGTCACACCTGGAACATAGCAATGCAGAATCACTCTGCCAATTTGCAATGGTTCACCATGCCTTCCGCTTACTAGCTCTTCTAGTAATTGCATCGTTTTACTTATCATACCCGACGCCGTGCCCTCATTCTCCGGTGGCATTGCAGTTTGCAGCGCAATCGCTATTTCAATCGTCGGTACAATCGACTCTTCACTAGCCGAGAGTGAGAAATTGGTCAGAAATGTCACTAAACTTTTTAGCAGCTCTAACCCGAGCGTCGTCATGGTCTCGAACGCAGCATAACTGTCTTCATCACTTTTTTCATCACTGCTTTGTTGTTTTCTCACTGCTCTCCGCCTCTTATGTCGTCCTGTTTTCTTCTGAACTACATTACAACTTCCTTGCTTTGTAGTCGCCATAAGAACGACCCATTTTTTCAAAATATCCAGCACTTGGCGATATACAAATGACATGAATAAACCGTATGCTGCTCCTCCCGGTAATTGTAGCCATGTCAAATAAATGTTTGCAGCAATTAAAGCTTTTAACAATGCGCTCGTTTTCTCCATGTCACTCATAGCTGCGTACACATCACGTACGTTAATAACCGCTTGTAGCAATGTAAAAAATGAACGATAGACAGCGTCATGGTTCTCCACATCGTCATCCTCTTGTATCACCACATTAATAGCTTCCTGAGACGTAATAAAGCTCCAAAATTGCGCCACTTGCGTATCGACAGCCTCCTGATGATGAGTTACGGCCTCATGAAGCCTCAAATACTTGATAAACACGCGATAGATAGCGCGTAGCTGTCGCTGCGAGATATTTTCAGCCCATTTTTCACGTAAAGCAGCAGTTCCACCTGTATTAAAGACACATGAAATGGATTCAGAAGGGATAGAACCGAGTGCAAGTGGCTGTAAGACGCGCACAAGCTCCTGCTGGAGCTCCATTGATGTAAAGGGGTTTATATAGAATTGTTTTTATATTTTGTTTTAGTATCTTTTATTATAAAAACGTCTTTAAACAGCGATGGATTATATGTTGATGAGATTACATAATCTTTTTCATGTCCCACGTCCCCCGTCGTTGATGGATGGATTGCGATTCTATTCTGAAACGGCAACGATATCATCAAGCGCTACAACTTTGGGCAAAACATGTTTTCTTTTATTACTGTTAACGTGGGTGTATGATCGATAGGAAGTTACAGAGTTAAGGGTCGTAGCATATCCTAATACTTGGTATACTTAGAGGTTTGTAAAGGTCAACTCAAGTTTTAGTTGAGGTTGACTTCAAGTTGCTGCTCTGCTAGACAAAAAGCATATCCAGAAAGTGAGTAGAAGAGTCATGGGCGGCAATCATTTTAGCAGCCAGCGCCAACGCCACGTCCCTGATGCAAGCTTCCTTTACCCACTGCAGTTGCTTCAAGTCTGCGCAAAAGTAGCCGCGATCCACTCAAGTTTATCCCGACTAGCGAGAATATATTGGATCGTATCTAAACTACATGTACCGTGCCTAGATGCCTGATAATAACGATCTTATAGTACTCGGATCTGATCCATTCACTTGACATTCAAAGAGATTGCGGCACTTTGATGGCAATGAAAGTACAAACTGGTTTGCAAACAGCTTAGTACGAGACTTGAGTCAACAAGGCAATGCTCACCGAGCTTCGTCACAAGTAATGAGCTGCATGAGCCACACAAGACTACAAGTGCGTTCTCTCATTGACTCCTGACGCCCAGTTTCCTTGCGCTGCATCCTCATCATGTCGCTATTGTAGTGCAGTAGTACTCACATTGTAGTGCCGTTGACGTTGCTTTGACCTTCAAGCCACGTGCGACTCGTCTTTCATTCCTTTCAAAATTGATAATCATGAAAGGGTGCGATGTATCAGGTTTGATGCTGTTAAGAATCTTACCAAAGTAGCCACGATCTATCTCTTCGAAAATCAAAACATTAGTGGTTTCTATCTAGTTTTTATATACATCACTTGCTTTTAATAAAGATCGATAATCATTGTGGTTATAGCTTAGCAAAGGTTGAAAAACGCTGGTGAATGCGTGGTGTGTGATAAACGCGCGACTAGCTTCCTGCAAGTCATCGTACTTAGTGGAAGCTCAATGTTTCGAAACGATAGACATTTGCTCTTATCAATTCGTCACATGTGTGTCAGCGTAGCCAATCAGTGCACGACACGATCTTTTTCTTAGTGACAAACGTCAGTAAATCCAGGTTGTTTTGTCGTGTATTACATACAAATCCCACCACCTGTTGTGTCCTATGACATTCCATAAACCAAGGTATCCATAACCTTGACAAAAACCGGCCAACTGTCGTTTTCCTACGTCAGCTATTTAGCATTTGCCTCTAAACCACCCAAACCTCTTTGAGCGTAAAGCCGAGACAATCACATACATTCTGCGATTCAACGATTTGACCATCAGCAGATCTGCAACATACGGTAGTGACATACATTCCTCCTGCCGTAGGCTCAACCAGTCAGTACAGTCAGTGTCGAATACCCATATTGAGAAACAGTCGAGAAGAACAAGACAATCCATGCCCCTTTCTAGTGGGGGGTAGACGTCTCATTTCATCCGATGATACAATGCCTATTGTATTACCATCGATTGGACCATTATATACTACTACGACGACATCTGGATCTCGATGGACATATTTTACATATGAGAATGAAGAACAACGTGAACAATATGAAGAGGATATGGCTCGATACTTTGGTGTACCATTACCTAGTTGTATACGTCGTAAACCAGAGGTACAAGAAGAAGAAGAAGCAGAAGAATTAACAATGAGTAATCTACGTACACCTACAAGTGGCCATTTACTAAGTACGAGTTTTCCACCATCAACGTCTCCTATGAAGAAAGATGGAGCCAGTAGCAATAAAATGACATTACCACTCTTACAAAAATTACAATTGGATTCACCAACATCACCATCGGATGTTTTGAATGAGATGGAACATTCAAGTGAAGAGGAGAAAAAATTACGTGTCAGTCGAGAACGAAACCGATTACATGCACAACGCACACGAATTCGTAAACGTGAGTTATTGGAGAGTCTTAAGGAACGTATTGAAGCATTGCAAGATGAATTTCAGCTCTTGAAACAAGCTTATGATTTTCATACAACAGCTGTATGTCTTTTAAAACTTGGAAATGTTCATGATCTTCCCTGTGTCTATCGACTAGAGCAAGTTGGGATTGATGCAATGGAGGATAGAGACAAGGATGGACAGTTATGTGAGAGTGTTCACACGACGTGTTCATTGCATGAAAGTGACTACGATGACGAAATGCATGAGCATGGAATGGATGTGAACTCAAGGACAATGACGACACCTGCATGTATCCCGATGTGCAACTTAATGTCAATGGAAAGAGACCGTATTTGTCCATTACTGCTTCCAATAGTGTACTCGTCTGCTCGAAGGAAGAACGTGAACGCGTGCGACGTGAACGTAACCGCTTGCACGCACGAAGAGCTCGACTACGCAAGAAACTGGTGCTTGAAAAAAGTCAGCAGGTGCGATAAAAGAATGTGCGGTGTCGTCTTCTGTGGAAGAAATTGTCTCTTAACACTCTTTTGCTTTTCATCTGATTCTTGTCTAGGCTGTTCATGACCTTCGTGAGCGCAACGACCGTCTTCGCAGTCGCCTGAGCGCGTTGGTTTCGTCTATCTACGGCTTGGACGCCTGTCTTGATGATCCTGACGCCACGTCATGATCATAACTTGGCGTCGAACGCCTTGTCTTCATTCACCCTCAAGCATGTGGTGCTGGACTTACACCATGCACTGAGCCAAGAATAGCGTCGCCTCGTCTTTGAGGCAGTATGTTGTTCTGGATTGGTGCTGGTCGCTTTATCTATACTCTTATGTATCTATCTATGGGCCGGCATATTGACTGGCTGGGGCTGCTTCAATGTAAATACAGCAGCATTGCATTACATCCACTTTTCATTCTTAATGTTGTTGCTGTGCTTGATCTTGGTAGCGTAGCGTCAACGGATGTCGAGTTGCAGTGGTTACAGAAGGACATTGATGCTGTCGCTGACGAAGTGCAGATTTTGAAGGTTACGCACTTTGGTGTTATTTGTTGCGCAACGTCTCAGCCTTGCTTAAACGATGCGATGCTAGTAGCAGTTGGTAACGATGGCGACTAATTGAAGGAAAGTCTGCTCATGGATTCAAGTATGGAAACTACTAAAGCACTAACTACAGCATTTGAGAGTGTATTGACTGCATTTGCGCTGGTGAGACAGACCATTCTGCGGGTTGGACAACTAGAACTTGCGGTTCATATTCATGGAGAGATGAATGACGAACACTAGCACACCGAATCCTTGTTCTTGGATGGAATGTGAAAAACGCGTGACGTTCTTCTTCATATTTGGCAAGGCGGAACAATGTTGTCAAACTGATGTACAAAGTATTCGTCACAGGCATCATTTTGTCCTTCATCTTGTACGTCATTGCCCGAGTGGAAGCGTGTCGTGCGAGCGGATAACACTCGTTGTGGCAGGATCGTCGAGCACACAAAGCATTTCATGAACTCGATTCGGTCGCGCACAAGGCACAGAGGCGTACCAAAATATCCGGAGATAGATCAACATATTTTTCGTTTTCGTGAGAGGGTGTTGTCGCCAAAGTCTGCATTCTACCAAGCAGCACATATCACTTCCAGCCCAAGTGCAGTTCAGTATCTGAACATGCTTTGAAGCAGACGAAGCTCGCTTCATTCTTCATTGGCAACGGCGCTTTCCAAACTCAAAAGACGAGGACCGCCGGGGGGTATATCAACCTCAATGGAAGAAGAAAAAGTCGACAGCATGCGGAATTGTCGCCACCAGTCCAGCTCGTTTGACGGAGCAGTTTGTTGAAGAAAAAGATGCCACGCGGGTTCAGTTCTTTCGTCACAATCACCTCTTCAGCTCGATACTCAACAGCACAACCGAAGAAGCGACGTGACAAGTCTTCAGTATCCAGAGTTCGTTCTCATCGATCGTCTTGGGGTGGAATGCTGACATCTTGATAAAAAAAGGGGATGAAGAAGTTAGGCATTTGTTGCGACGTCGATACCTTTAGCAAAGCGAGGAGCAGCAATGCTACACGGGGTTTGCAAACAGAGCCGACTATTAAAGCTGATTTCGTGGTCAGCTTCACGTAAAAGAGCTGCATCGCTATAGAAATGGGAGCCACGAGCAGGAGATGTGAACGACAACAGCAGGCAAGTATCATGCTTGGGTGCAATAAACTCGTTTGTTACCTGTAGAGCTGGACGACTCAAGGGATATTTGCCATATGCATTTTGTTACGCAATGCTAAACGCGATTCATTATTGACGAATGTTGTATCTTCACATGAACTGATAGCTGCTTTTGTCCTTTTCCAATTGATCGAGTTTGTTGCCGAGAGAAACCCCGTCGATTAGTGAACCGCTGCCAACATTGCTGCCAGCACCAGCAGCGTTGATCCCACTGGAGAGATTTGCCATGGAGTTGCTCCCTGATAACGAAAAGGGTGGTGGATAGCCACTGCTAGAGCCACTTGGTCTCAATTGAGCGGAAGAGTATGAACGATACGTTGAGCTCGTGCCAATGGTAGAAGATGCCGAGAAACTGTGCTGTGAGCTTTGTGATCCCAGTTGTTGCTGCTTCTTCCCAGCACGCATCGGTGCTTTGGCATTCTGCGGTTTTGGTTGGTGATATTGCTGCTGCTTTGTCTTCCCCTTTAGAGCTGCACGTTGGTCAGCCAACGCCGCAGCGCTAGCTCGCTGTTGCTCAATAAGCGCTTTTTGATTGTCGTCACCCACGATTGGCAAGTCCAAGTGCTGGCAATAACAGTTACAGTCTGTAACAGGGCACACTGTGTGCGTTTTAAACCAGTCTGCAAGGTGGTGGGCATGACCACCGTGCTTGCACGATTGACACCAAGTGAACCACTCCACAAACGGAATGCTAGAGAGCTGACCGAGATTTTCGTACTCATTTTTGCCTGTTTTGGGCTCCTTCAGCACACCTCTATGATCGGCTCCTACACTGGTCACTAACGTGTTCACTGCATCAGACGTTTGCCGTGAACGGCGGTGCGCCAATTCAAAGTAAGGATTCAGTGATCCAAACGGGAGCAAGCATAGCGCACACTGTGGTAATGGTTTTCGGCATGTTGGGCAGCACGTAAGTTTAGGCTTGGCACGATTCAACCAAGACGAGTGCGATCCGCCAAGTCGTAGTAAACTAGCCAACGACAGCGATGCATTGCAGAAATTGCATCGTACGAATAACTGTGGCGGGACGGAAAGCGTTGACGGTCCTGAAATTTTGGCTTGGTGTTCATCTGCATCGCTGTCACGCAAAAAGATCGCAAAACCATTCAAAAGATCTTCAAGCTGCGAGCGACCCACATCGAATCGAGCTCGCTCGTGGAACAGCTGCCAATGATTCAGCAAGTCCTTGTAGATTTGAATCCACTTCTCCAGGGTAGATTTTTTTTTCACGTACGAAGATGGAAGTCGCGCAGCCAGCAATGCCAATGTTTGGATGTCACCCGTCATGTCTACGTATGTCTGAAGAAGCTTGATACCATCAGTATTAATTCCAGTCAGAATCAACCCTTCGAGGCGACCATATTGTTGGCTTTCCTCCTCTTGCTGAGCGACAAACGCAAGCAAGTCGTCAGCCTGAAGATATCGACAAGCAAACGCTAGCCGGTCGCTTAGAGGCAATGTAACATCGTTCAGAATTGCCGAGTATGCGCCAGCACCTGCAGGCCTAACTCCTCCATAAGCTGCTATCCCGTCAACGCTTCCCCACTGTCTTCGACTATTTGCGCGCAGCAAAGGTTGCTGATTAGCTCGTATGGCGTTTAGATTTGTTGATCTAGACGAAGAAGATGAGCTTGCAACGCACAAGAAAGATAGCATGGCGTGAAAGTAGCGAGGGTTAGCTTGCGACATGATCTCACTCCGCTTCAATAATTGCTGTGTCATGGTTGACCACAAAGACAACCCTCCCGCACTAGCAATAGACGACGAATAGCCTGCAAGAGACATCGCGATAAGTTGCAGCAAGTCAGGCGAATAAGGCAACGGGACACTAACGTCCAACTGCTGCGTCTGAGTCAACAATGTAGCTCCTTTTTGAAGTAGCGCCACAGCTGCATTCAGATCTCCATGAAACACTGCGAGGGCCGCCGCTCGAGCGTAATTGCCTTCCAAGATGCATTCGTTCAGGATATCTTGTAATTCATGTCGACAACTCTCATTCAGCGAACGGTTGGCAGAATGGGCATTCTCATCGTAATGCTTTTGAGGATTCCAGATAGTTGAGCTACTTCGATGTATGTTTCTTCCTGCAGCGTTGTCAAGGCCTGGTCCACCCACACCTGCTGACGACGCGCGGGACCCTCCTTGACCATTGTCAGGATCCCAGTTGCATGCTAGCAAACTTAATCGCCGTCCAGGCCCTTCAAAGTACTGACAACCAAGAACCTGATCCGTCTTTATCACAGATACAACAGCAGACTCTTCCTCTCTAGAATCCTCCTGAGCAGTGGCAGTGGGCCCGGCAGAACTAAGCCTAGCAATCGTCGAGGGCTCCTCAGAGACTGTCAGCAAATTCTTCACACCAGCACTTACAAGCGCACTTGGATCAACGGGCCACCCGCGCAGAGGACCAGCCATTGCAACATTGACTGCACTATTCCCAAGACCATTACTTGTAGAGCGCGATTGCTCTACACGGAAAGCTCGCATTTGGCGTAGAGCCTCAACCTGGTCGACCCACAACCACAAACTTCGTAGCTGTCGGCGACGTGATGTTGCTTCATTGAACAACTTCAGATTCTTAGATAGTCCGATGGAATAGCCTTGCTTAGCAAGCTTGTACATTTCATGTGAAATGTCAACTTCGAGACGGGAGCCAGAATCAATCGCATCCTCCAGCGTTAGTCGACTTACAGCGGAAGTCCCCAATCCAGACCCAATGACAGACCCGCCAAACAACAGTCTGCCACATCCAAACGTCACCGCCCCATGAGACGATAGCGAAAGTGGCATAGCATCGTGCACCGAAATATCTCCCAGCTCACCTGTAACAGATGCAATCAGGAGTCGATTGGGGAACGCTGCTTGCGTAAGTTGGTCTTTCTGAGCATTACTACTCCTGCCCACATTTATCGCGCGTTGCATTTGAGACGATGAGTCCAAATGCTGCCAAGAAAAAGACGTCAGGGGTTCGGACGTATAGCGCCTGCAAAATGGTTTTTTGATCGTTGATGATCCAGTCTCTTGCTTTGTGACATCCCACAAGGACACCCACTTCTCATCAGTGGACGCCGTGACTAGAATGCCTGGCTTGGACGGACACCACGACACCTGAACAAGATTTTTGCTCGTCTGGTGCAGCGAAAGCACTGGTCCGGACGATGACTCCAGTTGACGAACATCCCAAACTTTCACCGGTTCTTGTGGCGCATCACTGTATGTAGCAAGCATATGTGGTCGATGCTGGTCAAATACTACACCCAGCACTGCCTTATTGTGTGCGACGACACTCATCGGAGATGACCCTTTTGCACGTAAATCGTACACACGCAGCCACTTAAAACCTGTCCCTGTAGCTAAACACGTTGGCTGCAGCGGTACCCATGACAGGGCCATCGTCGCTTCCGAATTGGCCAGTTCATGGACCGGTTTAGAATCTGTAGCTGTAAATCCATTCGATCCTGCTCCAACGCCTACACTAGTATTTGTATTTCCATTGTTGCCTCCTTTTCGATTGTTGATCGATCGTTCTACGCTTCCATTTTGATCCACGAGCCCTTCAAGTTCTCCTCCAATGTTGCTACTACTTGTCGTCATTCCTGTCATTGTATTTGACGTATTGAGATCCCACACTAGAGTACAAAAATCACTCCGGACTTTTTCAAACCCTGCAGCCAATTGAGTAGGTACTGATGGATTCCAAGCCACAGCATGACACGGACGACTGTATTTCGGCAGAAACTCTCGCATCACACGTGTCCGTGGGTCTTCAAAATCACTTAATAGTATTTTACCTGAGCCTGTTCCTGTAGCAATTAGCAATGGCTTGGATTCAAATGGATACCACTGTAAACACTTGAGTTGTGATACTTTTGCATTAATGCGTATGACACGAAACGCACGTTTACGCTGCGTTGTAGGAGCTATAAGATCAGAAGGAGAACAAGACGTAGGATCTATATAATCAGTAGAAGAAGAGGAAGATGTTGTGACCTCAAACAATCGCAAATTATCAGCTCCTACTGCAAATAGAGACGTATCATGAGGTGACCATTCTACTACCATACGCTTGCTCATGTTGTGATTTTTTTCCAATTATCCGACTTGTGATTGGTTAATAAGATGAAATGGAGATGTAGATATGGCTACATATTCCACCGATTGACGATGCCACAGCTTTTGGTCTGATTTTTCTTCAATCTCCTTTGCTATTGGTTGTAATATTTCTTCCAATCATATTGCATCTTACAACTTACTAACGACCTCGTCCTCATTTCAACTGTATTGTTTCACCCCCCTTCTGCAACAATCTTATTCTTGTGGTGTTTTCTTTCTAACAACTTTCAATCAACATGGACGACGTGTCGCTACAACAAAAACCACCAACGGACGAGAAAGAACTGGACAATTTGATTTTTAATGGCGAAGAAGAAGCGGAATTTACGACGAAGGATACGCAATTACAGCCTCAGATTCAGATGGAGACACAGGACGGGGACTCGAACGATAGTGATGAGAAAAAATCCGCGGCTTTGGCGAAATCTGGCGACCGTTCTTCGCTAAATAATGTCCTGCCTGTGGATAAGCTCAAGAATGGCGCTACTACGGCCTCCAAGTATGTGGCATGTTGTTGTTTTATATGTGAATTAGTATTGACTGTCTTGTGTACGTCTTTGTTGCTACAATGTGATGATTTTGTAGAGTTCTTGGTCAAACTTTCTCAATGTTTAAGGAGAGATCAGGAGCTGCACTTGAAGCAGCCAAGTCATCCAATGCTGGAAAAACAATTGCAGGCGGATTGAATACTGCTGCGAATGCTGGTCAGGAACGATATGGCAAACTCAAGGGGACGGATGCTTTTAAAAAGTCATCCAATCTGGCAAGTGGTGCCTATGAGCGGACGTCTCTTGTTGCCTCAGGTGCTCTGGAAAAGGTTTGAGAGATATGTTGGTTGCTTGCTAGTGTTGATAATAGTCATGATGGTGACTAGTGTGCACTTTGATTTGGTTGGTAACTGGTAGGCGCGCGCAGCGTCATCGTCTGGACTTGAGAAGGCAAAACATACGGCTGCTGCTAGCATTGAGACGATTAAGTCGAAGACGGGTGGTAAGAAAGGTGGTGAGGAGTAAGTTAGTCATCGCATTGGTTGCTCTCGTTGGTCAAGGCTACGAACAGTTTGGCGTGATCGACGATGCTGAAGCCGGATCCTTCAAACAGTTTGATGTTTCATTGCTGATCTTGTCCAACTCGTTTGAAGGCTGGGTATCTTGACTTTTCTTCCACTTACTCCTCATTCATTTTAGCGTTTCTAATGCGTCCTTCATTGCAGTTAAAGAGACAACAATACAGATAGTCAATAGTGCTTTAGCAGCTTCTCAATGTGTTACGTGGACGATATCGATTGCCCTTGCACTTCCGTTAACGTTGTGTTCGCTCGATTTCAATGGATGTGATGATGGAAGCAAATGACCAGCATGTTGATGTCTGTACAGTGTGTCGAGTTAAGTTTTATCCATGCCGACGCCTATGCGAGATCGCAAAGCAAGTAAGCATGGGCAGTTTTGGGCTGCTTGCAGGACATCGTGATTCTTCAACCAACGCGTTGGGACGTCAAAGAGGTTGGTTCATCTCGATGCATTTGTCACCTGTAACGGAAGGATTAAGCGAGCTTGCACGACGGATACAAACACTTGCTCATTCGTGCATCCGCTAGTGTCTAGCAAATGACAATTGGATTCCTGAGCTCATAGAATCAGTGATCCTGAGATTCTGGGCTTGTGCATCCAGTTGTCCTTTCTCCCTTGTGTGTGGATGATGTGCACAACTCCCCTACATGAACAGGCTAGCAGCACCAGCACCTATACACAAAACTAAATCAACTAATGCTTCTTTCCAAACTCTTTATGAGACCACCATTATTAGTCGGCAATAATACGGTTAAAGACGTTCTTTTGAGCTAATGAGCGAGAAGTAACTTGAAAAGCTGTCACCCACATGAACCACGTTCGGGACCAAAGGCACTGCTACACCCTCACGTGATGTCGAGATGTGCACAATATATGGCACATGTTTTTCCAAATCACGAACGACATTAGCGTCAACTAAAGACAGATAGAAAACACACACACATTTACAATACATCAGTCAGTGCCTGAGCTTCATATACAGACACATTCTCATACAAAAAACGAAGCATCAATCTACCATCCACATGAACATGAGGTTCAATTTGTCGCACGAATGCAATTTTGCCAATTGACGTGGTGCAGAAGAGAATCTTGTGTGCCTGAATACCACCAGCCGTTGTCGCGTTACTTTTTAAATGTGGATGCATGGAGATAAAGTCACGGATCCGATCAATGTGCTCGATCTCTGTTGTATCTGATACTTTATACAAGAGATATACATCTGCAATATATGATAAATCCATGAGTATCATGGGGATCTCGTCATTTCTCCAGCTCAACGTTTCCAACTTGTCCGTCTTCAGTAGCACGTCCGCACTGATTGTAATGATACGTGCTCCATTACGCATTGGTAACTTCAAATGAAGACGTATTTGCTGTTCATTTAGCTCAGTAGTTGAGACCATACGTCCACGTGTTGATGATGCAAGTGCTCCAGTCGTAGACGGTGTCATTCTTGTAAAGATAGTGGTGGGTACATTCTCACGTTGTTGTCCAGTTTCCCCTTGTCGAAGTTGTTGTATATAGACGTATCCAGTACTAAGCATTACAATAAGAAGGATAATGAAAATACCTAAGAGACTATCATCAATCATATTGTCTACTACTTCAGGACTCTTTGCACTCATAATGATAATGCGACGACTATACTTTTTAGTATGACAAATAATATCTATTGGTCAGATCAGGAGACGTCAGTGATTCACATTAGTAACATCCCCCAAACACCAAAAATGAAAAATAAACAAAACAACGAAATATATTATAGTTTACCGTAATAAAATAAATTACCATGAAAGAAGTCGCTGATGGCTGTTTCCAGCAGCTTTACGGTGAGATTGTTCGCTCCATGGTACGTATTTTCTTCTATCTTTTGGTTTATGATCATGTAATATATATCAGTATATGTATCTTTGTATGATTTATGTGTCTTATGCAGCTAGAACGTTATCCATGGCAGATGAAAGACGGAGGAGAAGATATCATTCCAACACCAGAAGAGGCTGCTGTTCATCGTGAGGCTGTTATTGTGAAATTAGAGGCCATGGGCTATGACGTTGGCTATCGATTGGCAGAAAAAGAAGCGAGAGATATATCTCGTATGTTAGAGCCATTGGATGTGATTAAATTTGTCTGCAAAGACTTTTGGATCGCCATTTTTAAGAAACAAATTGACAAGTTGCAGACAAATCATCGCGGTGTGTTTGTGGTGCAAGATTTTAGTTTTCGCTGGTTGGCTGGTATTTCTGCTGCAACAGAGAAAGAGACGAGGGAAATGGCTTTACTTTTTCTTGTTTTTCCTTGTGGCTTGATTCGAGGTGCACTTGCTAATCTCGGGCTTACGGCTATCGTCAATGGGGACATTCCAGACGTTCGTGTGCTGCCTGGGTGTACGTGTCTGTGTGTGTGTGTGTGGTCATAGTAGAGATGATAGTTATCAGCTTTTTTTTACTTTTCTAATGTATTATTGTTGTTCTGGTGGTGGTGATGGTGGTGTCTTGTCTTATCGACAGGTTTATTTAACATTAAGATTAAGCAGGGATGACAAAATGAAGAGCAATATTGTTCCGGGCTTCAAACACCCATTTTCAATCACGCATGACACCACCCCATCTTGATCAATTCCGATTTTAGTCCTTACTTTTCTTTGCTACCATTGAACAACGTCTGCTTTCCAAAAGACTCAATGAATTCGTTTAATTCGTCCGAGTGGCCACCACGAGCATGGCCTCTCGGTAAATGATCTGGGCGGCAGAAGTCGACGATAAGTACAAGTCGTGTCGCGTCAGGATGCTGGTTGAATGCGTAGTGTAGCTTGCTGTCGTCAAACACGATGAATTCACGCTCGACATGGTAGGCAGTCTCCCCACCCACCACCATGGCGCAGCACGGCTCACCGTTCGAGAGTGTGGGTACAATAAGCGGGAAATGAACGCGCAACACATGGTTGGCCAGGTCTGCCCAACCTTGGTGCGCACTAAGCGTCGTGTTGGGGCCAAGTTTTGAAAATAACGCTGTGCGAATACCAGACAGATTTTTCAGGACCTCTGCCGTACGAGGGCACATTAAGCATGTTGAAGATACCCAAGCTGTCTTGGACGCGTCATTGGCTGGAAATGTATAGCAAAATGGAAACACGCGCCACTCGCTGTCGCCTTCTGTGTAGTGCTTCTCCGGCCAGAATGGCCACGTTGTCATTTGCTGCACGGTCTGCATTTCCTCCACAATTACATCGTAGTTGTCTTTTAAAACGTCCAGTTGAGGAAATATTTCCCGGTACGGATAGTAATTGGGGGCGTCGTCGTCCTGAATCTCTTCATCTGAAGAGTAGCCTACGCTATCGCTAATCCAATCGGTCACATGCTGACTATCCTCCTCTTCGTCAGTGCTACACTCGTCTGTCTTACGCAAACACAGTAAACGGTAGCCCATCTCGTCACGACGTAGCAGTTCGTACAGCGGCGAGTTTTCAACAAAGAAAAAAGTCTCTAGCTCGGAATGCAACTCCTGTGGCATCAACTGATGGATCAGTTCCCGCATACCGACAGAGCTTTGTTTTGCACCCATGGATACCTCGAACGACACCAATTGCTCCTGTACGATTTCAAAAACACGAGCTTTGTTTTGTGCTGACGAAATAGGCGCCAGGAGCACGTGCTCCAAATGATCTGCCGCAGCATCAGGTGGAATAAAGTCCGCAATGAACAAGAGTCCGCCAGGCTTCAGTACACGTGCAACTTCGTTCACAGCTTTGCCAAGATTTTTCACTTCTTGCAAGCTCTGTACACCAATAGCAATATCCACTGAATGGGTCATTACTCCCGTCATTCTCTCACACGAATGATGATACAATTGTAACTTCTTGTCGTGAAACTCTGATATCTTCTCGGTAAAGTATTGCCACACTTCTTTGCTACGCGCTAGAGCTTGAGACGAGAAATCTAATCCACTGATCTCTGCTTGAGGATATAATGTCTGTAATTCACATAAACCACCACCGGAACCACAGCCAAGATCCAAAATCCTCAATGCTTTATCACATCGTGTCTTATGCTGTCCATCTATATCCAGTAACTTTGTATACAATTGAAATTGATATCGATCATATGGATAACAAGCATCGATTTTGATCATCGACGTGTCTTGATCCCTCTTGTCACACGTCGTAAGACTTGTTATACTTGAGTTTGTATGGATCTTATCACGAGGATAATAACCTATATTACAACAAATACGATGGTGTTGCAAGTAAATGGGTGAGTGATAAAGACCATCGTAGAAATCTCGTATGGATAATAATGAGCTAGTGCCGTCTTTGCTTATTGGTACCATACTCAACAAATCTGAAATGACAGATTTAGTTCATTGTAAATTAGCTGATCGCTTTTGGTTCTGAGATTAAGAAACATCTGACACGTTCGTTGCTGAGTGTTGTTTTAAAATGTAGTAGTTTGTAGAAATATAAGATAAAAGTTGGAGGTCCTATTTTTAAGGTTTTTTTGTAAATAGTATGACAACTACTTTGAAATCTGAATCGAGTGCAATATGACGTGTAACTTCTATTTGTAATTGTCAATTTATCGTTCAGCTGTTATATTTGACGTCCCATCTATTGCAATATTGTTAATAGCTAATAAACTTCGTCAGAATGGCCGACTCGAAGCCTTCATCATCTCTCACCACGAATAATGACGTGCCTGGTGCTGAGAATGAATACGGTCTTCAAGATCTTGCTCGTCTACCTCTTCTAGAACAAGTTCATCGTCTTTTCCATGCTATTCAGTCTCAATATCCCTACAAAGACGTACGTAACACCAAACATTCAAATGACTATTTTGTCATTTTCTTGTTCTTATTGTAATTATTGCTACAGACAAATGCATGGAAAACGCTCCCATTGGATCAAAAGAAGAAAATGTTGCATTACATTCGTACTAAACGACACCAAAAGCTACAAGTTCATATTGAGTCAAAGCTGGTAACTACAGAGGAGAATCAGATGAAGAAACAGTCGGACCAAGGACTGATACTGGATCCAGCTCTAGCGGTCAAGTCTGATCCTTATCTTCGAATGTTACAGCAGAGAAAATTACAATTATTATCAGGACCAATGGAGACTACAAGTGAGCAAGGGACTTTACCAAAATACCACTTGAATAGTGCATACGTTGCACCAGCACAAGTACCGTACTATACACAGGTTCAATCCAAGTCAAATGCTCGATGGCAGATTGCAGAAGGTGAATTTTATGAAGATATTTGTGCCTGTGGAGTAAAACATGATACTGGAAAGATTGGAAAAAAGTCGTCGTTACTGCTGCACACTATTAGCTCTATGATGAGCACCTTTGGTGACAGTACAAGATCCTGTATGACGACTGTAGAAGAAGTACAGGCTCTTGGTGAGATAATAATTGTTGGATTGGAGTATCTGGGATACAGTAACGTTAGTTAATCATCACGTGTGCTTGTTGACATGATATGCAGTTGGTGATCATGTTAGAAAGTTGTTAGGCACGGTGGACCCGGAAGTGTTTGCAGCCTCATCGTGTCTGAGGGTAGTCTATGCTTGAATCTAGTCTTTTCGTATGCTGTTACTAACATGCGCGTTGATTTGACGTTTTTGCTAGACACTGGTGGAAATTTTTGAAGAAGAGGCCATTTATTATGGACGTTGGCGAGAATTCCGCAGTGAAACAAAGCACGAAGAAAATGAGCTGGAGGATGTGGAGGAAGAAGAGCTGGCGGAAGAGCTAGATCTCTTTGCGGTGTCCGAAAGCGACGACGTATTCAAAGAGGCGTTTCTCGTACGGTGTCGTGTGCCAATAGTTTGAGCAAAATGTTCCAAAGCTGACGTGCTTCATCTGATATTTGGTTGCACCCAGGAACGAATACGCTTTGCGGACGAGCGGACGAAAAAAATGGACTGGTCGATTTACGACATGTTTGCAAGAGGTCGCAAGCTCAACTTCATGAACAACAAGGCGACGCAGTTTCGTCAATGGTTGGGTCTGGGAAAGATGTCACGCGCATCACTCGAGTTCCTCAATTTTGTCACTTACCACAAGTACGTCTTAACATAGCATGCTGGTGCTGATGTGTTGTAACTAATGCTGTGCGTGTGCTTGTGTGTTGATCCAGTATTGGTCGATTAGTGGAGTTGGCAATCAAAAATCGGACCGGCGGAGAACTGAAACAACTGGAAACTCCCTTGTTGAAGGATGACATTGAGTACATGTTTTCGTCGTTCTTGTCTTCTACATGTACATCTGACTAACTATCGACTTACATTTCGTGTTCTTCAGGTCCGTGGCACTCTCGTTTCTTCCAGCTCCGCGTTTACCTAACCTCATTGATCGAACCCGCCCCTCGGCTGCAAAAACACGACGGGTTGGCATTAGTGCTGTTAACAGTAAGTGCGTCCGCGTGGAACCGAAGACAAGGACATCTGCCGAGACGACATCATCCCTATCTGCGACAGAGGAATCAAATGCGAAATGTGAAGCAGCAGCAGAGACGAGCAAGCCCACTGTCACTCCTTCGATCGTCAGAGTTAGACCCACAAGGCTCAAAAGGCTGCGATAACTTTGTAGTAATTCTGTAGGTAACAGGACGAAACTTGGTGCAGCGCAGCGGAACAGAACGGTTGCGAGTCTGTGTATGTTCTATCAGATCCTAACAATGACATGAGAACTACAATAGTTTCATTTAATTTACGCATTTCATCTAGATTCTAAATGCATGATGGACTCGACAAAAGCTGTCAACCACCTTACAAACGCCGTCTTGGAACCGCCGATACAAACACCCTCACATCAATAGTCGCGTCTCTCGTGACTCGCCGCAAGCTTCATGGAAAACAAGTGATCCACTCACCAGACGCTAATGTCGGTTTGGTACACGCTTCCATACTTGAGCTGGATTGCGTGTCAGCACAATGCACACGGGCGTGGTGCTTAGCGCAATGAAGCTGAAGAGCAGTTCGACCATCAGCACATTCGAGCTGTTCAAGAGCATTGTGCTAGAAGGTCGGCCAAAGCCATTTAGATGAATAGACGCGAGAACTCGAAATTGCAGAATACGCAGGAATACACCTTGTATCTTGTTCGCCTAACAAGAAGCAAAGAAGAATGCTGCTGCCGAATGTCAACCGTTAATGGATGCGGAAATGCTGGCTGAAGCGTCAGCAATCTCCACCTCAATTGCAAAGGTTGCGGGTCAGCAAATCACTTTGATCCCTTGTAATGAGCCTTGAAATTGACTCCAATCGCATTCAAACGATCTCGATCTCTTTCCACATACGAGGAGTAGGATGCCGTATGTCGGGTCTTCATGAAGATATAACCGAGTTTCAATCCGCGTGTCTCTTCAGGCCAAGGTTCTGAATCCGGGACAGTAAACTCAACTGGCATCCATCCTGACTTGTATATTTAACGGTACATTTCAAGCGCTGGAAGAATTTTTGTTGGTCCATCGTTCATCCTCTGGGCTCCACCCAAATCCAATCGTTTTCAGCTTATCCTTGTCTCGATCCACCATATCGTCATAATTACCTCGACAGCGCATATTGGCAACAGTCGCTCCTAGTCGCGTTCCTCTCGTCTGCTGTGGCTATTCTTGACTATCCAGTACAACAAAGTTGAAATGTACATTGCAGTGTCCAAATTCCTGTCGAAATGTCTCTAAAGACGGATAAATCTCCACATCTCATACCCGTGCTTTCCAGTTCTGCATTGAAAATTAAATCTTGTCCAATGCATCCATTGAAGCCTCACGTTGTGCTTTATACGTTCCAGCATGTTTGATACTCATTGTTGTTTGTCCACGTTTGAAATTCAAAGAATTTCGGGCCACTGCGAATCTCTCATGGGGATGACAAAATCCTTGGAAATATCCGTATGACCATACAGCTCAAAGTATGTCTTTAATGATGGTAGAACAAGGATTTCCCATTGATATATTGCCGCATATTCCATGGAAAGTTCAGTCGCTCCAAGTCATTCACTGTAAAAAACGGTAACTGCTTCTTCTGGTTCTTTAATACACGTACATGATTACAATGCATTCCTAATAGAAAACTCCACGCCTCTTGTGGCCATGGGAATATCTCCATAAGGTACTTTAAACTTAAGAGGCGTCATTAAATGCTTCTTTAGCGTCAAGTACGTCTGAAGACTTGGTACAGCTTTTTGAACCCATATAAATGCGGAACAAAGATCAATCTGAGTATTTAAACATATGGAAGATGAAGAAGAAACACTGACGTATTGAATGGTGCTAAGTATATTGTTTGATATTACGTATGGACGACGTAATAGAGTGTTACGTCGAGCAAGCAATACGCACAGCATGTGGCTTGGTAACTAGGACTACGTTTTGGTGGTCATAGTAAGGCACCGAAAAGATACTAATGATACATAATCTTATGTATCGATTGTAAATGATGAGGTGGTACACATTAAAGCAATGTTATAATAAATAAATAAACCACTCATATCATTCTGTATCATAGTTTTGTTTTCGACTTAGAAGATGACAGTCGCAAAGAATCTACTAGCAGTGCGTGCTAAGGTAGCAGAAGCTGTAGCTAAAAGTACAAGGACGAAGCAATGTACACTCGTGGCTGTGAGCAAAACAAAGCCTCTGGAAGATTTAAGCGAAGCCTATGAAGTTGGCCAGCGTCATTTTGGCGAGAATTATGTATAGAACCTTTTTTATTATGATACAATGACAATTAATTCTTTTTTTTAATTCGATTATAAATATTAATTGTGTATTTTTTTGTAACAAAAATTGATGATCAGTAGATACAGGAATTAGTGCAGAAAACACCATTGCTTCCTTCTGATATCAAGTGGCATTATATTGGACATGTACAATCAAATAAGGTCAAGGTGCTTGTGCGTGACGTACCTAATCTCTTTATTGTTGAGACCGTGGATTCAATCAAAATTGCCAATGCACTGGACAAAGCATCAGGTGAGTTTCGTACGACGAAACTTGATGTGATGGTGCAAGTAAATACCAGCGGAGAAGAGCAAAAGTCAGGCATTGATGCTGATGGCTCGATTGAGCTGGCGCGTCACATTGTGACATCTTGTGAGCATCTAAAGCTCACTGGACTCATGACTATTGGTCGTTATGGAGACAATACGTCCGAATGCTTTGACCGCCTAGTGGTTTGTCGTAAGAACGTGGCTGAGGCAATTGGAATGGCTGAGAAAGATCTGGATCTTAGCATGGGCATGTCCGGGGACTTTGAGCTTGCGGTAAGTGTTTATATATCTGTTTTCGTTATACAGAAAATGTTGCAGTTGATGGGATGGTAAATTCATAATTATGTTTGTTAGATATCTTGCGGTAGTACGTATGTTCGTGTGGGTTCAACCATCTTTGGTGCTCGTGACTATGCTAAAAAAGACTAGACTGAAGTTGAAAGGTGGCGTATGTCCTAGATGATCTTAGTACAGACCAAATGCCAAAGCAGATTGCAGATTTAGGCTTCCGTCCTTATTGTTTCGGGACCATTTGGCTGCTATTCGCTTTGCCTTCTCCGTATGCATATACTCTTTTTCGGAATCAATTTCTTCTTTTTGCTGTTGTTGATGGCGGTCGAGTCTCGATTTCTCCTGTCGTACGATAGCTTCCACATTGATGTAGGTTGATTCCAATTCGTTCGGGTACATCTCGGAGCATGACTTCTCGTTCTCTTGTGTCGTTTCCTGCATTTCCTCTGCCTCATCACATTTTTGTGTCCATTTCGCTTCCGGTTGCTTTGTCTCTTGCTCACGTTCGATGCGCCGCTGCTCCAAACTATGCATAGACATCATCACATCCTTGCGATGAGATTGGTTTTTCGGTACCTTATCGTCCTCTATTACAGGGCCCAACTGTCGAGTAGCCCGGTTCCTGTCGTTCGATGATTCAGCGTTCGCAAGCTGGAACATTTCCACCAGTGTCTTTGGCTTCTTGGTGTTAGACTTTGCGACTGCCTCATTTTCTTTGGCTAACTCCTGCTCAAGAAGCCATGAAGCTGAACCGCAGTCGGGCCCTAGAGTATCCCAGGATTTGTCGATTATGAGTATTACGTCCACTGTGTTGCGAGCCGGATCGAAGCAAACCCTCGCCGAGTTCCTATCTACAGGGTATGGAAGAAAAATTTCTATACGTAGACAACAATGGCAACAAATGAAGGTCGTTAGTCCCACCCATCCATCCATCTATGCATGCATACGGATTACACTCACCCAAATCATTGTGCGTGGTGGTTTTAACACTCAATAGCTCGGCATGCAATTCGAGCTTGACATCTCTAGCCGCCCGCACATTGTTTCCAAACTTGACGGAGACGATTAAACGATCCCCTGCTAGCTCCAGTACCGCGGGTGATAACGGAATGCTACCCTTCATAACAGAAGGTAATCGTTGACAAACTACGCGATCACCATTGCGTTCCTCAAATATGTCAAAACGAGCCGTAGCCATCTTAAAATTGCTTGATGCCTTGGTTATTTTCTGTGCTGTAGATTTCGACGTACAAGCCTGCTTCAACGCTGCCGTAATTTCCGGTGTAACTTCTTGGATGATTGGTGGCTGCGCTTTGCGTATATAGTGCCTTGGTGGAGGAAGTTTTCCACGGTACGTCAAACGCGGCAGTTTGTAGCGACCATCCAGCTTGATTTTGTACTGCATGTATGCCGAAATGCGTCAGATATATGTCCACATTTGATAAAATCGCAGTCATACCTTTAGATCAATGTATTCGATCGCCAACTCACAAACAAAGTTGCGGAAGGTGCCTGTTTTATCTACTTTGCAGTCTTCTACGGCTTTCGTGTTTACCGCTACGTCAAAAGCCAGTGAACTCACTCCCATCGTATTCTCAACCTCACGAGGTGCACCTAGACTCAAAGGCACATGAATTCCCTAAGTACACACATTGTAAATTCTTACAGTCAACTCAAAAGGTAGGTAACAGCACTACACCAGCTGCGATTAATCCTTACCTTTTGCTCTTTGCCCTTGTCATCCAGTTTTGTCTTCTCTGAAAACACCTGGATCTCGTCGGCAAAAACTATATTTACAAACACCTTTTGCAGCGCATGTCAGTAGATCCTATCTCATCAATACGTTGACATTTCAAGTTTAGATTGTAGACACAGAATCGCTGTCCATACCTTCTTCTTGTTCTGAGTGTCGTTTGTCATCAACACAAAACCAGGCTTAACATCAATGTACATCTGTGAAACAAACAAAACATTACAACCCTTAGTTATCTATCGATCAAAACTTGATATATATATATCTGGTACTTCAAGTAGATATAATTCAAGTCGTACCCCTTCCTGTGTATCTTTCGAGCCATCCTCTCTTATGAACTTATCACCACAGAATCTCGATTTAAACTCTATTTCACATCAATTGCACATATCACGTCAAAGAGCAGATCAATTTCTACGTCTAGAAACATGATGTTTCATTGCTCAAGCGCATGTATCAAAACCTAGTGAGTTTGTGTCTGCAGTCGTTCTCCGTTCACTTGCAGAGGCCTTGAGCAGATTGTACATTTCTGCATCAATATCACCTTTTCGTGCACTAACGACATCCTCCGTTCGTTCCATTTCTGCAGTCTTTACTTGATTTTGTATTGTATCAATCAAGCGTTTATAGCCTTCTGGATCGGTCTTTTCCAAAGTATCGAGCCACTTTAGAATAAAGTCATGAGGCGGTGAGAAAGAGGTCATGGACTATTCGATACAGAATTTCAAGCTCTACCTCATACATATATAATAAACTCACGTACAGCAATGTATTGCTCCATAGCAACGTCGTTTATCGAAGCGCTCATCAGATGAAGTCACGAAAGGTGAATGACATTGGAATTAAGATAAGGTTTAGAATCATGCTGTTTGATAGGTCCAGTTTGTTGTTACGGTAGAACTACTGTATGAGGAAAATATCTGAGTCAAGTAACTAATTTCTGAAACGAGGACAAGAAGTATGAAATGATGACCAAGCACAATGGAGTTGACTCGTTCTTTTATTGAAATGCTCCACTCATTGATGTTAATACAATCAGTTCAAGAGCAATTGTCAGTCTTACCATAACCCAAGCACACGTTTCTCTCGACAATATGTGAAATGTACCCAACACTGGCTTACATGAGGTCAACAAATGGCTGCGCTGCCATGGTAATGGGCTTACTGCCTTTGGTCTTCAAAATATACGCAGTCTTAGGCTGCGCAGGAACACGCTTGATCTGAGCACGAACGTTAGTAGCACGAGCCTCTTTCTTCTTCAACTCATTCTCCTTGACACGTGTGAGAAAACCCAAACGGCACTTGGACGGGTGCACATGCTCAACGCGTACGTTAATATGCTTGTGGATGATGCGATTGCCCACCACCTTATTCACACGCACACCGACAGCACGCTTGGTCACGTTGTATACACGACCAGTGCGGCCGTGATAGAACTTGTGAGGCATACCCTTCTGCACGGCACCATTGGCTTTAATGTCCACGTAATCGCCAACCTTGAACGTGCGCAGGTATGTTGACATCTTGATCATACCACTCTGACGGAATGGACGGGCGAACATGTCGCGCGTGCGAGCACGGTAACCAAAAGAGTGCGGCATCTTTGACTAAACTGACGTACCACCAACAACCAAAACCTCGTTAGAAATGGCACTTCTCAGCATCATTAGAATGATCCAAGAACTGCAGCGTAGAGGGGAGAGCACTATATAGAAAGCAGCAATCATGACACTAGTAACGATAACAAGAAATGATCGAATCGATACAGAATGTCCAGAATACTACAATCCTTTTTGCCTGTATCGCTGTCAATTGCTACATGCTGCTGGCCATTGTGGATATGTCTGTTTACGTATCCATTGCTCCACATATCCCCACTATACTCACTTCCATCTTGCGCTCTCCCCTTGTCCTAATTGACATCCATTCATACTATCATTCACACGTGCTTACCTGGAAAAGACGAACGAGACAAGAAGAACTGAGGCTTCAAATGTGGTGTATATGAGCGTAGCAAAACTATTGGCCGCGAAGGCGTCAGTATACAAACACCAAGTAAGACATCTTATGAGCCAATCACCATACGAGAAAATTACTCATTCGATTAAGTTAAATTGTCAAAACGTATTTAACCAGTTCGTACTTACTTGCATACTCTCAGTACCTCTTTTCTACTCATATTATCTATCCATCACGTGTATCTACTGACGATGGAGGACGAAGACTTTGGCGAGGACGTGCTCGTGACAACACGCGCTAGTGACGTTAATATTAAAGAAGAGGACAAGACAGAAGAATCTAGAGTCACATGGGAATCTAACGATATTGTAAAAAATGAAAAGATTAAACAAGAACAAGAAGATGAAGAAGATGAAGAACTCTATGGTGGTGTCTCTATTCAGCTTAATACGTCTATTACATCACATAAAGAAGCAGAAAAAGTAGCTGATACTTTTATAAATGATACAGCTGTATCCAAGTCAAGTCCTGATCCAGCAGTGGGCTCAAATGATGATAATGATGATGATGATGATGAAGAAGAAGACGAAGACGTAGCCATTGTATTGAGCAAAGATCATGCAGGTAGTAAACCTACACTACGATTCACTGGAGGTGGTAATCGATATGTACGAGGAAGTTTTGGAAGCACGCAACATGGTGGAACTGGAGCTGTAGGAACTAAAGCTACAACGGGCTCTCAATCTAGAAATGAAGACGGCTCGGCGGCTGATGGAGGAGACGACATGGCTATGTTTGGTGGTCGACGTACGGCATTTGATGTGGATATTGACCTCTTGGAGGATCGACCATGGCGTAAACCGGGTGTGGATATTTCAGATTACTTTAATTACGGCTTTGACGAACACAGTTGGAGAGAGTATGCTGCACGGCAGCTGAGATTAAGGCGCGAAATGGCGGCGGAAAAATCGAGAGAACAGGCTTTACGGCAGGCGGTAAATGCTGCCAACCAGCAAGCGATGCGTGATCGTGATGCAAAAATGCAAGGATGTGGAGGAATGCCCTCGCGCGGGTTCCCTGGACAGATGAAATCAGAAAGTGAAGACGACCAGAATACAGAGAATCGGTCAAGAGAATGGGGTCCTGGCGGGATGCATCCAATGAATGGAGCGCCGCCGCGAGGGGCATTAGGCAGGTTTATGGGAGGACCACCTCCGAGGGGCTGGCATCCTGGAATGGGCCCCCCGCCGGGCTTTGTCGGCCAGCAAAACTGGAATGGTCCTCCGATGGGTGCGCCTTGGAATGCTGGGCCAGGAAGAGGACCCCCTTGGATGGGCGGACCCGGTGGGGGAAGAGGCCGAAGTGGTGGCCGGGACAATCGAGGTCGCAATGTCAAGCATGATCGAGATGATAGACGTGGTGATGGATCAAGAGAAGCAAATGGTGACCGATCAAAATCCCGTGATCGCCCTCGCAAGGATGACTCACGGGGTAGCGGACGTCGAGACGAAGAGGAGGCTAAAACTGCTAGCGAGAAGGATCGAGGCCGCAGCAAAGGCCGAGAACGTAGACGCGACCGTGTCAGCAGCCGTGAACGAGACCAAGATAGCGGCCGTGATCGTGATAGTGGTCGTGAACGTGATGGCGGCTGTGAACGTGATGGCGGCCGTGAACGTGATGGCGGCCGTGAACGTGATGGCGGCCGTGAACGTGATGGCGGCCGTGAACGTGATGGCGGCCGTGATCGTGCTGGCAGTCGTGACCGTGTTGGCAGTCGTGACCGTGTTGGCAGTCGTGACCGTGTTGGCAGTCGTGACCGTGGTGGCAGTCGTGATCGTGTTGGTGGTAGCCGTGACCGTGGTGGCAGTCGTGATCGTGTTGGTGGTAGCCGTGACCGTGGTGGCAGTCGTGACCGTGGCGGCAGTCGTGACCGTGGTGGCAGTCGTGACCGTGTCAGTAGTCGTGATCGTGTTGGTAGCCGTGGCAGTCGCGATCGTGATCGCAAAAATGTTCGTGATGGCGGGAATGCTCGTGATCGCGAAAATGGCCGAGATCGCGGTCGCGATCGTGACCGTCGTCCACGCGAGCGCGAAGGTCGCGGAGGCGGAGCAGGGGACCCCGTAAAACGAGGGCGAGGAGAACGCAATCGAGCAGACCGAGGTGGACGTTCTCGGTCCCGAGAACGTGATTCACGTAAGCGCAAGGACCGGAATGAAAGTTCTGGCGATAATCGTGGCCGTGGTGACCAGCGTCAAAAACGGCGGCGCTAGATGACAAAAAATTAAGTATGCAAGCGTCTACAGCTTCATTCGGACAATACAGCATCGGACAGAAGAAATAATAATGTTGCAATCCTTTTCACATTAACTCGTTTGTTATTTACACGTATCTGTAATCTAGATTTGCTTGTGCAACCAGAGCTCAGTCTCCAGCTTGTCGAGGTCTTGGGCCGTCACCTGCAGTGCAACTACTGCATCACTCTGAATTGCATCAACAGGTACAAACGTCATGCCAGGCATGCTGTTCACTTTACTTCGTGCTGTTACAGTCTCGTAATAAGGTTTGGCCAATTCATTCTCGCTTGAAAAAGCCGTTGCCACGTAGAAGGTGCGCACGTGAATCACTCGGTCCCAAGGCATCAAAGCTTCCACCAGGCTATCCAGCACACATGTCCAAATTCCCTTTGCTGCAGCTTTTGCCAATGCTCGGGTGTCTGAGTAGCGTGCGCCATTTTCAACTGACGCAGTGCACATGATCTGACAAAGAGCGCGCGGGACCATACCACTTTGCCAGTCAAAGCGCAAATTGCTTGAATAGCGCGTGCGCATCAAACTTTGGGGTACCAGGTACTTTAGCGCAATGTGCGTGAATGCTTGCAGCTCCACCTCCACTAAAGCATTCCGCGGCAAATTTGACACCTGAATGACTAGAAGTGGAGCCTGCTTCACAAACTCCAATCGTGCTTCCTTCTTATTCACTTCTTCATCGCTTTCATCACTATCGTCAACAGATTCAAACTCATCGTCCAAGTCGGCATTAGTAATGAGGTTGTGACGGCTGTCAGCTAGCAGACATTCGCGAGCTTCTCGGTCGCTAGGGTCTCCGGTAGTGTAGATGACACCAGAGCAAACGTGACGAAGATTTGACTGAAGCGCTTCCAATACACGGCAGGCATTGCGAAAACATTGCGTCGTCTGGGCGGCCAGGTCACCTGGCACAAGGTCCATCGTCTGAGGGTGTAATGCGATTTGACCAGCCAAAAGAATGAGCGCTCTATGAAGCACATTTGCTTGGCTGTATGGACCTATGCAACATG
Source organism: Peronospora belbahrii (assembly GCA_920618645.1). NCBI lineage: Eukaryota > Oomycota > Peronosporomycetes > Peronosporales > Peronosporaceae > Peronospora > Peronospora belbahrii. Next base: position 429,536 of record CAKKTJ010000086.1, on the reverse strand, counting down.
GCGCCCAGGCTGAGAGACTCTTCACGTGCAAAACATCGCGGCGTACACGCAGAGATTGCATCTTTTGTTCTCCACTACCGCGCAACGCGAAACAGTCCAAAAGCACACTGGCAGGCACGTCAGTCAGTGCCTTTACTTCGACGCAGCTACGTGACGGCGGTAGGTTTTGACCAAGGTGTCGAATGTATTCGGCGTTGAGTTGACCAAATGCGGCCATGTCCTGAACATACAGGTGCACAAAACACACATCAGCTAGCACCATCTTTTGACTTTCCAGTATGGTCTCTAGCTGGTCCACAATATCAATCATTTCCTCCTCCAGCGATACCGATGCATCACCAGCCTTGCTGCTCATAATGCCTGACAAATGCACTTGGTCACGAAACTGACCAAAGGTGGGCACAAATGTCTTTGCAGACTGCGGGCAAAGTGCAAGCACGGTGGCTGGCTTTTTGTCCGTAATCATTGCATTGTCCAATAAGCGAGAGAAAAATGGTGCTGGGATTCGCGAGGCTAGTTGTGAAGGATCCGAAGGTTCCTTGTCCTCCAAATGACACTTGTCAATCGACAAGAAGGCTACAGGAGCAATATAATCGTCAGAATGAAGCACCGTGTGGCTTTCATCACTTCAGAAAACAGCAAAATCACGTGAGCTTTTTAACTCGTAGAAGAAAAAGATAAAGTGCTACGTCACAAATAACGTACATGACGATGCGCTTCTTAAAAAGAGGACAATCGAGCGTAAACGTCTCGTACTCCCCACCTTCACCACAAACGTTCATCTGATACTTTTCTTTCTATAGCAAAAAAACATGAACAGCAAAGAGAGATAAGCAACAAGATGAGAGCAACTCAGATCACACGACCAGCTTCATACGATACCAGCATCAAAAGTTGTGGTTGCAGCTCAGCAATCGTTTTCCCCAAATGCCTTCGTGGATGTAGACCAATGGACGCGACCTTGATCAAAATCGCTTCAATCTCTGATTCAATCATTTCCTGTAGCAATTCTGTCTGTTCACGGCGCCACAAGTATCCAAGCGATGTCAAGTTCAATCGTGAACACCTGTAGATAAATTAAAACCACGTGAGCGTTCCATCAAGTCCCTGCATGACCCTACTATTGTTTTAAAGAAACAAAGTCTGTAAACGTACACATTCTCAACTCGATTCCTCTGGTAGCTAGAAAAAATTGCTCCCGTACAAACGCCTTGTACATTTGGAAACTGCTGTTTCACTTTTTCCAACAGCCGAAACAAATCCTCTACCTCATCTCCAGCTGTTGATTCATGATAAGTAATCTCTGTCTTGACTGCTGTGCCTGTAATTGTCTGTGAGATTAGTGGAAGTTCCATACTTTCTCCAATTAATTCAACAATCTGATACCCAACACTCTGGAACATGAACGAATCAATCTCACTCTTGTCTACTGCTAATTCCATTGGTGGATGAAGATGTGCTAGACATACAATCTCATGACCAAAACGAACACATTCCATCATTGCATAACAACTATCTTTTCCACCACTTACTAATGCTACGACCTTCATTCTTGATTGAGTTACTTATATATATATAGATATATAATTTATATATCAATCAACGTAAGACGCGAAAGAGCGAAAGGAGAATGACATACATGCGTTGGCTACGAAGAGGAAAGAAAGTGTAGCCATCTCAGCGCTCGAATGACGGTATAGTTGATGTGGACGACACGAGATTGGTGTGGGATGCATCTTGATGGATGTTGCAATACATGAAGATGGTGTAGTCCACCTACATAATATGTAGGATACATCAAACCCATTTTCAAACAAACACTCGACCCCCCCCCACCGCTTACTCAAATGATGACCGTACGATCAGTCCTACTGAGCGATATTCAGAGTGTTTTGAGTCTTGCACGACATTGTTATGGATACATGTTTATTTGTACTACCAGTGATAGTCTTAAAAAGGTGTAAACATGTTCTCTTGCTCCTGTAAATACAACCTTAACATAAGCCATTTGTGTCTAATTTTACTCATAAATATGATCCAAGGAGAGCCATTTGACAGTTTTTCAGAGCTTTGCACTGCTTCGTGGACGTCTTCTACGCTGTGAAGGTATTTTCCAGTGTCATTTTTGCCTCGAAACGTGCTGAAAGCTGCCTATTTGACACTTTTTTGACGTATTTTCGTATAGATATGACGGAATTGTCTCCTGTAATCGCTATAAAGCCATTTCTAGACGTAATACGACATAAGAACATTAGTAGCTTAGTTACTAGTGCTGCGTTGCAAGCAGTGATGAATTTGTTGTACTCATGGCCGTGGGCAGACGTTAAGGACCAGAACGTGGCGACGGATGCCGTGTCCGACATTGTGGACGCTGTAAGTCACTGCGAGTTCCAGGAGACGGGGCTGGAAAGTGTTCAGAACGTGCTGGCACTTGTGGTTCATGTGCTCCATGCAGTGGTGCGCTCTCCCTGCGGCACCAGATTGTCGGACCATTCAATGTGGCAATTGGTGGAGTCACTCTATGCTCTCAGTTGCAACACTCGATATGGTGTACGTGCGTTGGTGGTTTGTCATGCTTGGTCTTGATGAATATTGAGCCTTGTTGTGACTGCTTGTACAGCTTCATATCACGCTGCGATCAGTTGCCACGAATTCTCTGCACGACACGATGGCCTTCATTTTTTCTAACCCTGCCGTTTATTCGAACCTGGCTCCTATTGCCGACATTACAGCGTTGTCGTCAACGTCTCTCAGACCAGGATTTGGTCTTCCTTGTGCTGTAAAAGTTGTGGGCTTTCTATGTCAAAAGTTACACCAGCGCAATCATTTAACTCCCGTCTTCGATGCCCCTACTCCGTCGACTGGAAACATGACAAGCCAGCGTGAAGTGTTGCTGTCCTTTAGCTTAATTGAGCGCGCACTGATCGCTTGCGACGCTAAACTGATGACGAGTGTGCCGTCGCTGATGCTTTTTATCAAGGACGATTTGTGCAGCGCCATCTTACGCTACTGTCGTCTAGGGTGCGTTTGTATGTTTCTTACTTTTGCTCAATTTAATCTATTGCTTACGCTATGAAAATGTTGTGCAGCGCTTGTATGGAGCTTGAGATTCCCGTGAGATGTCTTAAGATTATTCGACTCTTGTGGTCAAAGCTTCGCTCACATCTTAAAATGCAGGTAGAAGCGATATTTGAGGGTGTGTTCTACTTTACGCTCCATTGGTGTCTCTCCAAAATGGATGTAAATAACCCAGATTTTCCGTCTGGAGATGATTCGGCTTCATCTACTGACAACATGAACAGTCAAGGGAACGACAAGCCGTTCACAATGGTGGATTGCGCTCTCGACGAGTTTTCCGGCGAGATGTTACCCATGAGTCAATTGTATGAAATCTCGTTTGAAATTCTCGACTGTTTGGTGGACCTGCTTGGCGAGACGACATTGTTGCCCGATTTATACGTGAACTACGACTGCGTTGACAATCGTTGCGACTTGACGCAAGCTTTGTTTGAGCTGCTTTCACAGACTGTTCAGCAGTCCCTTGTTGCTTGCTTTGAGTCGCACGAAGAAGCGCACTTCCTGTGGGCTCAGGCTACTGGGGAGATTGCTCTTCGTGGAATGTTTAATGCACTGTATGTGGTGCACCTCCGTACGCATCCAGAGACACCAGCCATTAGTGGTAGCACTAGCAGTGGGGCAAGCGATGAAGAGAATAGTGTGGACGTGCTGCTACTCGATCAGGAAGAGCGATTTGTACCAGCCGATGTTGTTGAAAGGTTTGCTTCTGCAGAAGATTTATACAAGAAACAACAGCGCAAAAAGTTTTTTCAGCACGGCATTAAGGAGTTCAATCGAAAGCCACTGGCAGGGATTAGGTTCTTGCAGCAACACTCTTTTCTTCCTACGCCGCTGGACAGCATATCCCTTGCTACGTTTCTTCGATCCCTTCCTAAGGGTATGAACAAAGATGCGGTGGGTGTGTACTTGGGTGCAATGGGCAAAGAAGTCAAGGGCTTTGAGAAGACTGAGATTCACGAGGCTGATACAATAGACTTCCATCGCGACGTTCTTACTAACTTCGTGCGGTCGTTTAATTTCGAAGGAGAGAGCATTATTACTGCACTGCGAATGTTCCTCGCAAGTTTTCGTCTTCCGGGAGAGGCTCAACAAATTGATCGTATCCTGAACACATTTTCGCGCCAGGTATATGAACAGTGCCGGGAACGATATGTCATGGCATCTGTGGACGTAGCATATTTGCTGTCATTCAGTTTGATTATGCTAAACACAGATCTGCACAACTCAAATATTCGAACAGAGAAGAAGATGAAGCTAGCTGACTTTATCAAGAACAACAAAAACTATGGCCAGGACGTTTCTAAAGGCTTTGATTTGCCAGAGGAGTTTCTAACGGAACTCTATAGCACCATTGCGAAAGAGGAGATCAAGACGTTTGAAGATGTTGGCAAGCACGGTGAAGTAACGAGTGATCGATGGAAGGACTTGCTCAATCAAGCAGAAAGTGACCCGCGCAACTCGCGTTTGATAGTGCACCATCCGTCGTTAGATCTCCGATCGTCAGGTTTGCGTCACAGTGTCGAAGCTGCCCAAGGCTCAGCGTTACCTGTAGCACCTGATGTTATGCAAACGATGAGACAGGGTCGACTGACGAAAAGAGCTTCTGGCGCTGCTGAGAAAGCCGCTGATTCACTAAAAAGTGAAACGCATAGGCACCAGGATGAACTTGTGCCTCTGTATGCTTCTTTAGGTAACCAGTATGATCGCCACATTTACGAGCTGATTCAGCAAAGTCTCATTCGAGCATTTAGCAGCGTTTTTGAGCAATTTGTCGTTGATTCGAAAGCGAAAGATGCAGCAAGAGGCGATGATCTCTCAGTCAGCAGCAGCTATGAGATGAACTATGCTCCCCAGAAAAGTGCTCTCCAACTTGCATGTAATGGTTTTGTGCTGTGCGCAGCGGTAGCATCTCATTTGTCGTTGGCAGAACATTGCAATGCTCTGTTTATCCGCATGTGCAAGTACACGGCGCTGCTTTCGTCGGACATTTATCCTGTTGGATATAACGGTCGTGAAAACGGCATTTGGGTGTATTGCGAGAACCAGAGTGCTCCAGTTGCAACTGCGGCTGTACTTGAGCTCGTGAACACGTGCAGCTTATCGCTTCATAGCCGCTCGTGGAAGTATTTCTTCCATGTTGTCAGCGGTTTGCGGGAGTTCCATGTTTTACCGTCTCGAGTTCTGTGTCCTAGCAATGAAATGAAGCTGGAGCTAATGACGCCCAACGAGCGTCTTGAGTTCATTAGGTTGGTGTACCAGAACAAGGAAGAGCTAGAGAGGAGGATTGCGCTAAGTGCACAAAATCAGGTCGATAGTGGTAAGGACACTAGTGGGTTTTTCAGCGGTGTTGCCTGGCTACTATCAACGCTTGATTCGAGCCTTGGCGGTTCAGCATCTCCAATTGTCACAACGACAAAGCGTCTTTTTTCTCCTGAGTTTGATTGGTATCAGCTTAGTCCGGCTGAGGTAGCCTGTCATACGGAAGATCTTGTGATCGAGAGGAGTACATCAACGAAACAGGCGTCCGGCAGTGAACACGATTTGAGAGGTGAGTTCGGCACTTATCAGTGGATTCGAACGATTCTGCAGCCTTATCGATTGGAACTATTGATGGAAGATGTGGCAAGCTTGCCTTCTGGTGCTCTTGCACAAGTTATTGAGGCACTGCATGACGAAATATTGCAGACAATGCATCGTTGTGATGAAAATAAATCACAAAAAGATCGAAACAAATCTGCAAAGCCGCTGCTTAGCCAAGGAGGCTGCGTGCTCTTTGAGCACTTGTTAAGCCAGGTGATCTCGCTTAGTGGATCTCTTTTTCATGGTGCTGATGAAGAAGGAATATCTGCTGTCCTTGAAGCTCACTATACTCAGATTCTGACTCTTTTGCAACCGGTACTGGTTACCAACACTAGTCCAATTGGCTTGACTTACGAGAATGCATGCATTCTGTTACACAAGTCGATTAACGGTCTGTTTGCTTGGGTGACCCGTACGCGTAGCGATGTGAACGGGCTGCTGCTGGTAAACTACTTGGGTACTTTAATGAAGATAAGCGGTGATGACAAGCTTATCCGACCTTTCCTGACACCAATTATGTGCGGATTGAATCGATATGTGACGTTGGTGAAGCCGAACAGTTTACACTACTCACGCATGGATTGGCTGACGATCTGCAATCTGATTAGTTGGTCGGTTGCAATGCCTTACGCAGCCTCGCACGCTTTCGGACTTCTTGAGCAGCTTGTGACAGAAAAAATCTGGAATGTAGACGGGAACGAAATTTTTATTAGCGACTGCTACACGAAGATGATTATGTTTGCCATGAAAACCCGCGACCCACACGATTCATGGGCACCTTCGAGGCCGATTGATTTACTTCTGCTCATGTTTGATACGCTTCGCCCTGATGCACCCAACTATCTGGAAGAACGCTTGCGCTTTTTAGGTGGGATGACTGTGATAGCGAGACATCTTTTATTGAACCAGATGAAGCTCCGGCTTTCCAACGACCTCGTTGTGGCGGCCATTAAAGGTCTGAAGCACATGCTATGCGAGCACACAGGATGTCAACAGTCGTTCGAGCCGATGGCTTGGCTGGACGTTCTTCGATACGGATTGGTTCCTGTCGGTTTTGACTTGCTAAACGACGTGGGGTCTATGCGTTCTGTTGGAGCAATGCAATTTGGAGACGATGAAGAGGAGACAAACGCACCATTCCTGTATTACTGGCGACAACTACCTGTTTTTGACGAAGAGAGCTTGCTGTCGAGTCCTACTGACGTGCGTGCTTCAAGTAGCGAAAAGGCAAGTCGTACAGGACGCCGATGTCGACCATTAGCGATAAGAGACCCGTTAGCGTTACAACCACATGTGGTGGTGGTTCAGTTGCTATCACTTGTGGTATGTGAAGAGTTGACAAAGTTACAGACGTGCTCCCAGTTTCCGTCCGTGTGGGAAAACGTGGCAGAGTTGTTGGTGGGATTGTTGGAATACACAGCGATGGAAAGCCCTCTATCCCCTGCGGATGGAGCTATAGGTGGAGAGGTTTTGATTGCGGCGCTAGAGCGCCGAAGTGTGCTTCCAGTGCACGAGGAGATGCTTGAACACAGTAGAGGAATTGTGAGGCGCTTGGCAGTGTTGCACGATGCAGTGAAGGAGCAGGATGAGACAAATGACCAGGAGGATGGCAAGCTGAAGAAAGCACCAAACAACGAGCAGTCTAATGTTTTGATGCAGGTACTGGAAGCGAAATGTCGCTCTAACTCGGTCTTAATGGAACAGCTTTTTCCTGCAATGGAAGACACTGGATCTATCGACGGGCGCATACTTCCTATTGAAAAGTATGTTGATGGAGAATTTGATGAAGAGTAAAGAGGTTCATAGCTTCATTGGTTACGCTCAACGAATGAGCAAATAAATGGACAAGTCTACTCTAGTCTTTGAAGTTTATCCAACTGTCATTAAAGTGAGGTGCATTTGCTGTGATAAGAATAAGACTCTATTTACTACTTTTTTCGTATGATAGTACTATTACTACTATTATAACTACTACTCCTGTTACAAAATACTATGGATGCTAACAGCGGGACGCTTATGGGTGATATGCATACGAACGGAGGCGACATTGATTCATTACTATCAACTGAAAAGGAAGTAAGAAAAGAACCACTTCGTCGTCTTCATGAGCCGTATGATCGTCATCGTGCCCATGATCTGCGCGCAGAGTGCTATCGTCGTGGTCTTCGACCCATAAAAAAGGGTCCAAATGCAAATGATAATAAAAGTGGGTACATTGATTTATTACGCAAAAATGATGTTTCTATTTCTAAACCACCAAAAAGTACCCAAATATCTAAACAAGAAGATGATGAGACAGAAGATGAGGAAGATGCGAGTAATGGTGGAGATAATGTGAATGAAGTGGAGATTATTACAAATATGACGAATAAGAGAAAACGTCCGACCATGGCCATGCAGACTCAAACGGAGACAAATCATTTAGCTGTCACGTCAGCAGCTGTAGCAGATTTGCAGGGTTTCTATGAAGGAGGTGCTCAAGCCGTATTACCAATGCAATATTCACCAAATGTCCCAAAACCGCTGGCCAATCCAACAACAGATTTAGAAATTCTGAGTGGCATTGCTAATTCTTACACACAAAATGTAGCAGCCGATGGACAATTATGTGGCAATTGTCGTACGGTTGTTACGGATCAGTTAATGGAGTCAATTCGATTAGGAAAGACCAAAATGCAGCTCCAAGAATGGCACAAGTTAACAGAACAACGAGATCGAGATACTTTTCATTTGAAACAGGTGCTGGATATTTTACAGGATTTACGCAAGTCATTTCGTGAAGCACAGGTCCATGGAATGAATCATGACTTGTTGGTGGAACTACAGGATGATATGGCATTTTTTCAGAATCTAAAAGAACAAACTAAGGAAAAAATGCGCCAGGCGATGCGTGAAGCACGAGAACGAGCTGCAAACAAGTCAAACGCTATGGCATAAGACTTTCTGATGGCAACTGTGTTGATCAATACATGGCATATGCGTCTGCTATTTCTGATGCGTGGTATGCTTGGTCTATCAGAAATCGAGGTTGTCTCTTTTTTGAACAACATGTACACAAGACAAATCTGATTCAATAGCAACCATGATACTCTGATACATTGATTGCTTGCTCACGCCGTTAATGGTCGCGCACCTGATGCGTACTTGGAAGACTAACTTCTGGTTCAATATTTTAATCACGTTGTCATTTCCAGAGTCATTTACAAATTTGCATTTTTCCTGTGCAAGCCACGCTACGCTTTTGCCTATCCAGCCACTCTTACTTACATTACTTACATCATGGTCACGCACATTGAAGCGAAAACTCCAACGTACAAACCTGCTGAATCGCCTCTCCATCGGGAATCAACTGCGTTGGGGCTACAGGAACATCCTCCAAGATTGTCGACATTCTCGCACCTCAATCTTAATGACTCCGGAGAAGGCAAACACACTACCGGATGCTCGGTGGCCATGCTTGTACTGCTTTCCTTGCCGCGATTCGCTACCAATATGGCGTGGTCGGCGCAGTGGGCGGCTCTTGGTCCATATCTCGGTACAATGCTACCGCGTTTTGCTGTACAGCTGACTCAACTGATTGGCCCACTGTCAGGTATTCTCGTAGCACCAACTATCGGCGTCGTCAGCGATCGCTGCGCAAGCAAGTGGGGTCGACGTCGTCCATTCTTGATTTATGGAGCCGTTACCAGTGCGGCGTGTTGGATATTGATGGGATACACACGCGATTTGGGAGAACTTCTTGGTGACTCGGGAAACAGTCGACCATGGACTGCTTGGCTCACGATACTGTTTTACACGTGGATGGATATTACTGTTAATGTGGTGCAAACACCTGCATTCCTCGTTATCGCGGATTTTGCAGGCGATCGTCAGACTCTGGGGGCTAGTATCGGACAGGCCAGCTCCACACTCGGATCCATCTGTGTAGCTGGATACATCTACATCTTTGGCGCAGCACACTTAACTCTGCGTTGGTTTCTCGGCATGCTCTCGGTAACTATGCTAGCTTCTGTGGGTGCTGTATGCGCGTTTGCTAAGGAAGAGGTACTACCCTCTAAAGACGTGGAATTAGAATCGGGCGAAGCAGCTGCTAGCACAATGAAGCGTATTGGTGAAGCATTTTCCTGCATTGTTCGTGGCTTGAGGACGCTTCCTCACACACTTGCAATTTATTGTCTCGTACTCTTCTGCGTCCAGTTCGGTTTTACAGCCTACAATGGCAACAAGGGTCAGTTTTTTGGCATTGAAGTCTTTGGTGGTAACTCGACTGAAGCAAACGTTTGCAACTTAAGTCACTGCACGGAGGACCAAGAGCGCTATAACGACGGCGTCCAGATTGCTGGTGGTTTAGCTGACTTGCTTTTCAATGTGTTTGGATATTTATATTCATGGATACTACCATTCCTGGTTTACCGTCTTGGTGCGCACTGGGTCGTCACGGTTGCATGCATTCCACAGGCACTGCTCATGGTGATGGCATTTACAAAAGTTGTTGCTCTGGACGTGGTGATTGTCGTCTTGACTGCTATTACGCAGTCCACAGTATTCGCGCTCGTTGTGCCTATCATCGTGCATGTCTTTGGGACTTCTGCGCAGGTTGGCATGTACGTTGGGGCCGTGAATTCTGCCAATTGTATGGGTCAACTGCTCAATTTCTTGGTTGGTGCTGCACTCGTGGACACATCGCTTGGGTATGCGTTACCAGTGTTTGTGGGAGGTGCTCTCTCATTATTAGGCGCATTAATTAGCCTTGGAGCGCTACGGATTGACATGCATTCCATGTAATCAACAAACTGTCGAGACTCTAATGAAAGTATGCTTATAGGTTGGATCTGCCGTGTTATTGTCAATTCCTTCACCAAATTTACTACATTGACGTTTAGGAGTCATGGGCGTCATGTTTCCTCGGCCAATTGTATCTCTATGGCTGACTGAGTGACACATACACATTTGATTATGTGGGACTCGGTCATGTCACGTCGAAACGTTTTAATAGCGACTTCCATTAATGCATGCTGAGGTTAATGTTATTGGTAGAATTAATACTGATTTCGACGAATAGTAACATGCTGTTGATATACTACGACTTTTGCTACTGACCAGTCAGGTCTCATACAAATATCAAGTACAAACAAACTTACTGGCCATGGACAAATGCATCATTCAGTAACTTTTTACCTTAGTTCGTAGCAAGTGATATGTAGCATATTTGGTATGTATTGTCTTAGTACTAGTGTTCGTTCATGGATCTCTTGATATGAAAGCGATGGTGTGAAGATATCTAATTTGTTACATAGTGATAGGACTGAGGACTGTTTTGGTCTCTCTTCCTTCTGTGAGCACCCAAACTTTGTCATAGTTACACTGACCATCCATCCTTCATTCATCCATTGTAACCTACCTAGTTTTTGCATATGTATTTGTACACTCTTTGAACAATCGAAGCTGATAAATGATGAATTCCAGCCGTCGACTTTGTCGCAGCACCAACACTGCATTGCTGCTCGGCGCAGCTGTTCTGTTGAAAGCCTTCCGGTCCTGATCTTCACTTGGTTACTCAAAAGATTTATATGTATATAAGTTTGTGTGTGTGTGTGTGGCAATGACCACTGGAATAATTAACTACCTTATGGTCTCACAGCCGCGATGGTTGTGGCCCTAAGCATAGTAAAACACGCTGTCAAAAGTGTGATAAAGTACCGGTGGCAAGGACGCGGGATATTTATTGTCACTGGATATTTTTCCAGCAAACAAGTAGGACCGTGTAACTGATTGAGACCCCTGCACAGTAAGTAAAGGTACCAACCTACCTGTATTATTACTAAATCAATGCACAGGAAGCACTTAAGACCACATCAGGTAGTTAGTTGTAGCAAATAGACATGACGAGGCAGAATTCATTACCACACGAGCATCATAGCAGCAGCTACATGGTATCGGCTATTACAAGCAAGCTTCGCCTGTATTGGTTTGTTCATGCACGGCAGCCACAAAAGCCGTCGACAGTGCCACAATATGTATGCTTTGTGGGCGTCATGCATCCTCTTATGTTTGCATACATTGTCTGAGTCGAGTAAATTCCTTGAGTCGACAAACAAGTTTGCTTTGTCTGAAGTATCTTGGTGCATGTTAATACGTTAGCCCAATTTTATCCGCTCGATCCTCGTTTGCTGTGCTACGAGAAAGCTACGATCGATGTGGTCATATTACCGTTTGGCTCGCAATTTGATGATAGCGACTGATATAGACAGCACGAAAGCGCACAGTAAGCAACATTTTCCCCAGCAAAATGCCATGAGTATCCTATCAAGCTTTGTTATCTTTGTGGTTGATATAGTCTGTATCGAAAAAGCTTTTGCTCGACGTTTAGTCATCTTTGATTGATCACCATGCTGAAGACGACGAGACAAGGAAAATTGAAAGAAACCGTGGCATATTGTAAACCCCAGTTCGGGATGGTGTTAATCTTTAGGTGACATTGTTAAGCTTCAGATGCCTTTCATAGTCAAACGACCGTACTATGCTTACCTAGTCTACGTGTTGCCACGTCTAACCATCGGTGGTTCCTTCAAAAGACCATGTTCGACCCGCCAAACTTCTTCTTCTTCGTATCGCCTGTTGTATATCTGCAAAAGCGTTTTCTCCGGGTCATCATCTGATTTGCCTTCTTTCCCGTATAACCATTTATCCACTTGATCTGACTTTTCTCCACGTCTTGCCCAACGCGTGAACAATTCAGCCTGCAAGTCAGAGGCCACGGTTGTAAAATGCGAATCCTTCTTCACGCTTAACAACAGATATGAAATGAAACCATCCCCAAAATACGCTATCATTGAACGGATCACCGTATTATACTTGTCTTTCCCAAGAAGCTCAACAAACCCAAACCAGGCGTTTAGGCCTGACTCATCAAAGTAAATGGGGTCAAAGTGAAGATCCAACGACATGAAAACTAACCCTGCGTCGACATTGTCCTTCTTCCACACCTGTAGCAGCCCCGCCTGCAGTTTCGTGGCTATTTCCCTTGTCCTGTGGTCACCCTTTGCCGCTTCAAGCATTGTATTCACTGCAGCTTCGGAGTAGTAAGCTATCATCGCGCGAGCAAACATTTCCTCATGTGATCCACCTGCATACACTTTATCCAAGAATTGCTCAAACTTTTGCAGACTCGGGTTTGTGAGGAGACCATGCAGATCACGATCAAGTTCCATCAACGCAAATACCTTTACGGGTTCCACATGTATGAAATCCCAGAAATCCAACAGCTCATTCAGCCATTTCGTAGCTAATGCCTTCGTTTCGGGAACGTTCTCCGCCGCTACAAGCTTTTTAAACACAGCTTGGGGTCCGTAGCTTGCTAATAACGCTTCAACTTCGTATGTCTTCTCTATCGGGTATTTTAGGTTGTAGTTGTTGGAGTATGTGGTCCAGACTGGAAGATTTGGATTAAAAAACATGTTATCCAGTCCACGATCCAGCTCCAAGCATGTGAAGATAGTATTTGGATGGATAGGGGGTACTTGTAACCACTCGCTTATATGTTGTCTCTGGAGATTCGTGGCAAGAACAGTAGTCACCGAGTCCATCTTTGCTGCTTCAAGGATTTTGTACAAATCACCGACAGTATAGAACTTCATCAGGGTCGTAATTATAGTTTCATACGGATTGTCTGGAGCGACGATGTTCGTGTACTCAATCCAAAGCATAAAATCTGGGTCCTCAAACAACTTGTTCCCGGCCTTGTGCAGACGAAACCTTATAAAAGCGGCGGTTGGAGATTTATTTTTCTTCACCCACCTGTTCAATGTATCTATCGTGACCTTTGTCTTAAAAAACCTGGTAAACCGAGATATCGTGTCTTCAAAGCCAGAGAAGGAAAATGTAACCCTCTCCTCACCTATTTCGTTCTCCATAGCGGTAGAGCTACTCACTTCGCCGTCTCCGTGCTGTATAGCGGTAGAGCTACTCGCTTCATCGCCTTCGTGTGACTTCAAGACAGACATATTGTACGTTCCAGGAGTGTACGGATCCGGCAAATGTGTTGTATTTGTGATCAAGGCTTTTTCCACAGAGTTAGCTAGAGCACTTCCAAAGAAGGCTCCAGCAAACAAACACCAAACGTAATAAAAGACCATTGTCTTTTATTATTCAAATGTTGCGTACGCAAGTGGTGTGTGTATGTGTCTTACAAGACGCAGCACTAAAAAGGCCATCGTCGATTGTTTGAGCATTTACATTAAGTAACTAATCATGATACAAAGTCCATGTGTAAGGTCATATAATTAGTTGTTACCTAATCCCTGACAAATCCTAGAATAAAGGTAGCCGTCTGCCTCACGACACAACACAAAAAGTCACGACACAACACAAAAAGTCACGACACAACACAAAAAGTCACGACACAACACAAAAAGTCACGACACAACACAAAAAGTCACGACACAACACAAAAAGTTACGACACAACACATTGTCAATCTCTATGGTACTTATCTATGTTGCAAAACTGCTTGTCATAGCGGAAATGCCGTGTATTTTGTAGTCAAATTGATGTTGCGAGCATTTTCCAGGAGGATATGTCAAATAGATTTAGTAGCACATAATGCGTAAAGAAAAGGTCACTTTCGTAGTTTGGTGCAAAATGCAAAGAGATTGATTTAGGTCGTTCGATTAGCCCTGCTATCTGTTGCAACATCCGTGTTAGTTCACAAGCTACTTGCTACCTCTAAGCCTTTTGTCCTACTACTGGATACACTCTACTGGATTCTTTACTAGATACTGAGTTATTTCAGCCAATCAGCAAGTGCCACGTAGATCCCATTATGTACCCACAATCTTGTACCCATAAATATTGTCCCATAATCACAGGAATGATTGCGGTACTACTGAATGAAGGTCATACCGGTATCTGCCGGTATTCCGCAGCTGGTCGAGGCGTCTTCTTGACAACACTCCCACTCGACTCGCCAGTCTTCGGCGCTTGAACTCCGAGCTTGTTTCGAAAAACTTCTAACTGCATGGCTGTGATCGGCTTTGTCATGATGTCTGCAAGCATGTCTTTCGTCGAAATGTACTCCAGCACCACTTGACCGTCTTCCACCTTCTCGCGCACGAAGTGGTAGCGAATGTCGATGTGCTTGGTGCGCTTGTGAAACTCGGGATTCTTGGCCAATGCGCTGGAGCCTTGGTTGTCCTCGTAGATCTTGACAGCTTCATCGTTGCCATCTCGCCGAGTTCACGCAGAAACGCTTTGAGCCACACTGCCTCTTGCGTGGCTTCCGACAACGCCATGTACTCTGCTTCCGTAGACGATAGTGCTACAGTTCGTTGCTTCTTGCTGCGCCAACTCACACATCCGCCGTTCATCATAAATGCGTATCCGCTCGTGCTGCGTCGAGATTCCACATCGCCTGCCCAGTATGCATCCGAATAGCCGCGAAGACCGTCCGTATCACTCGCTTGAAACTCGATGCCGTGTGTCTTTGTGCCTTGAATGTACAGGAATACTCGCTTGAGTGCCTGCCAATGCGTGGGGCATGGATCCGAAGCAAACTGACTGAGAGCTCCCACTGCAGCCGCAAGGTCCGAGCGTGTTCCCACCATCAAGTACATCAGGCAACCGACGGCACTTCGATATGGTACACCTGCCATGGTTTCGTCGTGGTGGCAGCCACCCTCGCACATGTTCTTCGTCAACTTGAGTCCAGGGTCTTGTGGAGTCTTCACAGGTTTGCTGTCCTGCATGCCGAATTTGGTCAGGATGGTCTGCGCGAACTTGGACTGTCGCAGCGATACTTCTCCAGCCGCGAGGTTCTGCTTGATCTCCATCCCGAGGAAGTACTTGAGTTCGCCGAGATCCGTCATCTCAAACCTATCGCTGAGAGCACTCTTGGTCGACTTCATCAGCTCGTCATTACTGCTCGCGATGATCAAGTCGTCCACATAGAGCACCACGAAAATCATGTCGTCGCCTTCCCGCTTGACGTACACGCAGTGATCCGACTCGCACTTGGCGAACTCCATCTTCAGCATGAAATCGTCGATGGTCTGGTTCCACATGCGCGGCGACTGCTTCAGTCCGTACAGCGAACGCTTGAGCTTGCACACGTAGTCCGGATGGTCTTCATCAACGTAGCCGTCTGGCTGCTCCATGTAGATATCTTCATCCAGCTCACCGTTCAGGAACGCAGTCTTCACATCCATCTGGTGCAACTTGAGTCCGTACTTTGCAGCTAAACTGAGCACGATTCGGATCGATGTGAACTTGGCCACTGGTGCAAACGTCTCGTCATAGTCGATGCCGAACTTCTGCGAAAATCCCTTGGCAACCAGACGCGCCTTGAACCGCTCGATCTCGCCATCCTGGTTCTCCTTGACTCGAAACACCCATCTGCAACCGATGGCCTTGCGTCCCTTCGGTAGTGGCACAACGTCCCAGGTTTTGTTCTTGCGTAGCGCGTCACATTCCGAGTCACACGCTTTCTTCCACTTGTCCGCGTCGCTGGATTCCATCGCCGACTTGAACGTGGTCGGCATTTCTCCCACTGAATACACGACGTGGGCCGCCTCGAAGTCCATTCGATCCGTAGCAGTCGCAGACATGTCTTCGAGCGTTGAGTGTTGAGTCGATGGTACTTGACGCTTGGGGTGTGGGATCTCCGACACTTGTTCCAGCGACTGTGTTCGAGGATGCCGCTTGTCACCGGGGTTAAATTCGTTATCGCCATCCGGTGCAATCCACTCTTCTTCTTCTTCAGCATCATCTGAGTCCGTCGTTCCGTCCGTTGATCCTTCATCGTCGTCTTTGTTTTGAGGGACGACGTACATTTTAGACATACGATAGTCGCGTCTTCCACTGTCGAAGATGTCCTCCATAAACTTGGCATCGCGACTCACCACAATTCGGCCACTCGATAGCTCCTCAAATCGATACGCTTTCTCATGCTCCGAGTACCCGAGGAAACGGCACCTCACAGATCGAGCGTCAAACTTGAACCGCTTTTCCTTCGGAACGAGCACATACGCATGGCAACCGAACACCTTCAGGTTCGCCAACAGTGGCTTCTTGCCAGTCCACACTTGGTGCGGCGACTTGTCGAGATTGATGGCGCGTGTCGGACACCGGTTTCGGAGGAACGTAGCAGTCATCACCGCTTCACCCCAATATTCTTTGGACATCCCGGCATGCTCCATCATGCAGCGCGCACACTCCACCAACGTCCGGTTCATCCTTTCCGCGACGCCATTCAGCTGAGGCGTGTATGGCGGTGTGAACTTCTGCTTGATGCCGCGATCCTTGCAGAACTTGGCCATCGCGCCCGAGGTGTACTCGCCTCCGTTGTCACTCCGAAGCACTTTCACACGTTTGCCGGTTTGAGTCTCAGCGAATGCCACAAACTCAGCGAACTTGGCGGCAACCTCCGACTTGTTTCGGAGTAAATACACGACGCAAAAATGCGACTTGTCGTCGATGAACGTGACGAAATAGCGCTTGCCACTGAAAGTCGACGTCTGCATCGGGCCGCATACATCGCTGTGAATCACTTCCAACAGCTCCTTCGCACGGTTCGACGATGACTTCATGTAGCTCACTCGCGTTTGTTTGCCGAGTGAACATCCGTCGCACACCTCCCACTGCTTCACTGACGTCATGTCGAGACCAATACCGTAGCCTTTCTTGACGATGGCGTCTAGACCGCCATGGCCAATGTGACCAAGTCGAAGGTGCCAGAGGTACGACGTGGTGTCCCCTTTGCGATCCTCCGAACTTGCCGCATTGGCCTCGTTAGGCATTACCGGTGTCATGCACAGCTTGAACAATCCTTTGCCAGCTCTCGCGCCGAGCTTCCACTTGAGATTCTTCGACTCCGCGAAGCACCCATCGCTTTCAAAAATCACCGGTCCAACATCCTTGGTGAAACGTCCAACGGAGAATAAGTTGCGTGACAGTTTTGGAATGTGCCACACACCGGTGAGCACACCCTTCTTGATCCCGCGCGGAGTCTTCATTGTCATCACAATGTCGCCACTGCCGATCGCCTGTACCACACCGTCGTCCGCGAGATGTACGTTAACTGGGTCGAAGGTTTTGTAGTTCTTCATGAACTTCTTGGAACACGTCATGTGCTGCGTCGCACCCGAGTCGATCAGCCATACAATACTCGACTTGGCGCTGCTCCCACCACCAACCGAGAAGAGATAGTCACCGGCATCCTCGTCCTCGCGCGCCACATTCGCACGCTGTGACCGCTGTTGGTTGTTGTTGTTGTCTTGGATCCGCGAAGGACACTCTGCGATCCAATGTCCTTGCTTGTCGCAGTAGTTGCATGCTCCGACCTTCTTCTTCTCCGGACGCCTTCTGCGCTTGTTGTTGTCACTAGTCATGAACGCTTGACCTTGCGCAGTTCCTTCGGCACCGCCACCTTGTTCCTTGCGCTTCATGTCTTCATGTAGTAGCCGAGACGTCACGAGTTCCCATGTCAGCGTGTCAGCTCTCGACTCCAACGCCGTGATGAGGAACTGGTACGATTCACTCAGACTTCCAAGAAGCGTGATCCCAAGTCGTCCTCACTGACCGGAGCGCCGACCGCGTCGAGCTGCTCCGCCAGAGTCTTGAGGTTGTTAATGTGCTCCAGCACATCATCACCTTCGTCCATCATCGTCGTGAAGAAACGTCGACGAAGGAAGAGCTTGTTGGCCAGGCTCCTCTTCTCGAAATGTCCTTCCAATCTTGACCATGCATCATGCACGCCACTAGCTGACCGGACCAATGGTAGCTGCGAGTCTTCCATTGCGATACAGATGATTGCGAGCGCTTTGCGCGACTTCCTCTTGAACCCCGTCTGTTCCAAAACGGTTGCGCAGTGCTCCAGCTTCACCTCTCCACTCACAATCTCCCACAAAAATCGCGTTCCTCGAGCACCATCTGCATCTTGAGCTTCCACGTGTGGAAGTTGGTTTCGTCTAACTTGTTAATTCGGGTCGGAGCGGAGGTGTCCATGGCGTAGGCGAAGTCGGAGTTGAAGGTGGGGGGCAGAGTCTGCGGGGCTTGGGCTCATAAGCTAAAGAAAAGGTCACTTTCGTAGTTTGGTGCTAAATGCAAAGTGATTGATTTAGGTCCTTAGTTCACAAGCTACTTGCTACCTCTAAGCCTCTTGTCCTACCTACTGGATACACTCTACTGGATTCTTTACTGGATATTGAGTTACTTCAGCCAATCAGCGAGTGCCACGTAGATCCCATTATGTACCCACAATCTTGTACCCACGTGTGGCGTAAATATTGTCCCATAATCACAGGAATGATTGCGGTACTACTGAATGAAGGTCATACCGGTATCTGCCGGTATTCCGCCGCTGGTCGAGGCGTCTTCTTGACAACAATGCGAAGGAAGGACTTAGAATAATCACATTGTCTAAGTATTTTATCAGCTACTCTTCAAAAGCTTATACATCAAGTTACGAGCCACTTCAGGTTATTTGAATGTGCCTTTGCCATTGACTCTAGCGACATAGCCGTCGATTCCTCGACGACCCTCACTGACAAATATCAAGATCGTGTTTGTCTGGAAGGGCTACACGATCAGTTTTGGTCGTTCACTTTCTTGTCCGACACAACACATAGCTAGAGGAAGATTAATATAACGTATGACTCGTGGCATACTTTCCACAAGAATTGGTCGATGCATACGACACGAAAGCAAAAAAACTAACATCTCTCTTTTCTTACGGTAAATTTCTCGTTTGAAAGGTTATGAGCCAAAAACGTTTACTACTCGGTATATCACTAGCCCAACAACGTAAGTCTCCTGTGTTCTCTCATTCAGGTCATGTGCATCTCTTATGTACATCCTATCGACCTCCATACTATCGCTAGAAACGTTGGTATATACCAAGTCCCTCGAACACCTTGTCCCCATCATGTATTCAAGGCTTTTTTTTCATTTGTCCATATATCGTTTCCATCTACATCAAATGACTTTTAAATGCTAAGGAAACATTTAGAAATAGTCATGAATTGTATCGAATTGTACACCAAAAGTATTGAATGTAAATTGAAAAACTACAGAACGAGTGAATGATGAAGTAATCTTTTCGTATCAGTCAACGAGATGTAGCCATTTGTTGGGCTTGATGATGTTTTGGCCAATTATATTGCTCCTTAGGTTGTCTCGACCAATCATATGACTGGAACTGCGTTGGTTTCGAGAATAAAGGGAGAATTTGATTTGCTTGGCGTCGTCATGGACAAGATGAGTGAAGCGACGCTATTTAACGCACTGGCGTGGATAGAGACGCTTAAGACACGTGAAGACATTGACTCTCAAAAAATAGACGCTGCATTGTCCCGTCTCACGTAAATTTCATGCTCCAAGTCGCTCTACAAGTCATAAATGTCTTATTTATCATAGAGTCATTAATGTATTCCCTCTTTTACTACTGTTATTTCTATCGCTAGCGAAGCATTTGGCGTGGATATTCACAATGAAGAGCAAAAAATACAGATGAAAGTCAATGGTGAGGCTTCATTTGACGAGATCTTTGCTGCTGGACTTAAGGCTTTGGACTTGGAGATGGGGACAGCCAAGTCGGCAGTCGACGAAGATTCCGTTGTTAAAAAGCGTAGGTTTTGTTCGTTTCTTCTGATGTATAGTAATGTGAAGAGAAAGAAAATAGAAGCTGACGTGCTGATTGATTTCCTGTTGCTGCAGACCCGGAGCTGTGGAAGAAGTGGCTGGCAAAACTAGAGACCAAGGGATTTTTTAAGGATACGACTCATGGGTCCAGTGAATATGCCATGCGGACGTCCAAGGCGCTGGCCAAGTTTAAAGAGAAATTTGGAGACGCAAAGCCCGAGATGTCCAAGGAGGAGAAAGAAGCCAAAGCTGAGGAGCTAAAGGCTCAGGGCAATGAAGCACTGAATCGCCAAGACTACGAAGGAGCTGCCAAGTTGTATCGCGAGGCGTTAAAGTTGTCAGCGGACGGACCTTCGTCTCATATTTACCACTCAAATTTGGCGGCAGCTCTGTTGTACTTGGGCAAATACTTTGAGGTAATTGATCACTGTGAACAGTCGATCTCGTTGAAGCCGGCGTACGTGAAAGCGTACTCGCGGATGGGAAGTGCTCAGATACAGCTGAAGGACTTTGACGGTGCTGTAGACACATTCCGACGTGGACTTGAGGTGGACAGCGCGAATGCTGCTTGTTGCGACGGACTTGCAGAAGCCGAGCGCAAGCGCAACCAAATGCAGACAACTCCCGCATCTTCGACTTCAGGAACAGCACCGCCAGCTGGAGGCGCAGGAGGCATGCCTGACCTGTCGAATCTGGCAAGTTTGCTTGGTGGTGGTGGAGGCGGCCTTGCCGACATCATGAACAATCCACAGATGATGCAGATGGCCCAGGGTATGATGCAGAACCCGCAGATGATGCAGATGGCGCAGAATATGATGCAGAATCCGGACATGCTGAACAATCTCATGGGGTCCATGGGCGGCGGAGCTGCTCCAAACAGCAGTGTTGGTGCTGGTGCTAGTCTGGTGCTGGAGGCGGCATGCCCGACATGAGCAGCCTCATGAACAGTCCCGAGCTCGTAGCGGCGCGGTCGGACCCAGACCTGGCGGGCTTTTTCCGTGATGTGGACAGCGAGGGCCCATCTGCCGCTATGCGTCACATGTCAAACCCAAAAGTTTCTCAGCTTATGCAAAGTGTGATGTCTCGAATGCAAGGGTAGACAGAAATGCAGCAATAAGAAGGCAGCCGTCACGGGCGACTGTGAATGGCAAGTAGTGATGAGTGAGGCTCTTTACAAAAATTATGATTAGGCAGTCACGAAACTCAAGTGAGGCGTATGCATCACGAGTGCGTTATGTTTAGTGTTTGACAAAGGTTTCGGCGTCTTCGAGGAAGGTCAGGTACTCGCGCTGCTCCTTTAGATCAGCAAACTGCGCAATAAATTGTGCCAACTCGTCGTCGATCTTGCGCTCGGCCAGGTAGCTGTAAAACTTATCTTGCACGTCGAGCTCGAGATCGATGAAGTTAGGGCCAAAATATAGCGTCTCGTCTTCATCGTCTTTGGCAAAGTCATGCAGGTAGCGTACGCGTTCCACCGTCAGATTACTACCGGCTACACAGTCAAACTGCAGCCCTTTGTTGTCACGGATCACATCCGCCGTGAAGCGAACACCAGGAAGTTCATCGTCTTCTTCCTCATCTACCTCCTCTTCTTCCTCTTGCTCCTGCTCGTGCTCTTCGTCATATCCCATATCGTCATCCTCAAGCTCCACGGTGTCCTGTGCATTGAACTTGATCTTGATCGAGTCATCATCCACAGAGCCCTGCAAAATGACGTCCATACAGCCAGAAGACTCTTTTATCTTGAACACCTTTTCCACTTTGACACGTAAATCCTCTAGTTCTGATTCCTCATAGCAATTGGCCTTTTCTTCCTTGATCTCGCGCTACATTCAATAAACAGCAAATAGTTTAGTAACATTGAGGCTGTGTACAAGCAGTTTCGGGCAAGATATGAATGATATATTGCAAGACGTACGTGGAGCAATGCAGCAAGAGAAGACTTGTCGCGTGTCAGACATACACGTAGACCCACAAATGGCTTACGACAGACAGCAGAGCGTGTGGCAATGCGAGCAACTCGAGTGAACATGATGGGAAGATTTGAGTGTGGTGTGCGTCCACGACCACATACATTCAAATATATGATTGGTTAGAAACGAAATATATTTCGACGAATCAAAATGGAGAATACACACACCATTCTCGAAGCCATCTCAAACTCAAATTTGAATGGCAATGATGATAAAAAGTAGTGTATGATTCTCAAGTGAGATAGGAAATTCACCCCTACTATCTATCTATGTGTATTACTACTATGTATGTATGTATGTAAACGGATGGGGACAGTCTCACTCGTTTATTAGAGCATATGACAAATCGAATCAGTACATGTATGTAGGAAATATAAACTTGAATCTCTCGTTGTAAGGCTGAAGAAGCTATTGCGAGAGGCCCACGCATACGCTATCTAGATCATGTGAGATACATTCTTTTGTATGTAGTATTTGTGAATGAAGCACAATGAGAGAGATAAGATAGAAGGCGAAGCTGAGCCATTACCATCAATTGTATATGTAGAGATAGATATGCTAAAACTGAGCATTGACTTGGTAGAGATAGATATTGTTCACGGCTTGGTCACTATCAAAGTTCTTGTCGAATGGAAGATTACTCGTGGCAATTGACTTGGCGACTAAACCCCAACGAGATAGTAGAGGTGCGATCGATTCGTTGAGACTGCGTAGTTGGTAAGTAAAGTAGAACGTGCACGAGCTTGAAAGACTACAACGGCAGACCAAAGCTACAGTCGCAAGCACCTTTTCAAAATCTACGAAAGACGATACAAACCAAAGGTTAAACACGTAAGATGACGTTGGTTCATGCAAATAAGTAGAGGCTGAACCTTTAGATTGGTAGAAACAGTCAGCGGCGAGAATGACTTGGACTGTCTGAAAGACGGAAAGGATTGCATCGGACACGTGCATGTCACCCCAAGCCAAGGATATAAATTCAGCACGATCTTCAATGCCGTTGAGTCTGATGTTGGTCTCGGCGTTGCATTGAATGTCCGGTGCGCCCGGTCGATCCGTTAAATATACCTTTGTCGCCCCGCACAAGCTAGCAAGAATCGACGGGAGTCCTGTACCACAACCTAATTCCAGGACGACTTTATCGCGACAGAGCGAGTCTGCTTCGTGGGCAACGAACTGAGATAGTAAAAGCGCTGACGGCCACACGAACAATCCGTAGTGTTTGTCGGTCTCTTCGTTGGCCTTATCAAGGTCACGAATAAGCTCTACAAGATGCACTTTAACAACTGACGTCTTCATGCTTCGCTGCCGCTTTAGTTTCGATTCGGTCATTCTTGCCAATGTCTGATGTTCGTCCGTAGAATAATCACAAGACTCGCACTTGAAGTGAAGCGTGCGAGGCGAGGCTGCGTCAATGCCTACAGTCTTCATCTGGAACCAGTCACGAAAACGGGACGTGATCTTGATACGTAGCCTGTAATTACTGTAAAGCCATTTCAACGTGAGAAAAGTGGTTCAAAATCCTGTCATCAGGACGCAACGGTTGGAATTGTTTGCCGACAGATTTCGACCTGCAGGAGCCCGAAATTCATTAAGAAGTTCGACTGTGTTGAAAGCTGATTCAATAATGGATGTGGAAACAGCAATGTCAAGGCACGAGAACGAGGTTGATACGACTGATGAAGCGCTTGGAACGACTGTCATGCTGCGTCATGATGACGCTTCTCTGTCGACAAAGATCATAATGGACTATTTCACCCATGACGGACTACGATGCAGAGAAATTGACTCGACTAACAAGAATGCATTTGACGAGACTGAAAGTACTGGAGATAAACAAACCCGTCGACAAGTCGAAGAGATAGCAATACAACCATTTCAAGTGCAAGAGATAGAGAAAAAGGCAATTGAGGACATAACGACAAAGTATCAAGAAGAAATGAGGATACTAAGTATTGCGCAGATGGCGTTGACGGTGCTTGTAGTGATTGTAGCACTAGCTCAGTGCGTGTGGATGTGGCAAGTGGTAGAATTAAGTGCGCTAAGTCTGGCAGTATTTGGGGACTAGATGTCCTTGTTAAGGTAGTTGCACCGTATTGCTACAAAAGTCTATTTATCAGATACATATCACATGTAATTGAGTGTCTCGCATTTGGAGTCGCAACCTTTTTTTTGCCGGTATACTAGTGTTACTGGTGTTATTTCATCAACTAATTGCCTCCAAGCTCTATGACTGCATTACAAGCACGTGTATAGCTTGTGTGTATTTGTCTCCGTCAGTTGGCCAAGAGCTGCGTAGAGGCATGTATACACGGCCATGTATACAGTCTGTAGCTCGTCAGCATAAGATATTAACTTTCAGAAACTTTCTCGTAGCTAGTTTAGTGTGCGTGACACACAAAAAAGCAATTGTCCATCATTTTGCATTTCACCAGCCATGGCCACCTCCGTCCCCACCTTCAAGGGTCTTGAGAGCCCAGAAGCACTTGCACGTCTCAACGCTACTATCATGGGTGAGCGTAATCCGCGTGGTATACCTTCTGCTGTTTTTATCGTACGTTTTCTTGTGTAAATCTTGATCTTTTAGTAATATTCGTGTGAATTGTTAACATTAGGATTCTGTATCATGATTAATATAGGATTCCGTCGACTCATTCATGGCTACATGCGGTGTAAACAACATTGAGCCTCTTGTGGGTGCATTGCAGCAAATGTATAGTAAATACAAGTTCATGGAGACAAGTCTGCAGAAGAATCGTGAGACATTCAAGCGCAAGATTCCGGACACGCAGAAAGATTTAGACGTGGTGCAGCACTTGATTGCGAAGCGAGAAGAAGGTGAGGTACTCAAGACTAAATTCAACTTGGCCGACAATGTGTATGCCAAGGCGGCAGTAGACTGCTCCATAGGCAAGGTCTGTATTTGGCTGGGTGCTCAGGTTATGGTTGAGTACCCATACGAAGAGGCACAGAAGCTGCTGGAGAAAAATGTAGCGTTAGCTACCGAAAAATTGGTACGGAGAGATACTGCATGAAGTGATTCTTGACATTGAGGTTGTATGTTTGACACAATGTTGGCGGTTTTTGTCTTGTTGGAACGTTTAAGGCCCAGATTGAGGAGGATCTGTCATTTCTACGTGACTCGATCATTACGACGGAAGTTAACATTGCACGCATATTCAACCACGACGTCCGTCGTCGCCGCCAGGAGAAGGACAACAAGCTAGTCGCTGAGCTCGAGGCCAAGTGAGAGTGATTATGTAGAAACAAGTGCCAGTTTGACGTCTCTAACCGCTATAATAGTCCAATTGCTAGGTGATTTCTAAACATGTATTGTGTCGCATATAGCTGGTATTGTGTTGTATGCTTGGAAACAGCTTGGAGCTCATGGGGTAGATAACGGTGGTGCAAGTATGTTGTATAGCAAAGGCCAGAAAGAAAAAGACAACCGGAGAGGAAAGTGGCAGTAATATGGATATCATTACAGAATTAGATCTTCAGAAGTTAAGCGTCTATTAATAACGAGTGGACGGAATGAAGGAGCACGACTTGGCTGCAGCTGTAGAAGCAAGGTGCAGTAACACTAGCACCACATCTGGTCCAATATTCTAGTAATGCACGTGTTGGACAAGATTGAGAGCTCCATGAATCGTTAAACGACTGCATCGCGCGAGCTCGTCGATGAAACGCAAATAAGCTGCCATAATGTGTTGAGTCAACAAATGATTCAAGAATGGGATCCTGCATAGATGCCATGGCTTGTTCATTGATGTCGCGCAATTCTGCTGGACCGAACAACATAAAGTATGTGCTACGTGGTCGACATGTGAAGCAATTGCTGACAAAACTTTCTATTGATTCACTGTAGTACTATGAGTCAAACGGTTAGTGTTATAACTCGGACTTTGGACGATGTCAGTCTAATGGCACTTTACTATTTGCGTCTACGTCTTTGTATCTATGGATCAGGATGCACTCCAGCTAATTAAATACACAAAGTCGTCTAGAGACAAAACTCAGCTCCCTATTCCGTTTCTACTGACGTGTCAACAACAGCTCTCGACAAGCGGCAAAGGCGAATCTGGTCCCTGTTCGGGTATGAAAAAATGTGTTTCCCCATCTTTTCTCTTGTAGACGCCGTGATATCAACGTAGTCGATACAGTGCGCAGCAAGCTGGTTGAGAAATTCCTGGAATGTTTTCTGGTTGCGAATGGTAGCCGCAAAAATTGCCACGCGCTGCCGATGTTGACATATACTTGCTTCATCCTTTCCAAAGAATACTTGGAGAGCATGCATCAAGGCTGGAAAAGCTTCGACATCATAAGCGCAATCTCCAGCCAGCAAAACGTCCGGGCGCTCGCTTATATGATCCGTTGGCTGCCATGTTTCCCATTCAAGCGTTTGCACCTCAACAGGACAAATGAACTTGTTCAAATTGATCTCGACGTTGTATCGTAGGTTCTGCAGCACAATTGGTGCATAATCTGTGAGCACAACGCGAGTTGCACGACAAACGCAAGCTAGCACCATGCCCGTCAAGCCCACTCCGGCACCAAGCTCAAGCACGTTTCGGTCACGAAGTTCGTCTTGATACGCAATGACATACTCGGCAAGCAGCCAGCCAGCTTCCCAGATCTTAAGCCCTACCTCATTAAACACCGAGGCCACTCGACAAGTCACAATGACGGACGAGTCAGATGTTGTCGGTACCGTATACGACACGTAGTGCATGGTTTCAGCACTCAGCGAGTTATCAACGAATTTAGTATTCAACACAAACTCCATCAACGCCTCCATTAGTCCATCGTGAGCATCAGTATGCATTGCTTCAATCTCTATAGCAACATTTCAACGGTGACATTGTCCATAAGCTCACATTGCGAGCTCAGGAGAAATGCAGTGAATAAACTACTACAATATCCATCCACTCTCTCGCTCTCTTTGCTACTAGGAAATCTAGAATCTAGACATTAAATCGAATTGCAACCTACCATCCATATAAGTCTTTAGTAACCTATACGTATACTGCTTTTGTGGTGCATATTCTTCACATATAGGGTCATTTATTACCACTTGCATGACTTGAGCCTAGAAATATTTGTCATTCTCAACTCACTTTCAAAGCTCTTTACTATTTGAAGTGAAAATTGTAGACACATAACACAAAATGTACCTGAAATTCCAACGACGTCCACTGATGATCGTATGCAAACTGTGTCTTGATCCGTTCCATGAGTTTATGCACCGGTTCCATAGCTCGATACGCTTCGACAACGTCTTGTAACTCCTCAATTGGGTTCATCTTTTCTCAACCTTGAAAGTCTCTAATGCGATTTTTCGAGGTTCTATTGTCATATTGTTTCATCTGTTTACATTGCAATCTCACAATAGAAACGAATGGTTATAATAATATAACCCAAACACTTTGACCGTCAGTTGTGAATTAACCCTGTAATCATAAAGATGCCGACGGATATGAGCAAGTTTCAGCTAGTGCAGACCGCCAAGTTCTCGGTCTTACACCCGACAAAGGGCGCTAAGCCTATGAAACCTATTGCAGGTGATAAGAAGGCAGCTCCAACCAAAAAAGAGGCACCAAAGAAGGCTGCCCCTGCTCCTAAAAAGGTCGAGGAAGAGAACGATGACGACGACGATTTGTTTGGCGACGACGATGATGAGGACGATGAGGCTGCCAAAGCTCTTGCTGCTAAGCGTGCTGAGGCTGCAAAGGGTGCGAAGAAGGAGAAGAAGAAGCCCATTGAGCGCTCACAAGTGGTGATTGAGGTAAAACCGTGGGAGGCTGAGACAGACCTTGAGGAACTGGCTGCTAAGATCAAGGCATTACCTGTGGAAGGTCTGACGTGGGGTGAAGGCCATAAATTGGTGCCTGTGGCCTTTGGTATCAAGAAACTACTGGTACAGTGTGTCATTATTGATGATATGGTGCTATTGGATGACATTACAGAAGCCATTGAGGGCTTTGAGGACTATGTTCAATCCGTAGACATTGCGTCCATGAACAAGCTTTAAACACCTAGGCACGAACTGTGACTTGATACGAGCGAGCTAGTAGTGATTCATGTCAAATGCTTTGTTTAGCAAAAATCTAATACCCTTGCATACTTGATACAGTATTTGCCCGATATAGGTCAATTTAACCTGTGATTTCTAATTACCTGTTTGTTTGTAATTTTATACAAGTAGGTAAACTATTTAGAGCATAAGGTACACTACATGACCTAGAAACCAGTGACGTTCCTCACGTTGATGCGATGTTGGAATGCCAGAACTGTGGCGCCGTGGGCGACTCGTTCTTTAGTGAGAATTACTTTGGTGAGATGGTATGTGAGTTATGTGGTACACAGAGCTTTCTACAGGCACGTAATGAGACGCAGGATGCCGAGGACATGGGATTTGATATGACGACTGTGCTCAAGTCACTCAAGCAACGTGTTGTGCGCCGAAAGAAGCGAGATTCCGATAGAAATTGCATTGACGATACGCGGAATACAAGACCAAAGAAAGAGCCATGTCAAAAGATAGAGCCCAAGCTACCAGAGCTACTGGACTGCGTTATTGCGACGCAAATGGTGCTCGATGCTATGGCTCGGACGCTCGTGGAACGGATTGGACCAAATACGTTTCCAGCTGACGAATACCCGAGAGCAGTGAAAGCATTGTGGTTCAAGTTCTTACACACGTGGGGAATTAAAGGTACAAAGCCATTGCTACGGTGTTACAATGAATTTTTCATGTATTATACTCGGGAAGAGGAAAAGAGCATGGATCCTGCTGTAACGTTTGATTTGTTAGAGCAATGGGATGCCGAGTGGGAGAAAAAGAAAGATGAGGAAACAGAGCAGATTGATGACAAAATTCCAATGAAAGTAAAAGACGAAGAGGTGAGCAAGACAAGTGAAGCACCAAAAAAGAAAAGTCGAGGAGAAAAGTATGTCAGGACAAATGTTCGACTACCTGGCACGCTCAACAAATTCTCGATTGTAGATATGATTGGAATCTTGATGCTTGCGTCACGTGTGCTTAACTTGGGGCTACTGCCGAGTGATTTTGCAGACTGGGTGGCCACGGGAGTGATTCCATACCATAACGCATTGGCTACAACTTGTGCTGATGTGCCTGATGTACGGGATTCCGTCAAGTTTGTATCTCAATTTTTCCAGTCTTTGATGAAGCGTCACCGAGCAAATGCTATCCAGATTGCCTACTCTGCCAATCACCTTATGTATCACATGGGGTTGCGTCTGCCTCCGTTAAACGTGCCACTAGCTGTGCATCGAATTTGCGCAACCATGGGATTTCCTGACGAAGTTTTTCGCAACTTTCAGTGGATTTCGGGTTTCATGAATGTGGCAGGAGATCAACCAGAACCGCCACTTCTGCTTCAGGCGGAGGTCGATGGCTATCCTAGATTCAATCTAACGCCAACCAAGGAAGACAAAGACAGAGTAGACGGGATTCTTGAGTCTGAGGTTGGCATTGTAGCACATTTGGTGGTGGCGATTAAAATGTGTGCAAATTGGCATGAGTGGATTTACGAGCGGAGGCACAGAGAAGATGATGACGAAGAGACCAAAAGTGACGGCAGTGGAGGTAAGCGCAAGGCACCACCTGCTACCGCAGTACACAACGCGCACCTCCTCCGTCGGCGCGATCTGGATGCACTAGTTCGGTTTGCCAGAGACGTCTTTGCAGATCCTGATCATTCTGGCATCCCCGAATGCCTCGAGGAGCACGTCGAAGCGTTAGAACGTATTCAACAAACTGGCGAATCGGTGACTTCAGATAGCGATCTTAGTGAGCAGCTTAGGCAAAACAGTCTCTACGCCTACCCAGCTATTCACGTTGATGGAGTTCTCGCTGAGAGTGACGAGGCTATCGAGAAACGCATGCAGCGTTTGCGATCTCAAGAAGCCGGTGATGTAGTGGGACAAAACGCTGACGAAGAGAATAAGTACGACGCATTCTTCTACCCGGTTTTCTTCCTTGAAAGCTGTCGCAGTGAGCTTCATTCAGCAGTCGAGCATGTGCTTGAGATGTTGTGTCAAAAAATTGACGCACCGATTGCTGCAGTTTTGATTCGACTGGCAGAGCTTGACAAACGGATGCAGAGTTTGATCTACCACTTCGAACGAACGGAGTATCACGTCGGTTTGCTCCAACAAGGACATGCAAAATGGAAGGCCAGTCAAAAGGCTGCCAAGGGTCATGATGTCGTTAGAGCTTAGTGAACTTGACGAGGAACTAACGAAGCACAAGCAAATAAGATATTGTACCTCAAACGGTCACATCACAATCCTCATCTTTAGCGATCGCATCACCTCAGTACGTCAATTGTGAGCGGTTATGATACGCTGATGACAACAAGCCTGCAGTAAGACAGAAACTAGCTCCATGGGTACAGTGATCACAACCTGCTGTTTTTTGGTTTTGACATGTATCGCCAACATGCGCTGTGGGCTGTCAAGGCATGCCTAAGATAGATTAGACGCCATCACGACACTGAGTGGACTTTTGGGCTCACCAACTTCTTGACGCTTTACCGCTAGTCTCTCCAATCTGAGCAAAGTAGACGAACGACTCAACGTGCGCAAGCAGATCCCCGATGCAGCAAAGGTCGACGGCTCAGCCAACAAAACACGACGCCAGGACAATTGCTGAACTAGCGCTATTTCATTTTAAATTCGTACGGCACGACCACGTGTCAACTTCACACATGGTTCCGCAGCGTGACGCTGTTTATATATGTCTCCTTTTTCGCTTTTTACTTACCGTTCTTAAGATACGGAAGGAGATAGCTAAAGTCTTTCTTGCCGTAGCCACCCGTGACCATCATGTTGAAGAGCTGGTGCACCTGGCAGGTTAGAGGTACCGATACTTCAGCCTGCTTGGCACAGTCCATGGCAAGTCCCAGGTCCTTCCGGTGCAACGCAACAGCAAACCCGCCTTCATAGTTATTCGACGATGGTACATTGTCCATTAAGCCCGGGTATGGGTGGTTGCTGTAGCCAAACATCAAGACGTTTTTGATTAAATGACACGGCTAAGTCAGCAGGATATAGATACCTTCTAACTTACACTAAGGTAGACCAGCACGAGGCTGTGGACGTGTCCATGATGTCCTTGAGGATCTTAGGATCAATACCTAGTGTCGTACCGAGGTTCATAGCCTCTGCAATGGACGCCATCTGAATAGCTAACGCTAGATTGTTGCATAACTTGGCAATTTGGCCCGTAGCTGGTCATCCACATGAAGTACATCATAGCAATGTCAGTGCCTTTTCTCTCACCATGTCAACTACGTTTGTTCATACTTACAACTGCCACCACAATGAACCAAGTTTTTCCCCATAGCCGTCAACAGCGGCTTGACACGTTCAAATTCTTCCACCTCTCCACCCACCATGAACGTCAGCGTCCCGTTCTGAGCTCCAGCTACGCCACCAGACACTGGAGCGTCCACAAAAGTTGCTCCACGATCATGCAATTCTTTGCTAAGTTTTTTGGTAAAGATAGGGTCAATGGTGCTTGAATCAAGCAACAAATGGTCACTATGTAAAGCCTCATGAATGCCATTGTCTCCCATGTAGACACACTCGACGGTGGCAGTGGATGGTAGCATCGTAATGATAGTGTTGCATTGCTTTGCTACTTCTTTAGCATTGGCAGCAGCTATTGCACCTTGATTGACCTGCTTTTGTATGTTAGCAGGTTCAGGATCACAGACGACAAGGTTGTATCCATTTTTCCGAAGATTATCGGCCATTCGTCCACCCATTTGACCCAACCCAATGACTCCTATTGGGTCCTTTGAGGACAGAGTAGACAGCGTTCGAGTCAAGGACAAAGACCAAAGAGATTGAGAAGAACGAAGGAATGTTGTTGTAGACAGCATTGTGACAATGTCGAGTGATACAGACAGCTCTGAATGACAAATGATAGAGTTAGTTAGTAGAAGTTTCGGTCTCTATAGTTGGATTAATCATAACTTCAAGTTAGAAGACGTAGTTCTTTGTACTAAGTACGATGACTTCGGGTACTGACTGCATCAAAGCAAAGGGTGCATCAAACAGGCGAGACTTGAACAAGCACAGGTCATTTTACACGGAAAGATACATAGTAAGTACTCCTGTATTCATTCATTGATCCGATAGAGATCGTCTGTAGTATCATCGAAAACAAATGCACTGAAATTATTTGACAGTCTTCTACTGTTGACTGTCAATGCATGGGATAATAGACTAGGTCAAAAGCGTCAGTCTTGATCAATCTTGGTGTCTTGTAAGCGTACTCAGATACTATGTAGAGGTCGGTAATACTGAAAGTGATGCAAAGATTATGGCTTTGTAATCGACATGAGATGACTAGCATTGCCTAGTGGCAATTTTAGGTCATACACTGAATTTATGTTTATCTTTGCAAAGGTTGTCGGCCATGCGCCTGCCCACTGTCCTATTTACACCGGTAGACAAAATAGCTAGATCATTTTCTCTATGCTACAGAAAGTAGACAATGGCAGATGGAGTGGAAGCATAGTGCAACGCAGGACTTGCTGCAAGAGTTGTCTTGAGCTTCAATATGGCTACATATTGATGACGTGGATTGAAACGTTACTTGAATCAAGACAAATCAAAATTAATGTTCGCCACACTAGCCAATCTGTCAATGCTGCTTTCATATGCACCATCAAGAGTTGATTCATCGTATTTGTCAAACATAAATCTCTCCTCCAACATCCGTCTAAGATCATCGCATTAAAAGCTAAGGTCTGCAGCTACTTTTTTAGTTGATTACATCCACAAGAAAATCAAAGATGTCTGTGTTCCGAATAGCCGTCTGGATGTCTTCCTTTTGCAGCGTTCGCCGTTTGTTTTTCTCCGAGTAACCCCACGAGCGCAATGTGAGTTCCAGAATAAACATTTCACAGGCCTTAGCAAACAGAACTGGTGCCTCTGCACTAATCATACGAACATCCTCGTCTGACTTCATGATACGCTTGATGCGTGCCAGTGGCAGGTCATTATGATTCTTAAAGTCTGCGTCAAATGGCGTATTCAAAAGGCACAAAAGAGGTCAGCAATGTATTTTGTTTTTATGTTATTTATCAGCACAAAGTCACGCCCATTCTCAACCTTGTTCACTGCCGACTTCAAGCTGCTCCATCTCCAGCAGCTGTTTGGCCCAAAATGACTTGAGCTGCTGCTCCATCTGTAGTTGGTGCTGGGCCTGTTCCGCCTCCGTGAGTTCCACCACTTGACTCTCCATTGGTCCAGGCTTGAGAATAACAGGAAACAATAGAGTCTTTGCAACTGATAAGACACAATACAATGCAAGAGTTCATCTATACTAGAAAAGAAGAAGCAACGAGGACAGATACTATGCAATACAGAGATATTGAGACGCACTTGACCACGGCGATTGACTCGATTCCTGAGGTTTTCCGAGAATGCAATTCGTACTTCCGTTTTTCTTTAAAAAAATGGAACACTGTACCGGTTAAGTGTAGCGTACACCATTGAACGAAGATATCAAATAAGCTATACATATTTACTGTAATTTGGTGATAAAGGTGTTTCGTTGCCAAAAGACAGTTATATGGATGAGCATGGTTACACCAACATGACCATAAAATATCACGCCGTCCTTTCACTGATGCATCCACTAGACTTGCATACTTCATATTCTAATGGTGATAAATTGCCAATGAGATCGATGTGATCACCTGTCTACAATTCAACGACACACAGTTAGCACCAGGCTCGCATTTCCCTGAGATTTCAAATCGTCCCGGTACTTGCTTACCTTAGTTGACTACAGAACGTACGTGCTTCCTGTCAGGCCTACCATGTCTTTTCGCTCTTTGCGAACATAAGCTCTGATTTTCTAGCTCTATGGACTATTTTGCGAGTCATTGACATCGATCTACCTGCATGCGTATCTAACTCACCATTGTCTGACCATTTGCTTGGTTTTCTGACAAGCCATTCGTGCATAACACCAGTAGATCTCATCCAGTATCGTTCCACCAACTACGACGCTACTCACTTCGACGCACTAAGTCTGTCTCGTCAGTATCACGACGAAAAAAGACTCCGAGAGGTCAGTTTCACAGCAACAACCCACCAGCGTACTCATCATGGGCCGCTGTACCCCAGAATGCCAATAGAAGGACAATATCGACATCGACGTGGCACATGTCCATTTTAAAACACAGGCTATCGTTGAAGCTGGACGAGATTCAACCACTGTCATGCTCTGTCTGATCACAAAGATCAGCTTCCTCAAGTCGAGACTCCACAACTTTGCCACGATCAACAACAGAAACAATACAGATGCAACATGTGCGGCGACAATATCCAAGTAACGTATTATCAGTTTGCGCTGTATTCAGTGATTGGATGCATGCGTGGAGAAATGAGTAAGCATCTGAAGCATGAAGTAACATGTCATACAAGTAATGTAGCCATTTAATAACCTATAACTCGTCTTGAAATGGAACCGGTGAGCCTCTTTCGAAAAAGCGCTTTTGCAGCTACCGGTATATCCTACAATACCAATAAAATGCTCATTAAAACGTAAGTAACCTCTTCAAAAAAGCGCTTTGCATTATACCGGTATCTTCTCGAGCTCGACGAGTTCTTGATCAATAGAATGGCCGTTTTTTATTGCTGTCCAATAGCTCCGAACTCTTTTCATGAGCATGTTCAATATGCCCGGTTTTTCGCATGTAGCGAGTCAGCATAAAACTTACCTCCTTTTTTTCTCAACTCTGTCTCATTCTACAACTTGTCCTCTCTTATCAACTTGACACCAAACCAGCAGTACCAGCACCAGTAGCAGCAGTAGTAGTAGTATCTGGTTTATTGCAACATCTTGATAGTTATGACCGACACTGAGAAAGGATTTAACCTTCAAGTCTCACCCAAAAGGATTAGTCGAGTTGGTGATGACAATGATGACAAAACGGCTTT
This sequence comes from Peronospora belbahrii, assembly GCA_920618645.1. Classification (NCBI taxonomy): domain Eukaryota; phylum Oomycota; class Peronosporomycetes; order Peronosporales; family Peronosporaceae; genus Peronospora; species Peronospora belbahrii. The sequence goes on along the minus strand of CAKKTJ010000086.1, from coordinate 394,281 downwards.
GTCTCATCCGTCAATTTGGTTATTGCTTGCGGTTTCAATGCCACGGATGGCTATCAACATGGCTTGGTCAGCTCAATGGGCTGCGCTTGGACCTTACCTGTCAACGATGCTACCAAAATTTGCCGTTCAGATCACGCAATTTATTGGTCCGATAGTCGGTGTGCTCGTAGGTCCCAGCATCGGTGTTTTGAGTGATCGCAGCACTGCAAAATTTGGTCGCCGTCGACCCTTTTTGATTGTCGCGGGTATTCTAAGTATCATTTGCTGGATTGCCATGAGCTACACGCGGGAAATAGGTGAAGCTTTTGGCGATCATGGTGACGGCACTGATGGTCAGCCAATCAACCGCACGTGGACTTCGATCCTCACTGTATTTTTCTACTTGTGGATGGACATCACCGTCAACGTCGTCCAAACACCAGCCATGCTTATTGTCGCTGACTTTGCAGGCGATCGTCAGACAACGGGTGCTGCTCTTGGTCAGGCTTGGTCAACCTTGGGCTCAATTCTTGTTGCTGGCTACATTGAGTTATTTGGAGCTGCTCACAATACTTTGCACGAGTTCATGTGGATGTTGTCGGGTACCATGTTTATCTGCATTACCGTCGCTGTCGTGTTTGCAAATGAAACTCCATTGGATCCAAGCAAGGTTGACGCGGTTTCGACGTGGAAGCGCATTGGACACGCCTTTGCTTCCGTCTATCACGGTATTCGCACACTTCCTCGTGTACTTGCCGTCTATGGCGTCTGTTTCTTCTTCGTCCAGTACGGATTCACAGCTTACAATGGTAACAAGGGTCAGTTCTTCGGTATTGAAGTGTACGGTGGATCTGCTGAAAATGCCGATAGCTGTGACCCGTGCACCCCCGAGCAGGATGCATACAACCACGGTGTCAGTATTGCTGGTGGCCGCGCTGATCTACTTTTCAACGTCGTTGGCTACATCTACTCGTGGACATTGCCGTTTTTAGTGCACACGTTTGGTGTAAAGTGGATGATGACTATCTCGACAATTCCGCAGAGTTTGCTCATAATCATGGCTTGGTCGACCAATGTGACCTTCAACGTGTTTATTGTTGCCACAACCAGCATCACGCAGGCCGTGTGGTTTGCTCTCATTGTGCCAGTGGTCATCCACGTTTTCGGTGAGGACGAGGAAATCGGCATTTACGTTGGAGCTCTGAACTCGGCAAACTGCTTTGGTCAACTGCTGAACTTTGCCATTGGTTCCGGTCTCGTTGAAACTTCTCTGGGCTACAAGCTTCCCGTCTTCCTCGGTGGTCTTATGAGCGCTTTCGGCTTTCTTACGGCTCTGCTCTTTTTCAAGATAAAGATGTACTCTATGTAAGCGGTGGTTCCGAGGGTTTACACTGCCTACTCGTCATCCATTCATGACACTATAGCATTGTCATTAGCGCAAACTGACACTTCTTGTAATGCCAAAGTACTATTGTCTCTCTCTCAAATCTTTTCGTGACTATTTGCTTTGTACGCACTTGTTTGCTTTGTGATTTTACAGAGATACATTGCAAAAGATTATAAACCATACCTATGATGGAGTTCATGATGTCAGGATAACAAAACAGGCAAACTGTAGTCCATGGACGTGCTGATACCGCGCTAATCGAAAAGTTGTGTAGCTGTTCCAGGCAATAAGCCCTATTGAACACTCTGACATAGACACCAATAATGGCATCTTCTCCTACTCGCTCAGCGCTATGATTGCTATGACTGACAGCAACAAGGCTCGCAATTTTCCCATACTAACAACCACAATCGATCATGAGCATAGGCTGCATTAAAACACGTGCAAGAACTCCTGAGGCTGTATATGACAGCCGAAGACCACAAAGCAAAAACTGGACGGGCATTAGACCTTCACATAGGTATCATTATCACACAGAAGTATGTTATCATCCATCAATGGCATCAAGACGGCTCCATCTTGTTGGAAGCCTTATTATTTACGCTGCTATTGCAAGAGATACTGCTCCGCCTTCTTTGCCTTTCTACGAACTCATTGAACTTCTTGCAGGAGGCATCCTCTAGCACAACATCCGGAATCAACAAGCTGACTCAGACCAACCGACACAAGGTTCAACTGGAGTTTACGGTCCCACGGCCTACAGCTTGATGACGCTGAAGCTATTGTGGTGGGCTGCAGCTTCAAGAGCATCACACGTATCCAGCGACCGATCCCACTGTATGTCTTGGTCGCCTCCATGAGCTTCTAAAGACGGTAGTTGCGTGCCAGCTTGTTCACCGTGATGTTTTCGGGCGACTGGACAAGCTCCGTGTCCTGCCGATCTCCGTGTCGCTCGTCACGCTGCGTCGGTTCCAGTTGGCCAAGCCCAAAGAGACGTATACGTCATCGATGATCACCAGCTTGCTGTGGATGTACAGCTCTTTCGACTCCTTGGTCGAGTACAACTTGAACTTGTCCGGATATGCCTTCTGGATGGGGGACACCATGTCGTACAGGTACTTGGCGTACTCAGTGCATCTGCCTTGACTATGCGCTGAACAATGACAATAGGACGCTCGGCCACATTGCACAACTTGAATCGAACTCATGTGGCATTGAAAGGCACATTGCAGGTCATACCTCTGCAAGATACACGTGATCTCGACGATGCACCTCCAGTATGCCATTGGCTGTGTCGTAGCCAGTAGAGTTGTAGAGAGCTGATACGGCTGCCTTCAAATCAAACGGTATACCTTTGCGTCCGTGGCCGTTTTCGTGACGCCTTCATATGCTTTTTCTGTGAGGATCCATCGAATCGATCAAGGCAACGCTGATCAAATGGTCTTGTTGCATCTAGTTCGGGCTTTATCTTGTGGAAAAAACAGTCGACGACGAAATTTGTGCTTGCAGCTTTAACCATTCAAACAATTGATTGAACGTCGATGCTGACATGAAGTTTAGACAATAACAAACTTTACCGACTGTGGCCGAAAAACTCAATACATGTCAAGTCGCAAATATGAAGCCGGTACCTTATATGCTTTTGTAGTATCACCATATATTTACCATAAGCATGCAACCATTTTAAACTCATCCATTTATGAACGCAGTAGCGTTGATTCGTGCTTAGTTTGAGTCGATTTCAATGCATGCTGCTAGCGCGTCTCTTGCTGTGAGAATAGTGCCAACACCGACTTTGACCCCGAACTTGAGATGCAGCACAGGGCTTTCTTACCTTGATTGCCATCATCTAATGTACAATTCTTGGACAACTCGATCCAGCTTATTGTCCGACTATGAAGATATTGTAATGAAGTGTCATCAAGCCGTTCGGTCTATGTGGTTTTTTGTTTGCTCAAGATCGAAGCAACTGTTATATGAACTCAGCACCAATTCCAATTCAATCGTAGCTTACTCTTAAGCGTAATATTAATTAGTCACTTGGCTTGCTATAGTCAACCGCTAGGAGAGAATGCAAAAACACTCTTCAATCGATATAAGAGCTAAAAAGTATCATTTGATTTTGTAACGCTTTGGACGCTATTTTGCCAACTCTAAAATAGAAATAGCGCAAAACATACCCATTATACAAGAGGTTTTCTCAAAAGAAAACAACAATCTCTTTTATTACTAATAAAAGGTATGTCATACGAAGAAAAGCATTCCTCCTGATATATTCGCTTAGAAACCATTTCAAAAAACCCCGATCCATTTCTATCCTAACCACGTCAACCCACATACGCAAGATAACGAATGGTCATTCCCCCTTTTGCCGTCTCCAACACACGTGATTCCAGTATCTCATTAGTCTCAATACATTTATGGACGGAATTAGTCGTGCATTTCAATTTGTGCTTGACCCTTTTCATAAGGAAAAAAAGCCCGAAAAATCGGCCACGGCTCCCTTTGATCAGCCTTATCTTGAACCATCACGATGGTTTCTAACCGAAGAGGAAATGTGCACGTCACGTGATGGCTACAAACGCGAAGGAATGCATTTGTATACCAAGGGCAACAACGTTAAGCTCTACGCTGCCACTGCTGATTATTTTAACGACGTAGCCGATGATATGCTCGAAGTACGTCGTGGAGATCTTGTGTATCTCACAGGTTGGGGAACCTGCAATGTGCCTTTCAAACCACATGAACCCGACACCAAGTTGTGCAATTTAGCTGAGACTGCTGTCAAGCGCGGTGCCGACTGGCGCATGCTTATATGGTCAAACGTCACGGAGCGTGCACAGAATCACGAAGTGCGCGACCTGATCAATTCGCTGCCGCCACCAGAGAACCATGGCCCTGCGCGCTTCGTGTACGACGACCGTCTGCCACACGCTACGTCGTCGCACCACCAAAAGTCTGTGATTATACGCAAGAGTCGCGACCTTGTGGCTTATGTTGGCGGTGTAGACCTGACCAGTGACCGCTGGGACACGATTGAGCATGACCAGGCCAAGCTCCGTGAACGTACGGGTATCAAGCGCCTCTGGAACGGCTGGCTGGATGCTCACGCGCGTATCGAAGGTCCCGCCACCAAGGACGTAGCGTGCAACTTTTTGGATCGCTGGAACTCAGACCACAAGCCGTCGCAGGATCTCTTGGACGACTTGTTGGACTTTGAAAATCCTGACTTCTCAAAGCTACCGCCTATTGACGCGAGCGAGACACCGTTAGACATCCCTCAGGATGGCACCCATGCTGTGCAGCTGTGCCGTACATTTAGCCCCGACTACGACCACTACGACTTTGCGCCACAGGGTGAGCAGTCTATCTTCCACGCTCGTATCAAGGCTATTCGCAACGCGCAGAACTACATTTTCATTCAGGATCAGTACTTCATCCTCGTGCCAGAGCTGCTAGAGGCTATCATGGATATGATGCCAAGCATCGAGCGTCTTATTATCATCGTTCAGCGCACAGTCGAGGCCAGTTACACTGGCTACGCCAAGTACCTGTACGACATGGTGTCCCCCATCCAGAAGGCATATCCGGACAAGTTCAAGTTGTACTCAACCAAGGAGTCGAAAGAGCTGTACATCCACAGCAAGCTGGTGATCATCGATGACGTGTACGTCTCGCTGGGTTCGGCCAACTGGAACCGCCGCAGCATGACAAGCGACACGGAAATCGGCATCAACATCGTGGACACGGAGCTTGTCCAGTCGCCCGAAAACATCACGGTGAACAAGCTGGCACGCAACTACCGTATTCAGAAGTTCATGGAGGCGACGAAGCTAACGTACGATGAGTTGGATGCCATGACCTTCTTGGAGACGTGTGACGCTCTTGAAGCTGCAGCTCACGACGACGGCTCTAGCCTGATTGAGCCCTATTCTGCGGTGGAGCAAGCGGGTTTTGACTTTGTTCCAGACGCTCTGCGCCAAATCGTGGATCCGGATGTTGAGGAGGAGACATAAACTAATGTTGCTAGCGTGTGAATGACAGCTTTCTGCTTATCATGCTGTTCTTATGCTACTGTGAATATTAGAACATGTTCATCAAGGACATGGATTGTGGATAGTGTGCTTCACAATAATCAAAGCTGAAAAGGCAAAATATTGAAGCTTATGTATATGCATGGAGGAGGAAATGGTCACGTTTGCAACAAAGCAAGTATGCTGGTGGAATGAAAAGATGCAAGTTGTACACTAGGCGAACAACAGAATGGAACCTTTATCTTTCCTACAGCTTGTCATCATCTGGATTGACATTTAACGCACTCGTGGCCTTATCTAAGTAACGGTCCTGTCTGTTATCCTATACATGTCTTGGACATCCTGATGCTCGCCTTTTTTTGCATTATCATTCCATAAGTCAAGTCGATCATACAGACGATTAGCCACTGCTCAGTTCGTATACAATAGCAAAGTTCTTCAAGTGAGCTAGTGGGAAGCTTGTTGATGACCAACATTTCATGTATATCACGGTACTGTAAGGACTGGTAAAGAGGTCAGGCCGTCAACATTTTGCAATTATCTCAAAAAAGGTGTATGATCAAATCTTGTGATTCACATGCGTTAGTCATCGATTTAACATATCGTACTTAAGATAGAACAAAAAAAAACTAGGGGCCGGAAGACATGGCATGGATCAAGTACTTTATCTTTGCTACGGCCTTGTTGTACCCACAAGGGACACTGATCGACGCCTCTCTCCTCTTGCTTCCTTGCATAGCCAAACCAGCGCTTATAGTAGGAAAGTCATAAGTGCGATCGCACTTACACAAAGGGGTGTATTTTATATGCAAACATGCCGGCTGTACTTTGGTGAGTTGATGTAACTGTATCTATGCCACAATGGGTATACATTCGGGTCATAGTACTTGGCTGAGTACAATGGACACATATGTGTATATAGTAAGAAGGCTACAGAGCCAGCTAAATAGCGACTAGCACTAAGTATGAAACAAGTGTTTTTATGTTAGTGCTAGACAATAAACATGATATTCATCAGTTTAAGCCTGCATTGAACAGCATTTGTTGCTAGAGCATTAGTCGTTTGTGAAAGAAATAGTATTTGTGGAGACTGGTCTCATTTAAACGTGGTTGTTACAATCAGAAAGCACGAACATGTAAAGCTAGCCTTAGAGAATTGTTAACCCTAAGACGTAAAGCTCATAGAACTTGTCTTCCTCTGCACTTAGTGCATAAGTAGCTTTGCTACACCTGGTAGCACTTGTTTGTCAGTCTCACGCCTGGGTCTGTGAATTTCTCTTGACAATTGACATAAAAGAGATATCCGCGGTTGGTGGTCCTCGATAGTTCAAAATGCGCGCCTAATATCTTCAATTCTTATATCAGTTTTGAGCTGGTCGTAAAGAGTTAGTCTAGGCAATTTTGGAGCAAGCAACGCCACGTAATCGCCAGATGAAGATCTTCATCCATCACCGAGGCTGTCTGCTTCTTCAAGACGAATCGAGCGAGGTGACCGAGAATGCGCTGCCCGATTGAGTTGTGGATGTAAATGACAACGTGTTCGTACTGCTCACCTGTGACAGCACATCGGCTGCAAATTTTGGCTTCAAACTGGCGGCGCTGTCGCACCCAAGACACCAGCGTTGCCTTGTCTTGGACGTTGCGACTCAGCGATAAAACTACTTCAAAGATAGGGTGTGGTAGATTCTTATCTACATCATCATCGACATTAAGTGTCATTAAGCTCGTCGGTTTGGCTATACGACTTGCAGGTTTGCTTGTATTGCAGCGGCCGTCCCGCTTTCTTCTTCTTGCCGCGGCTTCTGGCTCGTCCAGTAAGTATACTTTGTGAATGCCAGTTAACAAAAAGATGTAAACCATTGTGATTGTCTTAGCCGGAGACCAAACTATGCTAATCTGGCGTTCGTGGCAGCGTACCACGAATTCCTAAATCTTCTAAAAATAATCTTCGAGAACTTACATCCATTTGATTTGTATCCAATGCAAGGAACAGAGATGATGACTGAAATCAATGTACTGGTCCACACCAGGACCCATCGCTCTGCTTATAAGCCCGCATGAATTTTGTGGCGTGTTTCACAGTAACTTCGCTGTCGTATACTTCAAGCATTTTGTTCATTAGATGCTAAGCCGCGGGCATTACCGTGTCTCAAAACTTCTTTATCTTGTAGAAATGCTTTCTTGTAACACCTGATTAAGGGCTCTCATCTTGTATTCCTTTGGCTTTTCACCTCCGCTGAGGCGTTGGGCCGTGTTGAGCTCGTCTAAAAACAGATGTTACTAACGTTTGCGCCCGGCTCAGAGTCACTTGTACTCCTCCTTTGTATTAAAGCGCTCAATTGTTGGCTTCATATCTTAACAGTCGGCATCTTGGCCTCAAGCGTTAGAGCAGGTAGAAATGCTGCTCAGACTGATGTTCCCTTGCGCTTAGGCTGAACGGTAGGGAAAATTTGCTGTTGCTGCTGCGCCGAGACTGCGGTATCGCGTTTGCATACCCATTGCTCACTCAGCGAGTCGATCTATTCCGGTGTCGTTTGATTGCCAAGAACTGGCTGAAGACGCTAGAATTGCTCCCCACACGGTTGTCCGGGTCAGCGGGAGACATGCTGGGACCACTCTACATGTTCTGCACATCAGATTCCCGATGAGTCTCTCAAGTCGATCTTTACGATATGTGGGATCCTACGAGCTCTAAAACCACTCGTTTGATTGATCCCCGCGCTAATGCTTGCCATATCATCGGCCACATCTAGGATAGTGGCAAGAGGAGCTGCACGGGAGTCTTTCTGGGGGACTCAAGCTCATACCCTGTCATTTATCCATGTCTGTTAGGCAAAAGGTAAATGAAAAACTATACGTATTACAGCTTCTTATCCTAGCTAGCTTATCTGTACGTTACCATCGATCACTTTTCGGTGGGTCCTTAAGAGTTTCTCTGCCTTCTTTCAGGTTTGTTCTGCCTTCTCAGAGGATTGCAACCTTGAACTTCAATTGCGCCCTTTCAACAGCAGGCCTTCGTGCCAGACGTTTACCTCAAGCTCAGAGACAAAACCTGCGGCTATTACAATAAAGTAGACATGGTGTGGCATGTTGAATGTTTATGAAACATTTGACTTGACGTGAACGGACAGAACCTTTTGACTACTCACTATAATGTTGCTATTGCACCGCAAACTGTAGAAAATATCAGTATTGCAAAAATGTATTCCCTGTTAATTTCTGTCGTTTACACTATACACCATGTGGTTTTCTTGCACTACAACTTGACCAGGTCAAGTTACAGATGACGTGCGTTCAGTCCATACGTCTCCATATGCTGGTTTCATATGTCGACCATCTCTTTCGGTCCCATCCACCTTAACATCTTGGCCGCCTACGTATCATTCGTCTCTCTTCATCCCATCACATATGTAAGCAATCAGGTGAGGTCGAAACTTACCTATAACAGGTCTTGAAGTTGACACTTCAGCGCTTGACAACCTGTGAGAAGTGGTAACTTATAACAATCCTCCTCGACGTCGTCCTGAATGGCCTTTAGCCTGGAAAGCTTTCGCAACATCAAAGTACTTGGTGCCGGTAGTGCCTTAGTTAACAGATCCGCAGTCATGTCATCCGACTTGACAAAACTTGGCTGCACAATTTGAGCTTAAGCGTAGTGGCAGATAAACTTAAAGCAAATGTCGAAGTGCTTCGCGCTTGACGTAAATGCCGCTTCCATAGTCCTCAACAACAAGTTAGTCTGCTTCTTACAGATCCAAGACAATATAACACTCTCCATAGTCAGCACCGATCCAGATACTGACTTTCTGTCGGACTTGTCCGCAGCAAAGTCTGCATCACTCCACCTCTCAATCTTGATGTCTTCCTTCCGAACACTTGAGCTGTCAATGCACATCTTTAACGTCTTCGCATCTTTCAAGTACATCGCAACTTGTTTTGTCATCTTCCAGTCTTTAATTTTCGTCTTGTGCGTCTGCCGAGCTGCCCGATGTGCCGCAAAACAGATATCCGGGAAGTGCTACGTGCGACCCACAATAGACCTTCAACGATGAGTTGAAAGGCCGGTACTTACTAGCTACTCCCATCTTGGCTGTCGGCATCAGCAATTACAAGCCTTTATTATCCACCTCGTTGCAGATGGGCGTTCGAGCTTCATTCGCTGACCCCAAACCATGCTCATTTAACAGCAAGTTTATTGTCACTTTTTGGTCCAGCACGCAACCAACCTTCAAATTAATACTACATCTAATAAACTTGTTTACAATGGCTAAATCCTTGATCTTGAGGGACGCCATGTTGTTGGAAACTCGTTTACACCATCGCTCGAAGTTTCAGTGACCAGAAAATCGTCAACGTACACACCAACAACCGTTACGCTCCCGTCAATCTGCTTGACGTACAGGCACATGTCTGTCGTGAACTGCCTGAATCCCAAACCAACCAACTTCGAGTGTAGCAACTTGCTTCAAAGTCTTTCAGCTCGCTTTAGTCCGCACAAAGACTTCTTTAGCAATAAAACAAGATGTCTCGTGACTCTATGTTTCTTTGAAACGTCTTGGCTGACTTGCATCCCACTTGGTAATCGCATGAAATGTCGAGGTCCTTCTCTTTGTCGGCTTTGACAGAAGCGCTTGGACTATCACCGTGTCGTGCAGGCACATTGCATATGCGAGAGAGCACCAAAGTTACTTTGACGGTACCAAATTTCATGACTGCGTCAAAACTCAAGGTGTAATCAACTTTCAAAAGTTGCTCGTTGCCACATGCAACAAGTCTTGCCTTGTACCTCTCCACGTTTATATCGGCATCAGTTTTCGTCTCAAACACCCATTTGTTTGGAGAACGTGCAAAGACTCAGGTGGTACAACCACAACCCACACACCATTTCTTCCAGCGCCTCCAGCTTTTACTTAATAGCCCTGTACCACTTGTACTTGCTGCTGCTCCTCACAGACTCTTCGTAGCTCTTGGGTCTTGCTCTATGAGAACGCTGACAGTATCAGCACCTTTAATATTGCAGTCTTGACCACTTGACTCGTTTCTGTCGATCCAACTAGATCGATCCGTGTGTCGGCCACGCGTCCATCATTTAGTGTTGTCCCCTTGCCGTATCCTGGTTGTAAGATTCTGATGTCTGGGCATTGGGGATTGTTTCCGTGAGCCACGAGGCTAGTATGCACCGACGACAAAGCTGACTCCGGTATATCCCAAGACATGCTGTGATTAGGAATAATTAATTATCTTTGCACTACTATCATGGCTGATATGGCACCTTCTTATGAAACGGTTATCGCGTCTCGTCTATATGGGATCTTGCTAGGAAGTTGTCAGCATGGAGGTACGAGGTTCTCGATCAATACGTCAATCCAGGAAGAGGGCACTAGGCCAGGCGTATCTCCTTCATGATACTAGGCTTTCGTGTTCGACAAGAATGATAACGGCTGCAAGTATGCCTGACAACGTGGACGTCTGTGTCTTCTACCTTTATTGGCGCTCCCTGATGGAACTACTTAGCGGACTGCCGAAGGATAATAAAGGTGTTTTGGTCTGCACTTACGGCATGGAAAACTACATCCACCTTAATGACATTACTCATCGCTTATTGCACCTGTTCGAAAGATATGATAGGGAGCTGTCAACTATTAACTTTCTGGGGAACGGTATGCTCAGTGACGCCGTAAGAACTGCTGGTGATATCGCTAAGGATGGTAAGTCATATATTATATTCCTGGTTGGTCGACATCCGATACCTGGTGGCCTTGATAATTCGGATCGTGTCAGGGCTTTGTCGTCTCTCGATGATGTCAGTTCCAATAGATGCTTCTTCTCCATGCCCGTTACGAGGAGGGAAATATGTTCGAGCCCTGATCTCTTGCCCCTGTTACCTCGATCGAACCTTTTCATGTTCGCGAAGACAACTAGCAGAGAAACACCTGGAACAGAGATGAACCGAGTATTAGTAAGAGTAACGATTAGTCGTTGCATCATGGGGGTTCGGACTACAGGTAGATAGTTTGTCGCTGCAGCGGTTGTCGAGGTGAGTCCTACCCGTGGCCTGCACAGTGCTTGGTGCGACATACTGGAAGCCAATGTAGGCCTAGGCGGTTCATTGTGGAGGAAGAAAGGAATCAGGTGCATGGTCGTTCTAATGTTATCAGCCGCGTCATCCGTTGCAGCCCGGTGTTTCCCGCAAAGCAGATGGAGCATTCCCGGTGTATTGTAGCACGTCGAGTATACCCAGTGCTTCCCCGCTCTCGTTGTCACCGGTTTCATAACGCAGCCAGATATATGCATTACGATCGTCCGTTCTCTGGGCCATACGTGGATACTAGGGCAGTTGTGATGCTGAAAGCGGTTCCAGGTAGCAATTATCCGGCCTACCGAGCGTTGGGACATGATGCAGCTCTTGCTGGCGAAAAGGAATCTCCATCCTACTGACTCGTCGTCGCTGGCTTCTATACAATCGAGGATGCTCAACGCCTGGTTATAAACTTTGTCCGTCAGAACACGATAGAGGCACCCGTGAACCAGAGACCGGATCTTTCCCGCTTCCAGACTTAAAGCCGTGTAGGTGCAGTCGATGAATCCTGACCAGCCCTTCATTGTGCGACGTCTTTCAACTGATCTCGATTTGTGGGAGTCCCTGTCTTTGGAATCATAAGGACGCATATCGATCAAGGAGTTGTCGTGAATCATGCCGAAGATGCCAGGCCGGCGGGTGTAGTAATCTATGTCGTCGAAGAGAAATCCCCACAATCCTATGGCGTCCGGGTTGTTGGATACCTCGGTTTTGGCGATATCACTGAAACGTGAAGTGGAAGGCTCGAGTACTCCTCTCTTATAGCCTTGTATACGTCGTCGACTTCTGTCAGCCTTGCATGCGGGAAAAACCAAACCAGATTCTGATTCCTCATGTTAGAAACGGTGTCCCTCATTCCTTCTATGCCCCGGTAAGAACTGTACGAGAATGACAAGAGGCGTCCGTTAATCACCACAGGAAGGGATGGAACAGGCTTGTAGATTCGGGGAACACAGCAAGTATCAGCTCTATCAGCGGTGAACCGGCATTCTGGCTCCCTGAGTATTAGATAGCTCTCGTCATACTTCCGGTATTCACACCAGTAGTCGTGGTACATCCGTCTCATAGCAAGATTGTCTTCGAATTCATCCGGCAGCTTCGACTCTAGTCCCCAGTTACCCGACCTCAGGAGCTGCTTGTATCGCTGGTACTCGTTATCATCGTCATAGGTCTCATCGTTATATGACATCGCGCGTCTAAAACTAAATTTTTAAACCAGGTCTTCTATATCGTCGATCCTTCCGTCCATGATTTCGATGATACGACTAACAGGTGGCAGATGACAGACCTCGAGTATGCTGGACAAGGATGATTCAATGCTGGTCGTAACCCATTTCACGTCGATTGCTTCGGGCAAGGTACCATCTTCCAGCAGGCTCACGTTATTTACCAAATGACTTCTCGAGCCGCTGTCCAAAACCCAGTGACTTGGTGGACTCTTGAAATTTCTTTGGACAGCGAAGACAAACTCTATATATTGCTTCTTCTTAATCTTTTTCGGACAATCCGCCTTGAGGTGTCCAGGTTTGTCACAGATGTAGCACTATCTAGGACCCTGAATATCGCGGTGTGTTTCTTGAAGTTATTGGCCTTCCTCTCTTCAATCGACTTCACAACATTAACAACGTCTCGAGTGAAATTCCTGACCCAAATTCTAATCTCCACTTATTGCGCGAATTGAGCAAGCTCTCCAGCTTGTCGCAGGTAGTCAAACCTGTTCAAATCCAAGCGGGGCACCATGTCGTGCGCATCGCTGGGTCAGCATAGTGCACGATGTTGTCCAAGACGAGGTTGTCCGCGCCTCCGCACGCGTCACTTACTGCCGTCAGGTACAAAAGATGCTCCGTCCAGCTACGTTGAGGTGACATGGCCGCTGTAAAAAACTTCATGCGTTGAGCTGGTATGATCTTGGTGGTGAGGGTCTAGAGCAACCGTTGCATGTCGTGCTCTAGGGTTTGACTCTCATACCACCTGTCGACGGTAGTATTATTGCGCAGTGCCAGGAGGAGCACCTCCTGGCACTGCGCACTAATGCTGACCAATACGTCAACCTTGATGTCTTTAGGCCACACAAAACCACAAGCACGGTCTTGGAATCCAACCTGTCAAAACAATTCTTTGCGCCCTTTGAGGAACCCGCTACCAAGCCCATGGTGGAGCTCCTTTCCATCAAAGGGTTGCAGTGCCAACTCCCTTTGGCGACTATTCGGCAAGCCCGCGCGTACCTGTCCGTGTTAGGGAAACACTGTACCTGGCATTTGCATACCCGGGTATGCTCCCGCGGGTAAGCCCTGCCCTTGAACACCAGGATCAGGTCCTTGAGCCATACCATGGTTGACATCGACCCAAGCCGGCGTGTCCACCATGTGTTTGTGGCGAAGCGTTTCAAGAATTGGTAGGCCAGAGGACCGGTGGGTCAAAGAGAAGGAGGAGTAGCGACCGTTAGGTAAGGGACAGAGAGACGGGGCGCTAAAAAAGGACGGGGGACGACCGTTAGATGAGGAGATTGTACGGTTTAAGCGAGCTCCATTCAAAGGAGTTAACCGCGGTTAGTCCTATGAACCGCGGTTCTTCAGGGTAGGACCCCAGTCTTTTCGAAATTGGCCCTGATCCCTCGTTGAAAGACCCTGGTCCCTCGTTGAAAGACCCTGGTCCCTCGTTGAAAGACCCTGGTCCCTCGTTGAAAGACCCTGGTCCCTCGTTGAAAGACCCTGGTCCCTCGTTGAAAGACCCTGGTTCCTCGTTGAAAGACCCTGGTTCCTCGTTGAAAGACCCTGGTCCCTCGTTGAAACACCCTGGTTCCTCGTTGGTGGACCCTTGACCCCTAGGCCCCTCGATCACCCGGCCCTTCAGTCCCTCGTTCACCCGGCCTCTTGGCCCCATGGTCACTCGGTCTCCCGGTCCCTCGGTCTCACCCGGCTCCTCGGCTCTTCGGTCACCCGGCCCCTCGGCCAGCAGAATCAAGAATCAGGTCTCGGGGTAAAGATAGAGTAAAGAAGTTAAAAGGTAGGACTATCATAAATACTACTCTACATAGCACACCTCCGTCGTGCTTCCAAGGTACTTACTAAGTCTACCCACCTATTCCGGTAAGGGATACATATTGCCCCCCCCGTCGAAGACAGTTGTGTGGTAAGACCCAAGAGCGAATAGAGCCCCAGAATATATTTGGCCTGTGGATTCGTCTGAGTAGCAACCCCCAAATCGACCCGCTATCGGAAGCGGTCTCCCTACCCTAGTGGTCCGGGAGCAAGTAAAGGCCAGGCGGTTAACACCCTTGAGATATCAAGGAAAAGGAAGGAAAAGGCCAGGGTTGAGAATCTCCCCTAAAGAATATGGTTATAAGTCCACCCTCGACCTAGTCGACCGAGTGGCCACCTACACGCCTACCGAGTGAAGTATACCCACTCGAGGCACCCCAAGGTCGACCTCTCAAGGCCGACATCACATCTCAACCAAGTCCTCCGAAGAGTGCATCCCGCCAGCCGCGGGTACACAGATGAGAAAAGGTCTATACGCGGCATCGGGGTACCCCCTCCGACAGTCGGCAGTCCGGCACAGTGAGTGGCTTGGGGTCTCATTACGCAGTTTTGAGAACCCACTCCACCACAATGGCGCGTGCCCGGATCTTCGGAAGACGCGAGGCATCACCACGAGTCCCAAGAAGATGAAGATGTTCAAGCAAAGATTGAGGAAAAGACCGAAGAGTCACTGTAAGACCGATCGCCAGTGACTACACAAGAAAAAAAACAAAGGATCGAAGGACCGACCGGACCTTGGTAGGGGCCCGTTCAATATGGTCAAGGCTGAACTTATTGAAGAGAAACCGAAATACCCTCTCTATGTCCTCGTCAAGGCCACCTTGGGTCATGATATATACCATTCCCCAGAGGACAATCAGTCGATGGTGCAAACCGACAGACTATTGTCCCCAAAAACTAAGAACATACAAAAATTACAAAAAATACGATTGCTGTGTCCAAGCCGACCAAGCTCCGGATGAAGGCACCAGGTGACACCAAGTCGGTAGGCTCCTCGACCTTAGGACCCTTGTCCTGGTCGAATGCGGACGTGACCATGGCCTACCATCGACTCAAGCTTGACGCGTCCTGGAGAGTGACCCCGTCACCAAAGCCCTCGAGATCCGACTGCTGGGTCAGCTCAGTGGACCTGCGTCGACCCTTACCAAGCTGAGGACGGTGACAGACGCGATCACCGCGCTCGTGACTCTCCTTTGCGAGGTGGATATGGTTGCAGGCAAGTTCGAGCCTGAAGACTTGTTTTTCCTGGGGTTCAACAATATTAAGACCACATTAGAATTCCTACACAAACGTCTGGGTATCCTGGTGGGAGCAACATCAGTACTACTCGACTCACCTCCTGCTACCGCTGCAAAAGCACCGTCTGACGACAGCCAGATGACCCTGCAAGATATCAAGGTCCACCCTCGAGAGCAATGGTCGACGAAGAACCATGGTCTATGCGAGGTCTATCACCGACCACCTTGCCTCAGGGTCCTCAGGTCCTTGCAAGGCAAACATCGCGAGGGTCGCACGTGGGCCGAATGCCACTAGAACCGACCGGCATGTCGCTGCTGCAGGCCGGAGCGGAGAACGCGAACGACGAGCAGCGAGCTCACGAAACGGCCACGTGTGTACAACCAAGGGAAAGTCGGGCTTCTGATAGGTAGAATTTTCAACCAATCAGAAATGAGCCACGTCACGAAGTTGCCCGGGGAGGAGTGCCTACCGACCCGGTAGGAAATTTGCAGGCATACTTTGACGTGGCGATGGCAAAATTCTTACAAGTACCGCAAGCTCACATCGATGGAAGTGCGGCCAGAGGTCGACAGAGGGCGCAGAGGTCAACGGCCCAGCTGGGTCCAAGTGCAGGTATGCAAGGTGAAAGAGACAAAGTGATGACCAACGTGGAGATGGAATCGGTCGGTTCGTGCCGAATACGACCCACACGACATGGACCTCGATGGATCTCTGGCGAGAATGGCCAATGCCACCCTGGGACAGGTGCCCAACACGGTCCCTCGTACCAAGCTCTCAGCGACATCGGACCTCAAGGAGTTTCATGGTAAAGACCAAGATGAGGACCGAGCACGCAGCTGGATGACCACTGTGAAGACCGCGTTCACGAGGAACCAAGCGCCAGATGGGGAAAGTTGTCTCGTTTTTGGAGGATTATTGACTGGACCTGCCCAGAACTGGTATCGTCAACTAGGTCGTTCTTTTCGTGTAAATTGGAAGAATTTGTTACAGGAATTACAGATGCAGTTCTGTTGGGGGTACCAGTCGCCCGCCACTATTTTTTTTACCGCGCAAAGAAAAGGTCGTATGAATTTCCGCTGGACTACCTGTACCGTCTGAATGTCATTGGACTTCGAGCGAAGATCAAGATCAAGGATGGACTACCCAAGGTTCAAAAGGAACATGTCGGACACTATATCGAGACCTTGGACGACCCCGACCTGGCGGACCAGTATACCGTGTTACGTCTGGATGATGTGGAAGAGCTGGAGGATGTACTGAGGGCGCGTCAATGGACAAAAGCTCGACGGGGTAAGATGTTGTTTGATCCAGGCAAGTTTTTCCAGAAAGCACCGATTACCCCTGATCGGCCAAGGGGGTTGAATCGCCGCTCTGTCCATGCAGTTTGAGCGACCTAGGAAGGATCAAGCTCCGAAGACTCCAGTCTGGACAGTACAGTTCTGATAGTGACGTTGACCTACGGAAGGTCTACCTCATGGCTACGGAGACGTAGAAGGACCTAGGACCAAGAACCCCGAGGGACCGACCCATTCAGAGAGGCCGACCAGACCCAACCCTCAACCAAGGACCATGGGCGTCGCACGGCGTCGACAACCCCAAGTGCAAGATGCACCCATTGTGGGTCCAGGAAGCATGGAGACTTGAGTTGTTGGAAGAGGCTGACCTGCGGTCGCTTTGGGAAGAAGGGCCATCCATCAGATCGTTGCCTGGTCGTATGTCGAGGTTGTGGAGAAAGCCACGAGGTTGGGAAGTGCCCGATGGAAGAGCTTATAACTTGATCCGTTAGTGGTACAACCCGACCAAGCACGCGGGGATGTTGCCGGAGAAGGTCGAGCAGATGCTAAATTAGGACGCTTGCCAGGTTTGAATCTGGTACGAGCCGAGCGTTCTAATTGTTGCATTTTTGCATATGTGAAAAAGCGACCCAAGGGAGGAGGGGACATTCAGGATAACTCGATGGAAAATATATCAAAGTTTGAATGTTACCCTAGAGTCCATGTGCTATCATTAAGTACGATCTATCATTTTTCTTTTTTCGCTGCATCTAACGGTTTCGTTTAAGAAAGTGCAGTGATGGAGTTGGACCTACTGTCGGGCGAGTCGAGTGAGTATTGGAAATACCATGCTCCTACAAACTGGTTTGGACAGGCCAAGGCCTCTGGGAAGATTAAAAACGATCGAGCTAGCTTGTTGTCTGATACTGGCGTCGAGATATCTATTTTGGATATCGCCTTTGCTCGTAAGGTAGGCTGCCAGATTGATGAAAGTGAGCGCCAAGAATGTGTTGGTATTGTGAAATTCTTGTATACCACGGAAGGACGCGCCCGTATTAAGCTCACTCTGAATGAGAACTTGGTATACATTTTTAAGGTGTGGGTGGGCCCAATGGTGGGTCAGGATGAATTGTTAGGCATGGACTTAATGGTTCCAGCCGGTATCGACTGGACCTGGCGGATAGGAAACTATGTCTGCCCGATGAGGCTCGAGTCCAGTTAGGAAAACGAAGGACCCTTCACGATAACTGGGTATCAGACGTGAAGCTGGGTCGATACGTGCAGATACCGGCCGGAAGATACGAGGAAGTGCCTCTAAAAAGGTCGACCTCGCACCAATGGAAGTTGTGGAGAACGATGGATCACGACTGTGAGCCAAGGGGTAGGAAGTCGGTAGTTCCTGAAGGTAAACAATGTCAGTACCCAACCCCTGATATTACACAAGGACACCCAGATAGGCATGTGGCTGACGAAGGACTAAGTACCAAGGGCGCAGGGATTTGTGTCAGTAGGGTCTCGAAGATATGCCGAGTAGTTAAATCTGGTGTATGAATCTACCACCAACCAGGTCGACTATCAGGAAGACCTGACGGAGAAGGATGAAGGACCATTGGTAAAGGTACCATTACAGTACTCCATCCAAAATACTTCAGCGGCCAAGGATACTTGTTACGGTAAGGACTATGGCATTCCAGCCGAAGGTCGATCAAGAAGAATCTAAGGTCGACCAGGTAGACCCTCAGGTTGACAAGGTGGACCCCCAGGTCGACCATGTAGACCCTCAGGTCGACCAGGTGGGCCATACGAAAGAAGGCGAAAGATCGCTGGTCGCCACAAGCGGATGATCAAGTGTGCACGCTCGAAAGTGGGGAACTCTGGGGCAAATTCATAAACCAAGGATGGGCTATCATACTGGAGATTGACCCCTCATTTACGAGATCAAGCTAGAAGATATACAGATTCGTGACTTTGACGGAAACACCTCAGAGGAAGTGGACCGACTGAGACAAATCATAGGGAGAAGACGACATCTACTCTGGGAAAAGGCAACGACTTACCACCGGCTGATCGAGGAGCTATCTTTGACATTGATGTGGGTTATGCCAGGCCGATTGCACAACGTGCACGGAAGGTGTCCCCCCCCCCTCGTTCAAAGAGAAGCTGGCAGATCTGATCAAGGGACTAGTATCTGCGAAGATCAACCAGCCTTCTACCTCGCCATGAGCCAGACCAATCGTCATTAATGTGAAGAAAATGGGGCGGATATCAGGCTGTGTATTGATTGTCCGTTGGTGAATGGGTTGACCCTTCTTATGGTCTACCCTAAGCCTCTAATTAACAAACTGTTGGAAGACCTGAACAGAGCATTGTGGTATTGATCCCTGGATATGGCAAATGGGTTTGGGATCGTCGGTATGACCGAAAAAGCGAGAAGGATCTCAGCTTTTGTCACCCCACTGAGGCTATTTGAATGGGTTCGTATGCCATTTGGACTCAAGAATGCGCCTCAGCTATATCAGAGGCTCTTGGATAATGCTTTGTATGGGTTTTTACGTATCTCTCAAAGAGCTGGTACAGAGGAGACCGAAGACTTGTTTACGATGGGTATCCTTGATGTAAAGACGGATCCCTCGGTACTGGGTCGGCGATCCTACATAGATGACATTTTGATACCAGCCGACTCGTGTGATATGTTGTGCGCAAAGGCTGAGCGGTTTATTAGATGTGTGTTAGTATTGTGATTTATCGATCAACGCGGTCAAGAGCTCATGGGGGTGCGGAAAGGTAAATTTTCTTGGGCACCGGGTCTCGGACCAAGGACTAGAAGCTCACCCAAGGTCCCTTAGTACTTGGTCGACCTACTGTTGCAGACTACACTCAAAGCCATGCAATGGTTTTTTGGAAGTCTGAACTACTACGGTAGATTCATTGGAGATTATGCAGTGTATGCATTGATTCTCTATGAGCTACGGGAGGTGGATTTTTACGCTTGGCCATGTAACTTGAAGACGGGTGGTTAAGGCGAAATGTTACAGGGCCCAAGTAGCCTTCGCTATGCTCAAGAACAAAATTGCCACTGCACCTATCTTGCGACACTTTGACCCGTCCAAGGAGGCTGTAACTATCGTTTATGCAAGTGAATGGGCCATATCCGCGTCGTTGGTGCAAGACCATGGTGGCATTCTAATGCCGGTGACTTTTACGAGTCGAACCCTTAAGGCCATCGAGTTGAACTCTAGTACGGTGGAGAAAGAAGTGATGGCTTTATTACGGATAATGGAAACTTGTTTTACGATGTTGGTCACTCGACTCCTCAAGGTCCTGACGAAGCATTCTACATTGGCGTGGCTACTCGGGTTTACAGGGACGTCTTAATAATTGGGCTGCCTTCCTGTCCCAATGGACTATGGAGATTGTTAAGTGCAGGAAAGGTGAGGACCAAGTGCTGAGGGCGCTCGCAGCCATTAATACTCCTCGCAAAAGTGTGGACTCGATTTTGTCATCAATTGCCCCCAAGAAACAGGCGCGGCAAGTGGTCGACCTACCTACACCAACTGTGGAGCCCGACGAAGAGTTATACGTCATGAGTTTTGATGGGTCCGCCCGAGCAAAACAGGGAGGTGGAGCCTGTAGCGCTATTGGATGAAGATTACCTAGTTGGGCCATAGTCAAGGATGCCTCGAAGTCTCTCGTTACATCTACAGTGAATGAGGCCAAATATGAGGGTATGCTACTGGGTTCGACCTGTTGAAGTCTCTAGAACGACGGTGATTGATTATCAGTAAAGATTCCATCTTGGTAGTACGAAAAATGCGGGGAGAGATCGAGTGTAAGGCTGCAGGATTGCCTTCATTACGAGAAAGAGCTTTAAATATGCTGCTTTCATGGCCCACCCAAGGAACCGTGCACGTAAATCGTGGTTGGAATCAGAGTGCCGACCAATTCGCCAGCACAGCTCTGCGTCAGATGGAAGGTATGAAGTAGATACCGGAAGGGGAATGTCCAAATTTGGAAGCAATTAATCGATTGCCAGAGTTACTAATTCCCAAGGACTAAAGTCCATCGGCAAGGTTCTTGCGGTGACTCGATCTCAAGCTCCCATCAAGATGTCAGGGGAAATCCAGCAACAGGGTGTAATACAACGACTCCGGACTGAAAGAATCAGGGAGGCCCAAGAGCAAGAGGACTGGGTGCGAGATTTGAAGGCCTACTTGAAGGAATAATGGGTCGACCTATTTATGAAGACCGCTCACTCGTGCAGTAAGATGGCCAGGAACTACGAGATAAGTGAAGAGGGCCTACTATTGCATTGTCCCGGTCAGAGGGTCGAGGGAGACGACCGAGAGGTAAAGGACAGACTAGTGATACCCGAAAGTCTTTAAGCCGACGTCCTGCATCACTACCACACCAGTATGGAAGGAGGTCACCAAAGGGTTGGACGTGCCTATCACCGAATCCGACGGTACTGCCATTGGAGAGGTTTATTCCGAAGCGTACAGAGGTATGTGGGGTCATGTGTGAATTGCGAGACAGGAAAAGGAGGACCTACCCTGCAAGGCAAGATTCCAGGAAATGTCGAAGCAACATACCCATTCCAGATTATAGCGATGGATCATATTCCCTCTCTGCCCAGGTCGCATAGAGGAAATACCGAGTTACTAGTTTGGGTCGACCTGTTCACGGGGTACGTGATGGCCAAGGCTAGTGCGTCGCGAACGGCCTAGACGATAGCCGAAGGGTACGAAGAATGCGTTTTTGCCGTTTTGGTGCTATCGAGGCAGTCCGCCACGATCGAGAGCCAGGGTTTATGTCAGATTTCTTTCGGGCGTTTAGTCGCATGGCGGGCCAGCGTCAACAGGCGACTATGGCCTATCGACCTCAGGAGAATAGGAACGCGGAGAGGATGGTTCAGACCCTGACTAAGTCCATCAAGATGTATGTCTCTGGTGTCGGACAGCAGGATTGGGACGAGTATGCAGAACGACTAACGTTTGCGATGAGCACCGCGCAAGACCGAGTCCGGAAGGAGACGCTGTTCTATCTGGTCCGTGGTTGGGATGCTAGGACCACCCTCGAGGCTACCTTACCTGTGTTAAATACGCGAAGTCGGGGATCTGGACCACGCAGATGGAGATATCACATTCAGCAACACTATCAGCGGGCGAGAGCCTAGGTGAATGAGAACCTAGGAGCAGCCAGTCAAGCTCGGATCCGAGCCTATAATGAAGGGGTGTTCGACCACAAGATTCAGCCGGGAACTCAAGTGTGGCTCTACCTGGACCGGGTGAAAGAGGGGTACGCCAAGAAATTGGCCCGCCTCTGGCATGGACCATTTCGAGTTCTAGAATTCGTGGGAGAACACGCAGCACACTTGGAAACTAGAGGTATGGAGTACAGGCTATTCCTTGTGGTACATCTATCCAAACTCAAGAGGGTTAGAAAGTCCCCGACCGACCGAGTGCCGCGTTAGAGACGTACGCAATAGATCGGGTCGACTTCGATGACTGCCTGTTGCCGGAGGACAGTTGGGCAAGAGAGATGGAAGAAGAAGAATACGAGGTCGAGGAGATTTTGGAAGCCCGCACTGGAAAGAAAACACGTTACGGGAGATAGCAACGAGAGCTCCTCGTCCGATGGAAAGGGTATGAGGACCCCTCGTAAGTATATGAATTGGATTTGAATTGTGGAGCCTTATTTCGGGATTTCGAACGCAAGAAGACAAGGAGGAATCGTTTCGAAGCGATGCAAAACCATGAGGAGTAAAAACCGAAACAGAGGGTCCTAGATGTTCGACCAAAGTCTATAGTGTGTATGTCTCGGTCCCTCGGTAGTATACCTTGGTCTTTCGTGGTAGATCCCGGTCTTTCGAGGTCGACCCTGGTCCCTCGTTGGTAGACCTTGGTCTTTAGCGTGGAGTGTGGTGAAGAAACAAAGTGGCGCAAGGTTTGAAGGAAGAAGGGGAACAGAGATTTAAGACAGAGACTGAAAAAAGATGGACGCAAGTATATTACGGAAACGCTTACGGTTTAAAGACGAACTTATCCCGGAGACGCGGCACCGAGTACTCGGGATGGGAATCGGACGAAGTCGTTATTGGGAGATCCATGGGTAAGTGGAGTCGGAGACCCTCACGGCGTCCAGCAGGTCGGCGGGACCTTGCACCCTGGAAACCATTATACTACATAGCGAGGTCGGGGAAGGTGCCAGAAGAAGGGGTCGAGCAGGATGTCGAGGTCGCACCGGCCGTCACTCATCCCCTTGAAGAGTAGGTCGACGACTTCTCGCCACGCCCGAATTGTACGACCCCGTCGTTTCTTCCGGGCGTTGTAGTGCGACGAGAAGAAGGAGCTGGAGCGCGCTTGGTTTATTGAGATCCACAAGCAGTGGGTGGCCTCCCAGATCTCCTGGCTGTGGTCTTCATCGAAGCGCAAGTAAGTCGCCTCCAGCTCTGCAAACCAGCCCATTGGTTAGAAGGATACAGGGGGGGGTCGACACTCGAGCTGACACCCAGGGGCGGGTGGCCAAGAGGTTCTGGAGCATCGAGTAGTTGACCAACGACGACTTCCACTTGGAAGGTCGATCAACCTTCCTATCTGGTGGACCAAACTAGCCCCAAGGCAACTCCAGGCGGTCGAACAAGTCGCTAGGAGTGATCGTCACGACACTCAACGAGCTGATCATGTCGACCGACCAAGGCGCCACCTCCGCTGCAGTGAGTGATTTCGCTTGCATATACCCAGGAATGAAGGCACCCTTCGGAAGTTTAGGTGACTCCCCTGAAGCAGAGCCCACCTGGCCTTCTCTCCTGTAACCGACTCGACCTCGGAGTCCGAAGACCAAAACATGGCGCGGATTAATTCTGGACGGAGGTGAGCGACCGGTCGTGAGACAGAGTCAGCCGAGACAGCTGGGAGCGGCGAGTCAGGTAGGCGTGGTACGACGCCGGGAAGACCGTGATCGAGCCAATGTCGCCTGGACCACCTCGCTGTCGTCGCTCGCGGTGTCATCATCAGGGTCCGGAGAGGATACCAAGGGTAGACCCTGGGGGGTCCCCGACTTGGGCGCCGACGAAGCGGAAGTACTGGGGATACTTGACTTGGCGGCCTAGGGGACCTTCGCGTTCGTCTTGGACGGTGGACGCCGAGGTTGCTTACCCGTCACCGCTGTAGGAGGAACTGCGGGAGCAGTCACGGGAGGAGCCGCGAGATCCTGGAAGGGACTCGTGCGGCAATCCTCGTGCTCCCCATCATGAGAGCGTAGCGGCTCTGGCGGTAGTCCATCCGCCACCGCAAATGCTCCTTCAGCGATCTCTCTTGCTGGAGTCCTTCGCGTAACTGAACCACGAGGCGGTGGTGTCTTGCAGCTCAGCTTACACCGGGTGGTCCAGTAGGCGTCGGGGGTGAGGACGGCGTAGGTCGGCCTTCGCACGCCTCAATTCTTCGGCTATATGCATCCAGACGGTCTTGTAGATCGCGTAGCACCTGATGCATGTCTACAGGACCGCCTATCGTAGCCGGAGGAGCACTCGACGGGACAACGGGCGAGACATAGGCGACCGTCTCCACGGGGTTCACCACAGTAGAGGAGCTAGAGGTTGACTAAGGGTTTTCCACGTCTGGGCGAGACATAGGCAACCGTCTCCACGGGGTTCACCACAGTAGAGGAGCTAGAGGTTGACTGAGGGTTTTCCACGTCTGGGGAACCCTCATCACCTACGACCTCAGAAGAAACCACGGTAGAATCCCTTGGCCCGGGCATCTGCAGAGGAGTGTCGATCGGTGTTTGGGAGGAAACCTGGGCCTCTGGGTCAACGGCAAGGGCAGGAGTATCCAAGACCGACCCCTCGGCCGTTGAGTCTACCCCAGAGGAAGGAATAGCTGAGATGCGTCAAGTCAGACAACGTATATCGAACAGCCACACAAACAAGGAGTACTTACGACATGAAGGATTCGAAGACATGCGCGTATTCAATCGACTGTACCGTTGATCAAGTGCAGAGGGGGTCTGTGGTGAAGCGTTTCAAGAATTGGTAGGCCAGAGGATCGTTGGGTCAAAGAGAAGGGGACCCGCCAAGGAGTAGCGACCGTTAGGTATCAAACTCGTTAAATGCATTCTTTTTCATTTAAACCTATGTTATGGCATGTATTTTTTTTCTACCTCCATGGTTTCGATGTAGCATTTGATGCTCTTTCACGTGGTGAGTTCAAATTTTATGTACAGCGTGTACTTTTTATGTAGAGAGACGGGTGCTAAAAGGGACGGGGGACGACCGTTGGATGAGGAGATTGTACGGTTTAAGCGTGCTCAATTCAGAGGATTTAACCGCGGTTAGTCCTATGGACCGCGATTTCTCAAAGTGACTCCAGTCTTTACGAAGTTGGCCCTGGTCCCTCGGTCGGCAGCCCTCGACCCCTAGGCCCCTCGGTCACCCAGCCCCTCGGTCACTCGGCCGCTCGGTCACCCGGCCTCTTGTCCCCTCGTTCACCCGGCCTCTTGGCCTCATGGTCACTCGGTCTCACCCGGCTCCTCGGCTCTTCGGTCACCCGGCCCCTCGGCCAGCAGAATCAAGAATCAGGTCTCGGGGTAAAGATAGAGTAAAGAAGTTAAAAGGTAGGACTATCATAAATACTACTCTACATAGCACACCTCCGTCGTGCTTCCAAGGTACTTACTAAGTCTACCCACCTATTCCGGTAAGGGATACATATTGCCCCCCCCCGTCGAAGACAGTTGTGTGGTAAGACCCAAGAGCGAATAGAGCCCCAGAATATATTTGGCCTGTGGATTCGTCTGAGTAGCAACCCCCAAATCGACCCGCTATCGGAAGCGGTCTCCCTACCCTAGTGGTCCGGGAGCAAGTAAAGGCCAGGCGGTTAACACCCTTGAGATATCAAGGAAAAGGAAGGAAAAGGCCAGGGTTGAGAATCTCCCCTAAAGAATATGGTTATAAGTCCACCCTCGACCTAGTCGACCGAGTGGCCACCTACACGCCTACCGAGTGAAGTATACCCACTCGAGGCACCCCAAGGTCTACCTCTCAAGGCCGACATCACATCTCAACCAAGTCCTCCGAAGAGTGCATCCCACCAGCCGCGGGTACACAGATGAGAAAAGGTCTATACGCGGCATCGGGGTACCCCCTCTGACAGTCGGCAGTCCGGCACAGTGAGTGGCTTGGGGTCTCATTACGCAGTTTTGAGAACCCACTCCACATGTTCCCTAGCCAAAGCTGGTCGTCGGACACCAAATTAGGTAGCTAGGTAGCCGGTGAGACGTTCGGTGAATTCTTTAAGGGCGAGGTATGCTCAAAATCCTGAGGTTAATTCCTGCCCTTGGACAAAGAACCGAAACAAAAATGCCCGACTCCACAAACTTGTCGCGTCGGCGGCCGACTTGTCCGGTTTTGAGAGGATTTCATCCTGCTCATCAGCTCCGACAAGTCATCAAGCATGGCAAGCATCTTGTCCAGTCCCCTGCAGGCACTGTTGACTTTTCTTTATACTGGTAAACTTCGGTAATTTTCTGACCGTCGACCACCGCAGCGGGTCCAGCTACCCATCCAGAAAAAATCGTGTAACATGTACACGAGACTGATGGATACAAAAAAACGCTCAGTAGCGCAAAGAACGAAGCTGTGTACACGCGGATCATTCCCTCTCTTCCAGTGGCTACAGCTAAATAAGCATAAAAAACACTTAAACGTTGTGCAAATGGCACTATTCAGTTTCTGCGTGTCACTTGGTCCTTGGGCTGCACCACCAACACGTTCCGTTTGGGTTCATAACGTGTCGAAAATATCAGTATTGCACTTCTCCAAAGTAGGTAGAAAGTAAAACTAAAATGTGTTCCCTGTTAGCTACTTTTGTTTACTCTATACACCATATGGTTCTCTTGTACTGCAACTTGACCAGGTCAAGCTACAGATGACGTGCGTCCGGTCCACACGTCTCCATATGCTGGTCCCACATATCGACCGTCTCTTTCGGTCCCATCCCCCTTGACATCTTGGTCGCCTTGTATCATTCGTCTCTCTTCATCCCATCACATATGTAAGCAATCAGGTGAAGTGAACTTACCTATAACAGGTCTTGAAGCTGACACTTGAATGCTTGACAGCCTGTGAGAAGTGGTAACTTCTAACCCAAACAATTCAAGCCTTACTGACAAAAGTATCATGCCAAACACTACTTGCACCTTGTGCTACATCACATTCACATACCTGACAGCTGACCTACATAAGCTCTCATCGCATGTCCACATGCAAGTGTCCACGTCCTGTAGCCATCTATAATTACTGTATTTTATCCAATTGTAGGAATGCTCTTCTTCTGTATATTCACGGTATGTACTTGTCATTTTATTTATGGCCTAGTCAAATTCTTACGGTCAAGACACTACCCTTGACTGTGTCTAAGTCGCTATCTCCATGGCTCTGTTGTCGTCTTCACGACTCGAGGCTATTCGTCTCATCCGTGAGCAGCTCCTTTGCTTACTATGGTACTTTATACGCTCCGTTATCGTATCATGATATCATCTAATGCTTTAATGCTCTATAACTGTAGTGGCAATATATTCCAGGATCCGCAATGTCTCGACTGCAAGCATAATTTCTGCCACCCGTGCATCTTGTTGCACTTGAAAAAGAGCAATTCTTACTGTCCGTATTGTCAATTACCTACAAGACCGAGCGAAGTGACGCGAAATCAGTTCCTGGAGAGCATTTTGGCGGCCTGGAAGGGTGTCGAGACAGAGCTCGAGGCTTTGAATGGTGACCCGGCACTCCATGCAGCAAAATATACAGTAGAAGACACCGATCGAGCGTTTTGTCGAGCTGGTAATGGGTCGGATGCAGTAGCAATGAGTGAAGACCGTCAAGGGGAAGAAAGGCATGGGACGAGAGGTAGAGTGGCGAACCACAAGTGGCACATCGATACACAGGAAATACGACACGAGCTTAAGCTGGAGCAGCCCTATTTATCTCAGCATTATGGCTCTCGCTGCACAGGAAATAAAGCGTGCTGGAAAAAGACGAGTAGCGATGACTTGCCTGATGATTACGGAGGAAGTGCAAATGGTAGAAAAGAAGAGAAGAGCAATGGACGGAGGAGTAAAGTGACTAGGAAGAGCGAGGAGAAGATGTCGGTCGTGTCGCTCGATCAAGCATCTGCAGTAGATCGCGAAGAGGTGACGAGATGGATACAGGGCGGTGAAGAGGAGAACACAGAGACTACATGTGGATTCGTGTCATCATCAGCTCACAGTTTGATGGCAACGCAAGAGGTAGAGAGTTACATGGACAGGATTACCAAACAGCGGGAGGCGTTGAGTCAATGGGAACGAAGTTTACATGAAAAAAGCGATGGCAAGCTGTCACTCTTGGACTTGGAACGCTCGTTGCACAGCAGCAAAGATTTTGATAAACTCCTGAAGGAACGGCGGAGAGAGTCGCAACGCTATGACGATGACGACTTCTTGTTGACACAGATGTCACCATATACGAGTGCTCTCGAGTCACCTGATTTGCTTGCTTCGTTCCGACGGCGACACCACCCAGACCACTTCGAAGGTGACAACGATCGACGGCCAGTAGTGAAAGCGAAACGACGTGTTTTGCCTTCATCGTCCCCGTCATTGCATTCGCAAGGCCAAGTATCGTCACCGATACGTAAAAAGTTGCGCATGCCCACTCATCAAAATGATCCCGCGGCTTACAGCGGCAACTCTACTTCGTCTATCGATCAGGTTATTTCAGACAAGGACAACGAGAATGAAATACCGGACAGTCAACCAGCAACAATTCAACTTGATGAAGCACATAGGGAAATTGATGATGAAGAAGAGTACGAGACGAAGCCAGCCTTGCCCCTACCGCAAACACCTGGACACAAAACGCCTCCATCCGACCAGCATTGCGAACGTCTAAGAGATTTGTTTTTGAGGAAGCAAGACCTCGTCAGTAATGACTTTCAAAGTGTTGTCACGGCTTTTGTGTCGGAACACAAGAACGACAGCTGCAGTCCCAAGACTCAAGCAGCCAGACAA
The DNA here is from genome assembly GCA_920618645.1 of Peronospora belbahrii. Classification (NCBI taxonomy): domain Eukaryota; phylum Oomycota; class Peronosporomycetes; order Peronosporales; family Peronosporaceae; genus Peronospora; species Peronospora belbahrii. The sequence continues at coordinate 365,206 of CAKKTJ010000086.1, read as the reverse complement.
CTGATATATTCTGCTTCGAAAACTAAGCCTGCAGCTGGTGGAGTTGCAGCCAAATGCGACAGCAAGACCACAAGACCAAGTTTCAGTGAAATGTTGTCAGAGCCTCCCGTGCACACTTTGACCAGCAATCCAAGGCCTTTGAAGGGTGGTTCTAATTTTGTCTTCGTGAGCTCTGACCTTACCCGTGAGAAAGTAAAGCGTGTGCTGGAGGCGACTCAGCGTCTAGGAGGCAAGTTTGGACATGACTTTGATCTCAAGCGTGACCCTGTTACAGGCCACTTTTATACATCTGTAACGCATTTGATCACCAGAGCAGTGCCTCCTATCGGTGCCATTAGTGGCGCAGAACCGGAAGAGTTACGATGTAAGCGCACCGCAAAGTACATGCGTGCATTGGCTGAAGGTAGTTTTGTGATGGATTTTTCTTGGATCTCGGCCAGTCTAGCAGCAGGTAGATGGCTAACAGAAGAACCGTTTGAGATAATCGGTGACATCTATAGCGATGCTATTGGAAAACCACACGAAGGCCGTATCCGTCGCGTGCAGACTGGACGACGCAACAGCATTTTTAGCATGTTCAGCTTCGTGCTGCTTGTGTCGGAAAACGAATTTGATTTTCAGTTTAACTCGGTGAAAAATTTGGTCAATAATTTTGGAGGTACCGTCGTGCATGTCGAAAACTTCTTTAACCAAAAGAAGAAAAAGCGATCCCGTCGTACATCTGTTGGTGTAGTGTCCAAGAGTACATTACCTTCGGATGCTAAGGCCAAGTGGCAGCAATTCCAGATTCCAATTGTGCGTATCACGTGGATTTTCGACAGTGTGAGTCACCTTGAAGTACTACCTTTTGACGATTACTATCCGTACTAGAAGACATGATCGTCAGCTATTTCATTCCTATCATCCGTCCGTTGTATATTTCTCGTCACCTCCTAAACAATACCGACCCATTTTTTGACACTATAAACGCTTCTTTATCTTCTCATTAACGACGTCCGAGGGCTGATTCAATCATCCACAGCTCGATTTTGTTACTCGGTCGTCTTGTTTACCGACGTGGTTGTCTTTCTTGAGCCGTATTGTAGTCTCCATCAACTGGTACTTGCATCTCAAAAATATCCATTTGCCCTTCATTTTTCACTATAATTGTCACAAAGAAACACCATGACCAACAACTTATCAAATACCTTGTACATCCTCATCCTTTGAACCCAAAATAGTCACCTGAAATGCTCAAATTTGCGCCATTTGCTACTTTAATGTGACGTTGAACACATTCAAGTAGTTCCTGCTGTAATGCGATCAGATCTATACCTGCTAGCACTTGACTACCTCGTTGATGTGCCAAGATAATCTGTAGACGCTCTTTCGCAACGGATTTCGAAGATGAAGAGTGCTCGAGATCTCCAAACAAAGACGCTAACCACTTCTTGGCACCATAACGAGAACTTGTACCCACACGTGTTGCCATTTTTACCCAATTGTTGGATATTCGTGAATCGAATTATCTACAATCTTTCATAAAAGTGCTCAATTGTCTTTTCTTTATGCAATGTTTGTGATGTGTGTCTAAATTTCGAAAGTTTCAATTATGATGCAAAAAGACAGTTTCGATTGGCATGACATAAAACTTGGCATGCGGGCTTTGATACTGTCAGATCTTGTAAATGACGAGCCAAAACTACCTACTTTATACCGATACTTTATACTACATAGAATGATTGAGTGGTTTTGATTGTTGGTGGATTGGTCAGATAACTATGAAGTCAACTGGATCCTTTAATTATGAACGCAGTTTTCCAAAACGGTATCCACATTCTCACCTGTAGTATTCCTCATTCCAATCCCTATTTGATGCTATATCTATATTCCTTATTAGTTACGAGTAAGAAAGTTGCGTTATTCAGCTGAAAATTGAAAAGTTACGCTTGGTTTTCGTCACGTTCGGAGGAATGCGTTCCATCCGTCGGACAGGGATAAGTTTGAAGCATCATAATACGCATTTTCGCACTTGCTCGCGATACAATAATAACCAATAGGTAGTCAAAACTCCAGCCTTTCACTTGCATCCAGGTACGGAGAAATACAAAAATAGAACCATGTTTCTTTGAGTGATCAGTCAAGAGGGAGTGACCCCTCGGAAACAGTTCTCTTCATCGTTAATGACTCGAAGCGAGCTGGGTTGAATAATTGTCATCATTACACTCATACATAACACAAACACTAAATCGACAAAGACACATGAGAGCCATACAGACATATAGATGTATACAAATAGAGGAGGAATGTTCATGCACAAAGCTGTTATCAATGTGCTTTGAAGTACTCAACACGAAGTTTCAGACTGGGGCGGCGACATTCATGATTCTCAAATCATTACATTCCAAATTAAATGGGGAGTAGGTATTATAACATCAAGTAGTCGTATGAAATGGAGAATGACAAGTGTTTACAGATGCTGTTTCGTCACGTGTAAAATGGATGGTCATCAAGACTAGACCGGTGACGACTTAACCGCCATACGGTTTAGTCGTAACTGCTACACAATTGGTGGAATGCAGTACTGACGGGTTTATGTACAGTAAATACTACCTCGTATCAAAAAAGACCCTTCTACAGTAATATCGATTAATGTCGTAAGTAGCACTTCAAAGACTTGTTGAATACAGCGTTGGAAAGCATTTGTCAAGTTCAATATGAATGCTGCTACTGTCTGTAACTATTTCCAAGACGTAAATGGGTTTCTTCTCTCGTCTACTTCCTCGTCATTAATGGTCAATGAAGTAGCGTTAGACTCAAGCACTGGGGAGTATATGCGACTGTAACGTGGGTGAGCCACGCCCTAGAGGCACATATATCCACCTGTTGTCTTTTTTATAACAAACATTGCCTTCGTATACCAACTGAACATCAGACTCCTTACTACATTTTCTTTACGTACTATTATTACCTTCTCCCAACAAGATCTTATCTGTTTCCCTTTCAATTACAACCTTGTGGCTCTTGGCCGTAAAACTCGCATCCGCATTACAAGGTTCCGTAATAGTTTGCCGACTATTTTTCACGTACTGGCACGTAGGTACTGAAGTAGGCAATGAAGTACGATGTTGAAGCTTTTATCTTCTTAATCACATTGTTGCAATTATGACAAGAAGTATCTAGGCTAAACCGTAAAGCAACAGAGTTGCATCGTGTTCTGTACGGCCTTTTCGGAAAGACTGACCATTTTTGTATAGGAGATAGATAGATACGTTAAGTGTGGCATTGGGTCAATGATCTTTTTTTCCAGAGAATGAATGATAAAGTCGGCTACGTCTGTCTACGTATCGCGCATTGAGAATTCATTGTCGCTTGTCTGGTAGTGGTAGCAACTTCCCATATACGACAAGCTGAGGCACACGTGAAAGATGTTGACGAGTTGACTACAGACCATTCATTGTCAACAAAACTAGCACAAGGAGTCAAGAACCCGGTCGAAGCAGTGTTTCTTAGTGCTCACAACAACCTGATGGAACGATATATGCAGTAAGCTATTGCAATGCAAAGGAGCATTATTTGATCATTTATCATATGATCAAGGCAGTGTAGCAGGTAATGTTGCTGCGATCATGAGTCGATGCATCCTGTGACGCTTACGCAATTTAGACGCAACAATACATGGTGCTTCTCACGACACTTTGTTACGTACGAAAAGCCTCCTCTATTGTTGTACAACCTGTTGTCTCGTGGTATCGCTGCTAAAGATACTGAAGAAAAAGCTGATTCAAAAGCGTTTTGTGCCACGCACTTCGACTTGTTTATAAACTATTGTCACCCAGGATGATACTACGATCTATAATTATAGAGTGACGTGTACATCTATGGTGCTTGAGTGATATACTATTTATATTGTGTGCTTAACGTAATCCCATCAAGCTATACCAGATCCGACTATCGACGTAGGAGAATGGATCAAGAAGCTTGTATAGCTATATTGTGTATTGCTAGCATTGCATTACAAAGGTTAATGACCTTGCGATGAGGTTAGAAAGATAATCCTATCAGGTTTTACGTCGTAATAGTAGCCAAGGACAAATATGCCCGGCTCATTCATTGTACGATGACCTTATGCAATAAAGAAGTCAATCTAGGCTACACATAATATGGACTGATGATATCTACACATCATCTTAATGTTGTCAACGCGAGGCTATTGGATAGAGCTCGGATTGAAGTTACCTACGATTACATAACAGTCTTTGGAATCACGGAAGAGAGAGAGAGAAATAGGTGCAACAGGAAGAAGTACCGCGTCTAGAGCAAGCACCACAAGAGATAGTGTGGTGCAAAGGACTCAACGATGGACCATTATGTAATTCAGAATAAGATCATTGCGATTATCATAACCCCCAACCAACAAGCACCATTAGCGCCTGGTAACTTGCAGCACAAACTCAGGGCATAGCAGGAACATTCAATCAACACGCACGTTAAACTTGCTTCGACTTTGCAACAGGTTTACAATTGGACAACGAATATATTGCTGCTCAATATATACTTAGTAAATACTAGTTTCTCTATATGGTCATCTTTAGTTTATAAAGCTGGTTTGAGGAAAGGTGATGCAAGTCAAGATGGTGGAAAAAGACATCTGTTTATAAATTTGTGTAGCGAAATGACCATAGTCTTCTTTTTTGCTCTATTTGTCGACCAGCAAACATATTTTACAGTCGGAAAGATAAAATTCTACTGACCAATAGCTTACCGTCACTTTACAAAGATACATCATTGTTCATATTTGTCGTTCCAATGTGCTCTCAAGTCACCAAACAAATCCTACATCTGAACACTAACAAAGTATATCTTGGAGTCATACATTTTTCTAGTGATTTCCTTCTTTGAATTTGTGTGTGTTTTATGTATCTCGTCACCATTTAGTGTACGTGCTAAATATGTCGTGGTAAAAAACGAGCCACTAACTATGGCATCGTGCCATATGTTTTTTTCCATACAAAAAAACAAGTAACGCCATCATAATGTTCACTGACGTGATTACCACATCTTGTATCCATCCATCCATTAGCATGGAGTGCAATGTCTGGATGGATTTATCTATACGGTTCGAGTTGAACAGGTCCGTTCACACATGACCAAACTTGTCCTTGCAGTAAAGAGCTCAGAATATTATTTGCTGTGTAAATATAAGGCCAATGTACTTTTCGATCGCGATGGTCTTTATGGCACTGACTGCCTTTGATGTCGTCAAAGCATCCGTCCTTTTGACTGTATACAACCAATGCAGTAATACCATTGAGCTGTATGACGACAATGTTGCTGAAATGGTTGCGTCAGGTGACATTACTCGTCGTATACTCGACGAAGGATTTAGTGGCATGTTTCGCAACGGTGTGAATACCCAAGCTTCTCGTATGTAATGAAGAATTACTCTGTAAAATGGTTTGGATCGAGATATTAACAAAATGGTCTTGTTTGTCAATGCAGTGGCCGAGTTTTCTGTCTCTCGTGACTTCTTGTCGTATGATGTTAGTATCATCCCGAGTGGCGTCTTTCCTGTAAGTTTTCGTAGACGAGTTCATTTGGTGTGAGATAGACCCGTACTGACATTTCTTTTGATGATTGATACAGCCTGGTCAATGTGCATCACTTGAGGAGTGCAAGGCTGTAACGGGTGGTACGGGATTCAATACACCCATGCAGATTTCTCCATTAGGATGTGACACTGTTTTGTGTCTGGAGGATGGCTGCGAGGTCGCTTATCACTTCCCAAATGACGAGTACAAGACGTACACATGCGAAGGCACGACCTCCGTCGTATTGACCTTTTGTCCGAACGGCATCGAAGGATCGTCGCAGCAACAGCAACAGCAGCAGCAGCAAAATGAACAACCACTGGAGCAACAACCTGCTCCAGTGCTGAAGCCTACCGCATCAATGCCGGTCCCAGCTCATTGTTTGATGGACCCCGTTCCGACCACACAAGCTCCAAGTCAGCTTCAAACAGAGACGCCAACCGTTGATGCATCCGTGCCTTCTACGGTGACACTCAACGAGATCCCAACTATTGACCCGACCGCGGTTGAAGGGTCGAGCTTGATGTCCAGCAATGGAGATCAGGAAACTGGTACGCTGTCGCCAAAGGAGGTGTCCAGTAATGGCACGACGACGGGTACTGCGGCCCCAGCAGATAGTGCAGCACTAGCGGATAGTGCAGGACCTGCAGATAGTGCAGGACCAGCAGATAGTGCAGCACTAGCAGATACTGCAGCACCAGCGGATAACTCGGCCTCGACGGCTTCCGAGGCTCCGGTCGCCTACGTGACGCCTTTATCCAATACTAATAGCGAGAGCGCAAACACACAGAGCAGCAAAGAAGGTGGCACTGGAGCAGGCACCTATATTGCAACTAGTCTAGGCTGCGTGGGGGTGGTAGCTGCTATAGCAGTGGTAGCCGTTGCTTACACGAAGAAGCAACAGATTGGCACACCGAAAGAGGAGGAGGAGACTAGCCAAGACGAAACCATGACTCCTGTCACACAAATCAATGTGCTGTAAATTCTATGTAAGTCGTCTGGAAGTCGTGAACATCCTCGTCGTTTTATTGACTGCAGTGGAGATCATCATTGACCATGCAATTTTGACAAAAGGTATCAAGTGTTGATACGAGAGACATGGTGACGATCTTGCTGTAGTAGTCGTGTAATTTGTGTCATGTGAGTTGGAAGCAAGCAGATCCGTTTGTATGGAATGATCTAGTGCCGTTTATCATGTAGCTGAAGTGAGTGTAACTTTATATTCAATGAAGAATGAATGACCCAGCGTAGAGTTTTGAAAAAAGCGTGTTGCTCGTTGCTACACTTCATGCTTGAATCACTCCTAGATTCAAATAAACTTAACACCCTAATACTGGGAATAGGAAGCCCCTGTTTGACCTACTCCACTTTTTCGGTAAGCATTACGCTTTCTCACTAATATGGTTTGCTATCGCTATCTTCTTGGCATCCTTTGAGCTTAGACAGAATTTGGTCTCTTTAACATTGACGGCATTCGTGTCAGCTTCCCAGTCCAAATCCATGTCTTCGGAAGCTGGACCACCTAGCAGAATCTGAAAACAACGAGCTTGGAATCGACGGCAGTATGCTGCGGGAGCAACAGCTGAGATACCACGAGAAGGTTTGCCCAGCAGTACCTTGCCAGCCTTCTCAAACTGCTTTTCCCAATCCCATTGTTGCAAAATGTCGATGATTCCAACAAAGTAGACCTCGTCATCCCCAAGCGGAGTTAGATTCACACCACTGCTAGATTCCTCGATATTCAGCTCATTGTTCATCACTTCACCAATATTTGCATGTTCACGGGCAACCCCATTTGAGTAACCTGGACGTGGAGCACGTATATGACACTTGTGGACGCCGATAAGCAGTGAGTAATCCATAATGCCTACATCCCGAAGAAATTCACTGTCTGAAACAATCTGAGCGTGCAAATGAGCTGCAATGTGTCGGGGTAAGTGCAGTGAGCGTTCCAGATCTAGATCTTTGAAAACAATGTCGGGTCGGTGCACATGGAACGGAAACTGCGGTATCACACGGTTGTCCACTGCTGACGCGCGTCCGTCGCTAGAATCTAGAGCAGTGTTCGGCATATCATTATCTTCATTGCTGCCTCCAAACGTATAAGTCGCGTCACATTCCACGCACGTTACTCGGTCACCACGCTGCGGTCGACGTGCACGACGGTCTACCCATGAACCTTTCACGTCGTATTTCTCTGTGATCGTTGCAGTGTGATGCTCGCTATGCAGCACGTTTGACATCACCGCAAAATAAAAGTTGCGACCATAAAGACGGACACGATGGCATCCGAAAAAACGGATAAGTCTCGAGTGTGGGTTTGCTGTCAAATAACGCGCGTATTCTGGAGCCATATCGACAAGCGCACGGCACTCTTTCTCCTTGAGACTTTTTACAAGTAACGAATTGTCCCCCGAAAAGAACATGAATGCTCCACTTGAACCAGAACTTACTCGCTCCTTGGCAGTCGTGCGAAAACTAGCCAGATATTTCTCATCTGAAAGTCCAAATGCCAATCGAATGGCTCGGAACTCACGTGGGGCATAGTCCACGAAGACCTTCGGCTTTGGATCGTCCGGCAGGAAATCACGTACCACCGCATGATTCGTAGAAGCTGCGCTGATTGATGCTTCTGTACTTCCACTATGACTACGAAATACACCTCGACCTTGGGTAAACGCAGAAGTAGCTGTTCGACGTAAACCAGCAAACACCGCCAATCGTGTCAATTTTCCTTCTACAATCGTTTCATCTACTGAAGACCGTGAGCTCTGCAGCTCTATCTCCTGTTCAAATAACTCAAATGGAACTTGAGACACCGGATACAGCGAAAATCGCCCAGGATTTCGGTTGGAAGGATGGAAGGTGACGCTGGTTGCACTCACACCGGGCCGGACGGTCTGCCGACTTCCCTGACTGCGGCTGTGCCGAAGCCGTGGAGGCTGACGCCAATTACCTCGATACTCCAAGCTTGATGTCGAGCTGAACGAGGTAGGACGTGGAAGGTATGATGCACCGCCACCACGAATTTCTTCAATTTCAAAGCCAGCTATTGAACGACGAAGTCCAGCAGCTGGTTGCAGGTCACGTGGTTTACAGTACGCTCGAGGTGAAGAAAGAATTGTCACGTTTTGAACGTGTGAGATAAAGGAACTGTTGACAAGTGTCGAGTCTCGTTCGGCTCCCACGTAAAGAGTTGTTTCTACCACGCCACCATCACGATCTCTTGCTGCAGCATTGCCAATGTTGTCACCTTCAAGTACTGTTCCGGTATCGCCAGTTGTGAAGCTCGGCGCTTTGGCACGCTCAGCCGAACGAATAATGGCCTTGGTGATGCCACACACAGTATAATAAATAATCTCCCGCTGAAGTGTTTCGTTGTTCTGCGATGCTTCATATGATTCCATCGTGGAAGCATCGTACGAGGACGATGACGAGCGGTTCGACCTACCCATTGGCGGAGGATTGATCGCTGGCAATAATGACGTAAGCGACTCACGTTCTCGTGGCCTTACTGCAACACTTTCGCGCACGCTTTCATGTGCCTCATAGGTCAACACAGCCGATGTCCTCTTTGCTATTGTACTTTCGTGCGTCACCTGTAAACCTGCCTCCATCGACGTCACTGCTGCAGCTGCAGTTGCAGCGTGGTTTGATTGTTGAGCTCCAACTTCTCCATGAGATGACACTGACAACGACTCTGATCGCGACAATGAAGCCGCATGCCCTAATGATGGACCTTGTTCGTCATCTTTACACTGGTGCAAACCACAAGACACAAGTCCAAGCGCACAGCACGGCTTGTTCACACTAAGCCACACGACACCGGTAATGAATCCCTTGGCGGTCAAAATAAAGTGGAATAACGCATTCAGAAGATTGATCTCGCCATCGACGTGCTGTGGTGCCCCTTCTACTTGAATGTAATCAAGTGCATTCAAATTTGACCGGTAGACGAAAAAGACCACTATTACCACAAGCCACATTGCATTAAGAGCGTGGACGTAGACGGTCATGCGTTTCATGAGACGACGACGAGCTTTAAGCGCAATAATTGTCCCGCTATTGGATCGCCACCAACCCACGACAAGGCCCAGCTGCGCAGCAACTACGACAACGACTACAATTGCAATCAAAAATCCCCAGAATTTCAAGTTCAGGTCCTGCCACTGCGACAACCTGAGCGTTTTAATAGCTACCGAGTCTGCAGCATCCGAAGGAAGCAACGGAAGTATCAATGCCACAGACCGGCAAATTTCAGCGTCCGTGAGTTGCAACTTGTTTTGCATGTGCTTGGAAAATAGCACCAAAGGTGTTACAATGCTGGCAATCAACGAAAGTCCCCAGACCACAATGTGGTAAAGCACCAATTGCCTCTTGTAGCTAGCAAAAGGGTTTGAGACCGACACGAAGAGGTGCAATATTGCAGCTCCAGACCAACCAACACCAGCCAATAGTAAAAACGTCTCCAAACTCACAGCAAGACTACAGATCACCAATCCCATAGGGCGACATTCCCCCGTTGCTGCGCTACACATGACCAAAACGTGAAGTATCGTAAGCATCGCTAACCCAAATTCACACAGTGCCACAAATGCCAGCAACTCATTTGGTTTTCGTCGCAATCTCCTTCTCCTCAAGAACGACACGAGTACGACCAAAGTTGAGAGCAGACTTAGTCCTGCACCCAGTACTATTGGCGCTAAGTTTTCAATCTTTTGAGGAGTGATAAAGCTGAGCGCAAAAGTCCCTACAAAGAGTAAGGACGCTCCTACCCAAAAGAGCATTCGTTTCCATCGTCGTCTTTGTCGTCTCCATTTTGCCAGTCGAATAGGCAGCTCCATCTTTTCATCATCGTCCTCGACGACCTGTTCACAATGTTGCATTTGTGTTGTCGAGCCTGGAATCTGAAGTTGTTGACTTGATGGTCTCCTATCAATGGAAGTAGGGATGACTGATGCAGTCGTTGAAACACATCCATTTGCACCTAATATCGCCGATAATGCATGTGAATGACTACGACTTCGAATCACTTCTTCAATTACTGGTTGATGATCAATCTCTTGAGTATGACTTCTTGTAGGTGTTGCAACTGCTTGATATTGTGGACTGATGCTTTCAGGATCTCGTCGATTGTCAAAAGTTACAATCGTGATCGAACAAGTATCAGGAATCGAGGATGATACATCTTGTCGTGGAGTCTGAAGCATGCTGTAAATAGATAGAGCCACGTAAATATATGAAAATGAACTAGAACAAGATGATAATGATAATGAGAGAGAGAGAGCGTTAGCGATTGAACCAAACACTCAATTGAATAATTTTCATGTGTATAATAAATATATGACAATGCTCACCACTGACACGAATATTACACGATTCAATCTTCTTCTTCTTCTTTTTAAAGAGATTACGATCAATACTTAATCTTACTATTGAATGAACTATAACCCAATGGTAACGTCTAGAGCACGAGGAAGTGAGTGAGTGACTGCTCCGAGCTTTCTGCCCTTTTTTCCAACGGCTTTTTGCATAGAGTGGGCAGTGAAGTGTCTGGACTTGTCTTTGTTGGCATCAGAAGTTGTAGTGATGTACATTTTATTGGCTACTAATATGGGTACAGATAGAATATAAACCAATCATTGAAACGTTGACATGTGACAAATGGGCGTCCTTTCGATTACCACGGGTTAATAAAGGAGCAAGGAAACAATCAGTTCTCTCAGATCTGTAGTTTGACGTCAAAAATTCAACGACTTCACTTCAGTATCTTTCTCTGTCGCAACCTTATATCTGCTTCTTCTTCTTCTTCTTCTTCTATGTAATTGTTGTCATGTATACTACTACTCTCTATAGTATCAAATACCTCCAGGACCGTTGGGTCAGCAGTTATGAAAAGGCCACTCTTGTGGTTATATATTACTTGCTCCAAAATCTGATGCAGTTCTTGTCATTTTGCTTTAATTTTCGTCTTACGGTTTAGTTGCTATCATTGCATCAAGTAGGGGGAGACAAGCGTGATGCAACGTAGTAGTATTACCTTATAAAACAATGAAGAAAAACGGATGGCGTCAAGCATTTTCATGGCTGCTAGACGCCATGAAAAAAGATAAAAAAAACTGACGACCGTCTTTTCCGCTTCAAGTAGAGGTTACTCACTAGTCTTGATTATTAAATCTACCATTGAAATAACAAGCGAAATGGGTCAAGTGAAGACGTCCAGGAAAGAGAGTGAGTGTGCTACTCGATGTTCTTGATACCAGACACATGTTTGTGGAGGATACAAACGCATGAGATTGATTGCTGTCAACATGAGAGAAAGTAAAGAAAAAGAAGTTACACAAAGTTGATGCATTCTTTGCTGTAGGAGAATGCTTGGCTGCAATTTTAATTTGCATTGCTATACATGACGACAGTCTTGTCTGTTCTGTAAATGTCACCAGTTTGTCGTCCACGTGTTTAGATTGCAGCACCCTTTACGAAACTTGAGTGCGATTGATAAACGCACAAGACGTAAGCTTTGACGAAAACAGACATAGCAACTCGCTCGACCCTACGTCGAGACAATATAGGGGCGTCTGACGACGACTATTGAAACAGGAAAATTGAATAGATGGTAATTCATCAGGGCTATTGCACAGTATCGAATACACAATGGCATTGTTACAGTTGGTGCAATTGCAGATCAGGGCCGCGCACACAGGGCTTACGGTCGGTAATCAGGGCCATATCTACGTTATCATTTGACTTTCTTACCCTCGCAAGACTGCACCATAATCGTACACGTACAAGACTATGTGTATATTGTGGCACTATACTGACGTATTCACTCTTACCACTATGCTACAAGTTATATGGAGTAGCTTGGTTTCAGATGCAGCATTAAAACTTGTGGACAAATAGATAAATGTGTCATCACGTAAGGGAACTGCTAAATCTAAAGAGATCGCTCACCCATAGGGTCTGGATGCAAAAGTGTTCAGCATTAGCTCTCAATACTGAGCGTTTCACAAGCTCATACACACGGTATTCCTCTAATTGCTCATTTAAACTGGTGTTAAACACGTGTCTTTCTACTTCTTCTTCTTGCGATCTACGTCTTCCTTCTTCTCATGAGCAGCATACTTACTACGACCATTCATTCCCAAGACGACGTCATCGGCCACTGTTTCAACTCTAGCAACGTCATCAATGGTACAGTGTACCACTTACCGGTATGTGTGGTTCGTATGAGGGATCAAAATCAAGAATGTCGCCCATCCTCGCACTGAATCTTCTCCAAGACACGTGCCATTCCTGGAATACATTCAGTTCGAAAGATGGCGAGTACATGGCGGAGTATCTCTCTCTTACTCTGGAAGAATTATCGTATTAAACAGCGTGAAAGTAGTTTGAATCGCAATGAAAGTACAAAACGCTGGCTTTTTCCTGCCCTCGTACTGGACATTATCATGCCATTGTGTTTCTTACTTTTGATTATTCAGAAATTGTGTCAATATAATACACAATTAATGCAACCAGAGGATACATTTTTGAATATTAATGGCATGAGTTCTGGTGAATTTGATGCGACAATGCAGAAATTAATGGAAGCACTGGTTCTGGAGACTGGTGGTTCTTCTGATTCCTCTGATTCCACGGATACCTCTGTGCCGATTCATAAACTCAACAAAGAGTCAGCGACGTTACTTTTGACTGTCTTACCGTTACTTTTGGTCAAGAGTAATCAAAGTTTGGCCATTTTAGACCGACCAGATTCCAATTTATTTCTACAATATCTTGATAGGTACGATAATAAAAATTACCTCCAGGTGACTTAATTTGTAGCTACACACTCGTTAAGTTTTACCTACGTACTCACTAACTGTTTTATCGATTGTTGTATTGTATGTAGACACTATCCAGGATCATCTGAATTAGGAATTCCCAGTTATTTTGAAACGACCAAGATTATTCCATTGGATAATATAGCGACATCATCATTCATCTCACAGGAAAAAGCCGATGAAATCCTCTCGGAATATCCAAAACAAAGTGGAACTCACATTTATGCCGGATTTGATCTTCGCAATAGTCGACGCAATTTTCATCCAATCAGTGAATTTGTGGCTCTCTTTTATCGAAAACAACGGACGGATATTTCAGAAGACACGGGAGAATCTCAATTGAGTCGCTATTTCTCCAAAACGTTGACATTTAATCAAACAATGTTTTTTCCAAATATTTTGCCATTTCAAATGGCTATGAATCAGTTTATTCGAGAGAATCTGACCCAAGGATCAAGCAGTCAGGGCCGGAATTCTCCAACTCCAATGAGAATCAATGTGACTTCGTATCCGCCTAATACGTTGTGTGCATCCGTGCATAAAATGCTGATATCAGCTAATTTACCATGGAGTATTTTTCCAGAAACATCACCATTGGGACAAAGTTGGGCAGCATGTCGAACTGCTATCACAAATGGACATTTATCACCCGACGTTTGGACGTTTTTATCAAATCTTGTGACGAAATTAGCATCCAATGATGAATTAAGCACTTTATCCGTAGCGACATTACCAAACCGACCGACGGATAAAATCAACGGCTTATTGACGGGAAATATTGCATTTTATGTGGGATATTTATTCATGTGGCCATATATACGATTGGTTCGTGATATTGTGAATGAAAAGGAGAGTCAGCTGAAAGAGTATTTGATGATTATGGGGTTACAGGCAACGTCACTTTTAATCAGCTGGTTCTTGCTCTACTTTTTCGCCTTGGTCGTCATTGCAGTAATTGGAACGTGGTTGCTCAGTGGCAGTATGTTTGCTGCAACGGCAGTTGGAAATGTCTACTTTTTTCTACTTGTGCTGATGTTTTCGTCAAGTATGCTGCTTTTTGGTATTGCCATCACACCCATTTTTAACCAGACAAAGACAGCGTCAGCATGTGCTCCACTGGTGTATTTCATCTTTAGTGTTGGAAGCTTCATTCGCTCCTTTCTACGTCCAGATATGATTATGTCATCTCCTTTATTGGGATCATTGTTGAAAGTGCTTGATGGAATCGGGTCTCCAGTAGTGTTCATCTCGACCATACGCAATATTCTAGCTTTTGACCCAGCGACATCACTCAATAAGCCAATTACTTGGGACACTGTAGCGACACCATACCGCCTTATGGCTGGCCAATGCGTAGTGTATTTGCTTGTTGGATGGTATTTGGAAAATGTATTTCCACGCACGTATGGAGTGCAGCAGAAATGGTATTTTGTATTCCAGCCATCTTACTGGTTCCCTCGACAATTTGATTCACAGTCGTTTACGGATGACAATGAAGACAGCGAACGTGTTGGGCTGACTAAGATGGACTTGGATAGCATCGATGAGCGGACGGACAGCACACTTCGTGAGAGCTCTCTCACAGAGTACCTGCAGAGCTTTCAGCCGTCACTTTTTGTAAAGTCATTGTCAAAGACATATCCGAATGGAAAAGTGGCATTGAATAATGTATCGTTTGGTGTAAGAAAGGGAGAAATTTTCGGCTTATTGGGTCCCAATGGTGCCGGTAAGAGCACTACTATGTCGATTTTGAGCGGAATGTTATTGCCCACAAGTGGGGATGCTTATATGGGTGGGTCTATCAGTGTTGCGAATAACCCACAAGCGGTACGACAAAGTTTGAGTGTTTGCTTTCAGCAAAACATTCTATTTGGCAACTTGACTGTTTGGGAGCATCTGTCACTAGTATGTGCCCTTAAAAACAGTTTGGGGATCAAAACCGTCTCAGAGGATGTTTGTCGCAGCAGACTAGAACAATTCAGGCTCGACGAGAAGTGTGACGCTCTGGTAAAAACTTTATCTGGTGGTCAGAAGCGCAAGCTGTCGCTCATTTTGGCTCTCTTGGATTCATCTCGCGTGCTGTTGCTCGACGAACCTACTGCTGGTATGGACCAGAAAGCTCGTTTGGACACTTGGGACGCACTAAAGCATGCCGTGACCCATCGTGCCGTGATTTTGACGACGCATTCGATGGAGGAGGCGCAGGCGTTGTGCGAGAACATTGGCATTGTTGCTGAGGGTAGTTTGAAATGTTGCGGCTCGAGCTTGTTTCTTCAAAATCGATATGGGGTAGGATACAAACTCACTGTTGTACGTTGCGAGGAGGGTGGTCAAGGTGACGACCACAGCAATGTACCGCCACTGGATCAAGCGTGGAGTGACCGTTTGATGAAGACGGTTAAGAAGTATATTCCGAATGCTACTATTTTAAGTGACAATAAATGGGAAACGCGTGTACAGTTGAACGATGGAGAAGAGCGGCGTTTTGCTGAGCTTTTTAAAGAGCTAGAAATGATGAAGCAGGCTGGGACTGTCAAACGCTACGCGATTGCAGCGACCAACTTGGAGGATGTGTTTGTGAAGGTGACCGAGGGCGAAGGTGTTTATTATCACGTTAAGGACGATGCAGAGAATGATGACACCAACGAAAGTGTTGACCCAGTGCTTTCTGAAGGGAAGACGAAAAAGTCTAATATGGAGACGGATTCGCAACCTGCGGACACTGACGAGGAACTGCCAATGTGGAAAGTGTCAATTTTGCAGCTTCGAGCTTTGATTGTGAAGCGTGCAAAGATGTCTTCTCGTGACAAGAAATCCCTATTTGCTCAGTATGTGTGGCCGCTTGGCTTTTTCACAATTTTCTTAACCATGGCTCAAAACGTGATTTCTATGAACGAAAATATTGAGGTAGTGACGACTTTACCACCGTTTGCGAGGACAGCATCGCTCTATGTAGCGTCTGCGCCAGCGGTGACAGATTCGGTTGCGAACGTTGTTGCACAGATTAAACAAGACTTTAATCCGGTTGTGTTCGACAAGAACGCGCAGACCGAGCAGGCCATGTTAGCTGCGATTGCGCGTGAGAGAGACACTGCTTTTTTCGCTGGCATATTTGTATCGCATGTGAATTGGACGTCAGAATTGACAGTTTCTTCCCCAGCGTTTGCGTATTCGCTTTACTACAACGAAACTGTGCCTTACTCGTTGCCTGTATCGCTGCAAAGAATGTCACAGGCTTATTGCAGAGCGCGGTCAAAGCACGTGAATGCACCTGGAATTGACAATTGTGACTTGATTGTGAAGAGAGGAATATTTCCAGTTGAAGTTGAAATAGGTACGGGGCTAAGCACTGATGAAGATGGTTTAGAGTTGGATCCTGACGAAGCTGTCAGCATTGTGCAACGGGTAATGCTGGTCTTTTACCTTTTGATGACGATAAGCTCCATGGTGGGATTTTACGCTGGGCCAGTCGTGAGAGAGAGGGCATGCGGTCTAAAGCGCATGCAATATCAGCACCTTGGGACCATAAATGCGTCGTGGTTGTACTGGTTATCGAATTTTCTGTTTGACTACATGACGTACATCGTGGCGATTACCTTCATTATTACAGCACTCGCGGTGTTCTCTGCTCTGACGAATAATGCGATCCTTGCTGCGTGGCTTGTCACGATGAGTCTGTATGGCTTGGCAATGCTCCCGTCACAGTACTTCAGCTCACTAGTTTTTGCATCACACACGTCAGCGCAGTCGTACATGTCGTACGCTTCTTTGTTCCAGATCATGGCGATATCCATTGTGTTTGCGTTATCAATGATTCCTGGTTTGTGTGGCAAGGCGTACACTGTTGCGTATTTTTTGCAAATAATGCCATTCTACACGTTTGGCATTTCGATGCTGAATATCGTGACAGTGTCTTGGGCTCCAGCGCGACAGCAATGCCTTGCGATGGGCAGTGACATTAGGAGTGAGAACCTGCTTGCTTTGGTGAATGGACTGGCCAACTCCGAGCATGAGAGTTCCGTGTGGGATTGGGAGGTCGCCGGGAGCAGTTGGTTTACCCTTGTGGCATCTGCTGTGATATACACGTTACTGTTACTTGCTATAGATCAGTATGAAATGTACCCGGCCGAAGTACATTACAAGGTGCATCGCAAACTGCAACATTTGCGTCGCTATTTTTGCTGGCGCAGATACGTGCAGGGCTATGCAGAAGCCGATCAAAGTACTTTTCCTTCTGACGAAGAAGACCCTAACATGGATATGGTGCATGCGAGGCGAGTGACGAAGGTCTACAACCCTCTAAAAGATACAATCTTAAGGGCGTACAATGAAACTGCAGCTGACGAGGTCGCCAATGGTCTGGTAAACCGAAAAGGCCAAGTGGTGGCGTTGAACGATGTTACCTTTTCTGTAGAAAGGCGAGATTGTGTAGCACTGTTGGGTGTCAACGGCTCAGGCAAATCAACGATGTTTGAGATACTGACAGCTAGAGTTTTTCCTACCCTTGGTACGGCGACGATTGACGCATTTGATGTGTCTGTGGAAGCCCGAGATGCCAGCACGAGATACGGCTACTGTCCTCAGGGTAACATGTTCTATAACGACTTGACTGTACGTGAGCACCTCGAGCTGTTCTACCGCCTACGGTGCCGCACAAGCAACGCCTTGCTGTCTGAAGGTGCCGTTATTGACGAGCTCATCAGGCGGCTGAATTTGTTTCCAGTTGAAGAAACTGCAGCTTTGCATCTAAGTGGTGGCAACAGGCGACGGCTTATGCTAGCGCTAGCACTTCTGAGCGACCACACCTCACTCTTGCTGTTAGACGAACCTTCAGCTGGCGTAGATGTCGTGGCGCGGCGGCTCATGTGGCGTATTCTGCACGAAAAACGGCAAAACTCTACCCAAATGAGCTGCCTATTCACGACTCACAGTATGGAAGAGGCAGAAGCTGTGTGTGCGAACGCAGTAGTGCTGCTGAAAGGAAAGGTAGTGTGGTCTGGCAGTATTCCTGAACTAAAGCAGCGCGTGTCACGAGGAGTTTCGATTAGTGTGCGACTGGACAGTTCGGCTATTTGGAACTCCGACGAGATGAAGTTCTACACGGAGCAAATTCGGTGCTCACTCAAGTCAAAGCCGTTAATGGTTGCTGGCGGAACAGAGTTGGAGCGTAGAGACCTTTTACTGCAAGAGCTCGACGAAGCCTGGAAGCTTTGTCACGGTCTTTTGTACAAGAATGGCGACGCCACTGCGTTGGCCGTTTCTCGACAACGTAGCAAAACGTGGCTGGCAGGTCTACGAGCTCGTTTTTCGGACGACAGTAGCCGTGATCGAAATGTTACTTCGAAATTTGGTAGTAGCGCCAAGGTCCTTCCTGTCGTTCCAATCGTTGAGTTTGTGCAGCAGTGGCTTGTGCAAGAAGCGTTTGTTCGTCTTGAGACTGAATTCTTTAAGAACGAAATCACCACTCAATCCGGTAAGGTAGTGGTTCCTGCACACGTGGAAACTGCTTGTGGGAGTGGCACCAATACTAGTGGAGTGTATGAAACGTCATGCACTGATAATTTCGGCCTGGCTGATGCTTTTGCACTCATGGAAAAGAACAAAAAGCGCTTCAATATTGCACAATACAGCATCAGTGAATTGTCGCTGGAGCGCGTCTTTGAGCAGTTTCAGTGAGAGGTATGAGTAGATTGTATCACGTGACTGTTGTCAAGGTTCTCGTCTGATGATCCATTAATCCCTTTTCGAATATCATGTATCGTTTCACAAGTTTAGCGTTGAGTTTGCCTTGTCGCACATTGTACCTCTATCTCCTAGAGACTGCTGTCGATGCTTATTATCACCATCTTTCAAGTAACTTTACGTGCCGGCAAAACATCCTGCGTCATTGCTTCAGATCATCATCTGAAAAGACAAAACATGTAAGAAGAAGTCATGCGACTCACTGTAAGTTGATGGTCATGCTGCTGCTCCTCGATATAAGAAAAGTAGCATTCACCTCATGCAGCAGAGCGCCAAAATAATGTACTTGGTATCATCCATTGAGAGCCATAAGAAGTCCATGAACACTGAGTACCTCTTCTTCGGCGGTCCATGAGTCGTGATGTGATAAACACTTGCTATCTTTTTGGTTCTCGTCTGAAGAGCACCATCTACAGCGCAGAATATCTTTAGGCTTCGAGTTGTCCGAGATCTCCGATGTCAGCGATTCGTACTTGGCGCGTACCCATTGTCGCATCGTCTTGGTCATGTCAAAGCCAGCAAAGCATGTCACCAAAGACGATCAGTCAGAGCAACTGACTGCAATAACACATTGATGCTGTTTCGCCTAGCGTAGTGACTAACTAGATGAATGTTGTTTGTGACAGAGAGGCCGTAGTACTGAATGCTTTGGGACGAGAGCAAAGTGGTCAATTCGGTAGTATATAATTGGACTGCTTTTTGCCATCAGTATCACATATCCAGATGATGTCATTGACTCACAAGACGAACGTTATTCTAATAAACGTCTGCACTTTCGATACACTCATTAGAGTGCGATTTGTGGCATCTTAAAATAGTGATCAATTGACGTTAAAATAATAGGACAGCAGGGAAAAAAGAGTAGTTAGAGACAATTTGACCTTTTTTATAAGTTTGTCTGAAAGATTAAATTGAAAAATGGGTACTTTTATTGAAGTACTATGTTAAGACGCAAGCAAACTAACCATAATTTTGAAAACATAGATATATTTCAAAATCATGCAAATTTCCGAATACTACCATCGCTCAGGAACTTATGCATTAATTGAGTGGTAAAACTCTCACAGTCTGATATAATGACAATCGAAAATGAATTAGACCTAAGTAAGGCAAAGTAAAGACAACCTGGATAAGCAGGCCCCGTACCCACTTTATTTTTCCTTCATTCTTCTTTTTCTTCTTCTTTTCCGTCTTCTTCTCTGATGTCGACTCTTTTGCTGTCTTTGTCCTATCAACTGTGCACTTCGTATGCTCTTCTTGATTATTGGGCTCATCAAATCGCTCCGTTGTATCCATCTTGCTACGCGCTAATTCTTGATATGTTTTTTCATCGTTCTTGGTAATTTTCAATCACGCTGGCCAGCGTAGTGTTTTAACAAGAGAGGCCTGTTACGACACTCTGTTCTTCATTGTTCACATGTCAGCGTCGGTTGTTGCTGTCCCTCATTCTACCAAGCACCTCCCGACGAGCGCGATCTCCGACGCTCCATGACCGGAAACTTAAGTTCCGGTGCCATCTCCGGTGGCTCACCACCGGTACGACGAGAACCAAAGCCCCGCGTGCCATCCGGCCCGATAGCCTGGCGGTACAACTGGGTACTGCCGTTGACTCCCATGCCTGGAGGGGGTGCCAGAGCACTGCCCCCAACGCCCCCAACATTGCTGTTGTGTACGGTTGACTGCGCCATCCGCGGTGAGGACAAGTTCAGCTTTGAACGCGTGCCCGACGATGACGAACGGGTACGAAAGGCTGCCGGCTGGGGCGGAGCACCCACCGTCGCTGCACGGCTACGGGATTCCCATCTACTTGGTGATGGCGCAAAGTAGTCCTTCTGCCCATTTCCACTTGATGAGCCTGCCAGTCCACTCAAACCACCACCATTATTAGCATCGCCTGTCAGGTCGGAAGGCGGACGGAATTCCAGCTTGACCTTGCTAGCATACTTACGACCGCTCTTTTTGTTCTTGCCAACGGTAAAAGACACGTAGTCACCCTGTCGAATGTCAATATTCCCATCTTCATCAGGAATAAGACGAAACGAGATACAGGCCGAATCCTGTCGTGTTGGCGTAATGAGTCCGCCTGCTCCACGGATCGAATAAACGGTACCCGTGTTCACCTTGCCTTCACGAAGATCATCCAAGCCTTCACCAACCGATTCTACGTGCACAGGGCGCGTGATTGCGGAAGCCGACTTGGCACGACGACGATCACCACCGAGTTCCACGGGAAACATTTTCTGCTTCAGCTTGTCACAATTCGTACCGTCAAAAAGCACCACCTGCATGCCAGTGCGCCAATTGTACTGATCCGACAATGTCAGCACGGCATGCTTGGTCATCTCGTCGTCTACAAACTCAATGATAGCGTATGTCTCGCCCGCCGCGATGGGGGGCTTCAGCACAGCGTTACGACCCGTAGTCGTATTCTTCTTCAGCAGGCGCAAATAAGAAATCTCGCCACATCCTTGAAAAGTCTCGCGCAATGAAGCAACCGACGCGTCTTCCGGCAAGTTGTAAGCAATGGCCGTACGAGCTAGCTTGCCATGGTATGTCTGATTCGGAGACAACGGTTCCTTACGACAAACCATGCTCTCATCTTCATTGAGCAGTAACTTGGTTGACAGTTCCAGTGCCTTCTTGATCTCGTTTATATCAGTCGTCAACTTCTTCACTCGGCCAAACGACGCCAGCAGTTCCAGCTTGACATATCCGTCCATATTCATGTTCTTCAATAAAAAGAGATCTCCGAGCAAGTTTTCATCGCAAAAGTAGTACTCCAATTGGTCACAAACCGTGCGAAGGAATGTCGCCGGCAGTGGAGCGCCCAATAGCTCGTCACAAGTATCAACTTGGTGGCTAGCTTCATTATTCTCCTCATTTGATAAGTGCAGTGACTGCACGGCCTGATCAATCGCTCCGACTGTCATATCGTCACTACCGGAAAGAGGTGGCACCATAATGTTGAGCACTGGAGGTGGGACCTGTGGAAGCGGCGGTTGATGAGATCTTAGATTCCGGTCCTGCAACTGATGCTGGTGTTCCATGGGACTTACAGCAGCCGACACCGATGTGTCGTCTGCAAACGAATCCCAAGCGGATCCCAGCGCTGACGGCTGAATCGGAGCCGAAAAAGAACGATTACGACTAGAAGTGTAGTACTGTGAGGCCAATTGAGCCATGACATCCATTTCGTCCGTGCGGTCACCACTACGACGACTATACAAGGACGAGGATAGAAAACAATCCGTTGCAAAGGCCGGTAGAGGTGGATTCTCGTTGTCAGCGTTAGAAGACATTCGTGACGTTGTAGAAGGTTGTAAGTCCGTGAAGGTAATTAAAAGACTGACGGTGTAATTATTTCTACATGAAGATAAAAAACAACATTAACAAATCAGTCCATCTTATTCCTTTCAATAAGTGTAACACACATTGATAGATAGATAGATTGTCTGTACCTGTCTTCCCTTGATTCAAGTGGCGTGTGTAATGCTTGTATGTAAAATGAACGATAAGACTATTATGACTATTATCGTAACAAAAACAAACAAAGAATGATGGAGATTTATAATAAAGAATTAGAAAATTCATATGAGCTTAAAAAGTAGTAATTACTAATTACTATCAATCAAATGAAAAATAGTACTATAAAATAGTATAAAATATAGAAACCCCAACCTCTTTTCACAGCGTACTTTGATATTATAAGCAGTAACCACCACTTGTTTACGTCTGTAATGAGAGGAACGTTTGGACGATTACGGATGGGACCAACACGTAAGCAAGTCTCTCAGCAAAGAGGGGGGAGGGAGGGTGTGCTAGACTATCAGTAATAATTGGTCCGACACTTGAATGCTGCTGCTCCTGTGTGTTGTTGATCTGTCTATCCCCTCCCTTCCCGCGATCTCCATGAAGCAGCCGCCGCGTTGAGTTGCGTGAGCGACAATCAAGCAACATACGGCATTGCTTACAAAAGATGAGCTTGTTGGATGTTAGAATGAGAAAAACCTCACGTTGATGTTTTTTTCTAGATCTTTCTGCAACATTAGACTCAGCTTCAACACATGGTTTTGTTTCTCTGAATGTTAGGCATGTCGTATAGATGACCACAGTCGTCATCAATCCGACCATATTTTTATTGAGCTCATGTTTTATTTGATTGTATTGTTTGAATACATACATGAAGTGAACTCGTCAATGTGAGCATCCTCAATTGTGGTAAGAGTGGGAGTATCATGGGTTGATATTGATGTGGAACGTACGGTTGAGTGGCTTCATATGAGGCTTCATGGCTGCCGTCATGATTGATTTGATACCCAGTCTGCAACTATAAAATCAAGTATAACCTCAAGTTTATCATAACATGCAACATGTGACATGAGCTTTCTTTCACAACTTATGAATAAATAGACCTTGGTATCTGTTGAGATTAATACTTGTATGACAAATGCCCTGGTCCACCCTAAGTGGTCGGCAATAAAGAAATTCACGACGGAATGAATCTGATTTCTACAAATTAAGAAGGATCAATAGACTCATGAAGCAATAACAGCTTTTGACTTTCTCAACTTTATCGATACCAACTACCATGAGTAATAGTGTATGGCTAAATAGAGTACTACCGGAAGGTTGACAAAACCATTTAGATATCATCAAGCCCTTAGTGAGTTTCTTTCAAATACGCGCGACATCTTTGCGTCAATCACTCGGGCAATTTTCGTCTCCATTTCTCTCTCTAACGTCTCTTAAAAGCCTTTCAGAAGCTTTTATACGTCCAAAGCAGCATTCATCATTTAAGATCAAATTTAGCAATCTTAGCTGTCAATCCTACAGTACCCTTTCTGCACAGCATCAGTCTTGTGTACATTAAGACGTTTCTTCAGCACCTACCCAGAACGCTCCACCACCTTGAGCAAATTTCTACTACCGGTTCAGTACGTACATACATATATCGAAACACTTGTAAATGCAGTACACTTTTGTCTCCTATTAACGACACAAACTTGATTCGCAAAGCCTCGGTGCAGTCTTGATCGCTCTTCAAAAGTGACGACATGACAAAGTGTTGTGGCTCATAACTCTGCTTTTTGCCTTGATAATGTACCCAAATACACACTTCTCCCTTCTGTTGCTCCACCTAGTAAGTTACACCTTGTGCCTTGCACATAGACTTCCACATGACGAGCGGAGCATTGCACCTGAAGCTGGAGGTGTGCACAACACAGTGGCTGTTGTGTTCAGAGAAGTAATAGCTGGCATTGAACAGAGGCATCAACTTTTGGGCAGATAAGACGCAATGGTTGCAAAGAAATAGACGCATAGCTTTTGCTCAAAAGCTGTACATTGTTGTCATCAACATCAGTCGAGAGTTACCACGACGCAGCCGACACGAATGACGGGATAGCAAAAACAAATAAAATGTTACGGTGCTGTATATAAAATGAAACCCTATCAGCGAGAGATTATGTAAAAATAAGGCGTACACACTTAGTACAACATACCAAGCAAGGATTGTAGCAGTCACGAGCACTGGCTGCTCACATTAGTCGATCCACCTGTAGTATCAATGTCTCGCTAGGAAGCCCACTAGGTTGATTGTGTAGTCGTGATAATTGTGCGCAAGTACAAGGATATTTAAGGTCACATAAATATGTCGAGATGTCCTTGAGGAGTCTCTGAAGCCGATCAAAGTTCTTCTCAACCTGTTCTCCTATCTGTTGGAGATCATCTAATTTTGCATGCATAAGTTGCAAATTGTGTTTTGATATCAATGAAGTTTTTGGTTATAAAGTTAAAATGTTGTAGTTGTAGTGGGAATTCAATGAGCTGAGGAAGCGGCAACACCTCGTGGTTGCCGAGTCGAGCCTCGTCCTTACAAAACCGGTGCTGCAACCAGCTCCATAGATAAGAGCTCTTGTATTTTAGCAGCGTTTCTCGCATTGTGTCAATATAGGGATATTGACCTACGAGACTTTCCGTGACGTCGACGGTAACGATATTAAGCTCATAGACAACCTTGATGCTTTGAACTATCAACGACGCGCAAAGCATCTCCAGGTCGACAGAACAAGACACTATTTCTTCATACATTGGTGTTACAAGCATGTGTATGAGTCTTGGTATAGCGTCGACAATGAAGGAAATGTAAATGTCGTAGCGCTTTTGCCATAATGCGGAACAGAGTGAATGTCACTTCAACCTTTTGATTTTTCGACCACAGTATAAGAATACAAAAACATCAAGTTGAAGTTGAAGTGAGTTTGCATTGACTGACGTGCAACATATAACACGTCATGGGTGTGACTCGCACGTTTAGTGTATTTGCTTACGTATGTAGTTCTGAGATGTAACGGAGTTGAGTGAGTGAGTGACATGTAGATGTCCTGCCATCCGCAAAACACCGTAGCTTAGCGCTGTGTCAGTATGAAAAATCAAACCATTCCATCATTGATGTGGCGTGTTAGCATTATAAAGAAGAACACACCAAGCTTTATAAAACCTAAACATGATGGTTTGAAAAAGCAAGTGATGGAAACAATCTGTCTGTTTAAGCAATATATACAGCCAATATGGCGGCAAGGCCACCAATCCAGTTGTCAGCACGGCATATGCTGCGCTGGAATTGTAGCCACAATCGTGAGCAATTCCATTCATGTCCACAGACAAGTAAGTCCATGGCTTTGTCCCTGCTCTTAGCGTAGCCGAAAGGTTGCGTGGTACACCTTAGTGCGTTGTGTTGCAGTTGAGCCAGGTCGCGGCGCTTTTCCGAGCCGAAAGACGTAGCTAAAGTCATTGCAACCATCTAGAGAGAGATTCAAAATGTCTACTTACTGCTTATAACCAGATTTCGGGTATGTCTCTAGCCGAGCTAAGGATACCGGCGCCGAAGGGCGCGACGTTGTGTCAGGCCACAGAGGAGCGTCTAAGGTCGATCCTGGTTCGTCAGGGTTGCGACCCGGCCCCTAGCAGAGCTCGTCCTAATGCACATGTGTTCCGGTTCCAAAGCCGCGGCTAGGCCCAAGATGTTTCCACTGGTCGGCACTGATCCTGCGTCCCGCAAGAAATACCCCCAAAGTATCTTGTCTTGTTAAAGTCGCCCAAAAGCATCCGTCTTGGGGCTATCTAGGCCGATGCTCCGGAAAAATAAGTCAGCGATGCGCTGCCCTCAGTACTAGAGCTATCATCCTCACCTCGCTTGCGCGATGGCGGCAATGCAACCAACATCTGTGACATCACCGGTGTGAATAGACAGGGTTCAGCAGTCGCACTCCATCGTACACAGCATCCCCATCTTGTCAAGCACACCAACCATCCATCGTTGAAGTTTTCAGCCACGCTTATTTTAGATTTTACTACCAACCCAGTACTCTGATACAAAAATACATCATTCAAAAAAAGGATGCTGACCTGCACCAGACTCGTCAAGATTGTGGTGCTGCCCTTCGTGATAGATATTTCTCCCATCGTGAGCACAGATAATAACCCAGGATTAGCCAAGTATTCTGTGTTGACCTTCGCTGTTGGCGACTAGGAAAGAACACTGGACAAGGGTTCGTGCTGCTCTGGCACGTACAACAACTACGACCTTCACGCTCAAAGAATCGTTGGAACTTTAATGGACATCCACGGGATACCAAATGTCATTATGGGTCATGGTGATAGCTTATACGGGACGGGTGTTGATAGTCTTGAGAGCCGTGAGGCACGCTTTGAGGCGTCCTTTGAAGCAATTTACAACGGTCTGTGAAATCCTCAACCATATGCACATATTAGACATCTAAAATAGTATGCGGCAGGAAGTGAAAGACAAAGTACGGTTGCCCATAACCAAACAAGGTTGACGGTTATTAGTGGGCTTGACTGCAGCCTACTTTTCGGCAACAATCGACTACGTTTCACATCTTTCTTTCTCTCTTCCACGTAACCACCGCAATACCGAGATCCTATTGTCATCATAGAGTCATCACTCTTCTGTAAAGTCTGCATAGTCTTCCCCACATCTTGTCGGCAATAAGATAATCCGTCTAGACTAATAACGCCGCCGTCTGTCGTGTCTGCGTCAAGCCAAACTCGTTTTGTCGTGCCATCCAACGTATCACGCACTTCAATTTTCCGTTTCTCTGTCTTTCGGGATTGTAGTAAACAGCTTTTGCCTCTTATCAATTGCTTTGCCTCACTTTCTCTTGCTAAACTACACGTCACCTCCCCATTGGCAAACTCACGCACTATCGTGCTTGTCGATTTTGTTCCTTGATCTACTGATAGTTTGCACCTTTATTCCATTCTGCTGCTGTTCTACAACATGAGCATCTTTGCTTGCTTCAGTGTCGCCGTGTCCTTTAATGTTTGTTGCATTTAACGTCTTCGATGTTATTTCTTTGTTTTTTGACTGCTAATTGAACTCCTTGGCCGCTTTGATTCAGTTAAAGGTTGACACAGATTTACTATACTAAAAGCAAGTGTATATGTTACCTCGCCATAGACTGATGTTAATTGTATCTAACCATCCACCTATTCATTCGATCGGCATATTTTACGAACAGCCAAATTACACTTTAGAATCAGATGCCAAGTAACCTTCCAAAACCGATACAAGTAGACCTTCATTCTGCATCACATTTGTCAGACAAAAAGCCCGACGTCATATTTCAATAGTCTAAAGGTGAATATTCAATCACGCGATCGTTATTTTTTGGACACGGCTGTCTATTTATTGCAATGTTTCAGCAAACATTTCATTTTGTCAGAACATAATTACATTGAACGTATTTAATTGGCTGAAAATACCAATCACTCACGCCCAACCAAAAGCTTTACTCTCATATCTAGCGATACTCTGCATGGCAGTTGAAATAACGAGGGACAAGCCTATGGAGCTGGACCAGAGCATTTTGCTTTGGCGTGGCCGTGCTGCTGATACGATGCTGCTAGGCGCTACGACTTGCATGTCTAAGGAAGGCAACAGACTAGTTCTGCTAACGTCGGCTGAAGATGTGCGCGAGATCTGCGTCTCTACGCGCAAGTGCATTAACCACTGGACCTTCCGAGCTGGTAGTGCTCACGCGCTGCACGTGGCAGCAGCACGTCACCCGCGCTCGCGGTTGTTCTTTGGTGTATGTGGAGTACCTGGTGTGAGCGCTAGTAAGATGGCACGTCAGATTAGGCGACAGGAAGCCAACAAGACGACGACTTTACCGGCCAGCGAAGGCCTTGCGGTCTGGCGCGACACGGACTTGGACGTGGCCACATGGAGACGCACACCGTTACAATCGAACTGTAAGGTCTTTTCACTGCTGACGCATGTAAAGCTGAAGGAGGAGGTTGTCGTGGTGTTCCAGGACGGTTCTTTCGCCACGTACGATGAAGATTTGAACCGAGGTGTGCATAGTGATGACGCCAAGGAAGCAGTCGCTGTAGAGGATGATGAAGATGGAGATGAAGTCAGGAGGAAGTGGTAGTGTGGGCGTACCTGGAGACGGATAACCGTAGCTCGTTGAAGGGCGGACTCTTTTTATCGATCTTGCTACAGAAGACAACCCAGAAGGGTGACAAGCAGTTAGAGCTTTTGGTGTATCAAATCACATGTCCTAATGTAACGAGACGCATGGGAGGTGTGTTATCCGTTGTGCTGCTAGTACGTCGTCGTGTCGTTCTACCGGACAACGAGGAGTTGTCCTCGTGTGCATTCCACCCGGAAACTTTCTCGTACTCGCTGATTGGCCGCTCAGGCTGCTGGCAGACGCTGCGTTTTTCGCGTGACGCACTGACTAACGCGGTGA
Organism: Peronospora belbahrii; assembly: GCA_920618645.1. Lineage (NCBI taxonomy): Eukaryota > Oomycota > Peronosporomycetes > Peronosporales > Peronosporaceae > Peronospora > Peronospora belbahrii. The sequence goes on along the minus strand of CAKKTJ010000086.1, from coordinate 336,289 downwards.
CACTGGTGGCTTCTTACCAAATGCCTAACTTAGCATCAGCGGAGGTGGATTCCGCCATTTCGGTGCATAAGAAACGTAAACTTCAGGCGGCCAGCAAAACTGGTTCAGGTTATATGGTGAGTGGCATTGGACACGTCACCTACTTGGTTAGTCTATCTCTAGACGCACCCTTGAAGATCACAGCCTGGGATTCTAAGTTTGCTGTCCCAGTATCAAAGACTGAAATCAGTTTGATGACGGAGAAGGATAACGAGAGCAATAGTGTTATCGGGCGTAGCAGCAAGGATGGCGTTGGCAAGCCAGTGCAGATCGTGAATGTAGGTCCTGGGGACGTGGTGTTTGTTATCTATGAGCGTGGTGCTTTCCTTATTCATGTAAGGAACAAAAACTCGACGCTAGCCAGTGTCCTGGGAGCCACGGCATGCAAAGAGTTGGCAGCCTTTCAGAGATTAACGACGCCTGCAATGCCTGACAGCGCAGTTGAATGGGATAGCGTGACATCGACAAGCAGCGTGAACAACGATACGCTGGATGCTGAGACGTGGAAGGCGAATATATGCAGTGATGATGACCGGGAATGTCAGCTGATTGCAGATCTATTAAACCCAAAAGTTACTTCTACAGCCGCTGAGTTTATAAACCGCCTTGACAAGGCGCTAGCGAAACAGCAAAGCGAACAAAAGGCAGGCAAAAAGCAAGAAGAAGAGTTATCGTATCGGTTGTTACAGGCAGTGACGCGGCGTTGCTTAGACTCGACGGATCTTGGTCTATGGGCTCCCCTTGAGCAGATGTTGCGTACAAAGCGATTGTCCGCTCGCGCTGAGCCGACACTACTGCCTACGCTGATGAAGCACAACCAGTTTGCGCTGCTCGAGTGTGCTATTGTGCACCTTATCGATATCGACGAGCGTTCAATCGTGCATTTGTTGAAGTATTTTATTCGTAAAAGCAGCAACTCGTCGTTCATCAAGTTTGTAGCAAAGCAGGTCAAGGTCCAGGACAGGAATACTGGCAAGATTGATGAAATTGCAGCTTGCGAGCGCTTCATTGTGGCACTCTTGGGCTTGCCTACGAACACGGTGTTTCTTCACCGTGCGATCCGTGAATTGGAACTGGAGGAGGTGCTGCTCGTGCTTGCAATCTGCAAGAAGCTCTTGCTTGTGCATACGATTGGAGATGATGCTGAAGATGAAGAGGAGGCAACCAAGTCATCGAAGAAGTCCAAAACGTCCAAGAAGAAGAGAACAGACAATATTTTTGCAGTGATGAAGGACGAGCGTCGCTTCACTCCGTTGCCTTCGGCCTCGCACTGCTGCGCGTGGATTTGTGCTTTGCTGGATGCTCACTTATTGGCGTTGGTTCAGCGTGCGTCCCAGAATTCAGAGGTGTCTTGTACACTGCACCAACTTGATGATTTGGTCCAGCTGCTGCTCCGGACAAATGCACAGTATGAGTCCGTCCATGGCGTCCTGAGCAACTTCTTGTCGGGTGTGCGATTGCCACAGGCTCCAGGACTGTCTGACTATAGTATTGAGGAGCTACGACTGTAAGGTGAATCAATATATCGATCAGTTTACGTTCGTATACATGTATACATTATATCTCTATAACTGACTGATTCAACTATACGTTTCTGCTCTACATCTGTCATTATCCATCTTGCTCCTTAAGTGTATAAACATATATTTACGTTGTCCACTCATTATTGTGGTTCTGACACATATATCACTTGAGCAATCACTCCCCCTCAATCAGCAACGCAACAGGGATTGGTGTTCCTTCATTATCAAAATTTCCATTACCCGAAAAGATTCCAACGTCCAGACGTGTTTTTTCTTCTATTTGACGTTTTCGTTCATATTAAAACACCGTATTAAGTGGAAAAAAACAAAGCGAGTCTCACGTGATATCTCTTTGCATTCTCTGCATCTTTTTATCCACTACCAAGCGTCCTATCTATTTCTTCCACCAAGTCGAAGCAAAGATTTAAAAAAAGATTCTTGCAATATTACAATAAGAAGACAATAATAAATAACAAGAAGAAGAAGACTAATCATGGCTCAACAGAACCAAGACGTTACGTCATCACCAACGACATTCATGACAGCAGAAGCAGCAGCCTCCTCCTCCTCTACTTCATCGGATCCAGATCATTGGAAGGCCTCCCTCACAAAGCCAATGAAAGATACACGTGTCCAGACCGAAGATGTGACAAATGTCAAGGGCAATGAGTTTGAAGATTATTTTCTAAAACGTGAATTATTAATGGGAATATTTGAAAAAGGATTTGAACATCCATCTCCAATTCAAGAAGAAGCTGTGCCAATTATTCTTGCAGGACGTAATGTCATGGCAAGAGCAAAGAATGGGACGGGAAAAACAGCTGCATTTATTATTCCGTGTCTTGAAAAGACTGATACCAGTCAAAACCATATTCAAGTGCTTATTTTAGTTCCAACACGTGAATTAGCACTTCAAACATCCGCAATTGTGAAAGAAATTGGGAAACATATGGGGATTGAGTGTATGGTATCAACGGGTGGAACAAGTCTCAAGGACGATATTATGCGTCTTTATCAGACAGTGCATATACTAGTGGGTACTCCTGGTCGTGTAATGGATTTAGCAAATAAAGGTGTGGCAGATTTGAGTCAATGCTCGACGGTCATTATGGATGAAGCAGATAAATTACTATCTCCTGAATTTCAACCACTGCTAGAGCAATTACTGAATCATACGGCAAAACAACGTCAGATTTGTCTCTTTTCAGCTACATTTCCTGTCACAGTCAAGGCATTTAAAGATCGATTTGTTGAGAATCCATATGAGATTAATCTCATGGATGAGTTGACATTGAAAGGTGTTTCACAGTTTTACGCATTTGTGGAAGAGAGGCAGAAAGTGCATTGCCTTAATACACTATTCTCCAAGCTTGATATCAATCAGTCGATTATTTTCTGCAACTCGGTAAATCGCGTCGAACTGTTGGCAAAAAAGGTAACTGAACTTGGTTACTCGTGCTTTTATATCCATGCCAAGATGAATCAAGCCCACCGTAACCGCGTGTTCCACGAGTTTCGTAACGGTGCAACACGGCACTTGGTCTGCTCGGACTTGTTTACACGCGGTATTGATATTCAGACGGTAAACGTTGTCATCAATTTTGATTTTCCAAAGAACTCTGAGACGTATCTGCACCGCATCGGTCGTTCTGGTCGGTACGGCCACCTCGGTCTGGCCATCAATATGATCACATACGAAGACCGATTCAACCTGTACCGAATCGAGCAAGAGCTCGGCACAGAGATTCGACCCATTCCGCCGGTCATTGATCGCAACTTGTACTGCAAGTAAGCGATACTTGATGTGGTCGGTGCTGTGGAAAAGATAGATCAGCGGAAGGAAGAGGGTGGAAGACAGGGGGGCGAAAGGCAGGGTCGGAAGGCAGGGGGGTGGAAGACAGGGGTCGGAAGGGTGGGAGTGGGAGGCAAGGCGGAAGGCAGGGGGGCGGAATATGGAGGGTGAGAGAAGAAGTGTGGAGGTAGAGACTGGAGAGTGAAGGTTGGGGTGGTTGAGGCGAAGGAGGTGGAGGGGCTAGGATGGAAATCGGAAGGCGGGATAGCGTGAGGAGAGAAGGGTTGTGCAAGCAGTGGCTGTTGTGATCTACGAACATGCTGAAATGAGGTGGAAGTTGCAAGGAATAGTGCCGGTTTGGCTCATGTACAATGGATTGCTTGGTATGTAGGTGTAACCTGCTTGGTTTGTGATAAGAAGATAGGAAGCTCGTTAGGGAGCACTGGCGGTGGTAAATTGATGCTTGTCGAGCTAACAAGCGAGTGAATAAGCACGTAGTGATGTGCGCGAATAAGAAATAGGGCAGCGGAAGTGGCGGCAACGCTTAGCTGCGCTGAGTTTTAGTGAGAGTAGGACGAAAGCAGAATGCAAGTGTGCAGCCAAAGGTGGAACGCGTCGTATAAGAGAGAGGAAGATGGCAGACAACAGTATGCATTGACATGATACTGAACAGAAAGACTAGTCGCTCAATGAAGGAGAAGAGCAGACAGCGGGAAGTGAGATCGTAGGGAACATGAGGTATAGTCAGATTAATCTAGCAATGCCGTCCTAAGTGAAAATGAACAAACTACGATAGACTCAGACTTTGCTTGCAGCTGATCAACTGACTGATCTGATTGTAGAAGTAAACAGTCGACAAAAAGGGCTAAGTATTAGCTACAATTGTTCTTCCAGTAAAGACTTTACGGAGACCAGCACTTTACATGCATCATTGAGGATGTTCTAGGCACTTTGAAAAGGCTTTTCTGAGATTACATGTGGTGGCAATCCGACTCAGGATAAAGGAGAATGCATGGCACCGAGACTTTTCATTCACCATAGACATAGTGAACTCGAGAGAGAGAGTGTTAGTTGATAAGACCGTGACACTAAGAGCTGAGATCTGCGGAAAGCACCCCCCCCATCCTAGCAAAGCCGATCCGTTAAAGCTGACGACGACGGCCGTTCCATTCCATACGGACATCACCTCTCTGTCTGATTGCGCAGAACGACACTGACTGCTAATCAATGTCATACTGACGTCACGTAGGCCACGTACGTGTGCGTCATGAATACGTGCATTAGTATGACAACACGTAATACTTGCTGCAAACAAAATGACAGCACCTTCCTCATGTCAAGTCAAACTCTCAAAGTACACAACACTTGCATGTCCTGTGGTTCAAAATGTTCTCAGCTATTGTTTAAATACGTGTGTGACCTGCTTTCAGTCGACTATCCGATCAATGCCGGTGATAAATACTTTCTTCCTTCTCTCTTTTCTTGCCTTCAAAACTCTACTTCGGCAAATACGCGACGTCTCGACGTTACAGGTGCCACCATATCCAACTTGCTTACAACTGGAATCGCCCATTCACGCATACCGCATATCTTTTGGGTCTTGACAATCCGATCACTTCCACTCCGTGTTGGAAACAAACTACTGCGCTGCTCTTCACCGTCCTCAGGTCGCATTTCTTCAAAAGACCGTTTTCGTCCATCCTTGAGGTTACTAACAACCACTTGATTGTTTACGACAGTCTTGTCACTTGTACTAGCAACTGGCTGCTGTAGGAAATCACGCACGACCTTGACAAGTTCACATCCCACTGTGCATGAGTTGCAGTGCAATAGACTGTGCTCTACGACAATAGCAGACACACGTGCAACAAGGAACTGTAATAGTACATTCAGTGTGCTCATCGTCTCTTTCTCCTGCGCTCGGAGATCACGAATACTCTGTCGGAATGCGTAATGATCCACAATACTACTCAACCACTTGGCCAATAGACTCGACTTGATCCTTGTCTTCTTCTTCTCATCCATAACCTCATCCTGACTGTTCTGACTAGTATCAAGTTGCTTAATATTACGTGTAAGAGTTTCCAATGATCTCCACAGTGCTTCAAATTCGTCCATTGTCTTGTAGACGAAATAAACATTTGCAGGTGCAGCAAGTCGCACCTGAACTGCAAATTTCTCGTCCTTTCCACCAATACAAGACGTCACCATTGCGGCCATTCCACGCATATTCATTATAAAGTCGCGTGACGTCTACTTAATCTTCAAATACTCGATGGTTTGGATATTTCGACTCAATGGTACGACGATATTTATAGTTCGTTATTATGTTTCTATCACTTGTTCTACTGCTGGTAAGTTACGGAATGACTGACTGACTGACTGACTGACTGAGTGGAATCACACGACAGCGGTCAGATCGGAGCAGACGGTGGGGAGGGGGTGTAGAGAGTTTTGAACGAGAGAAAGGACTGCTTGACCCCTAATACACACTGACCACAACAAAAGAGGGGGGGACCGTCCGTCATCGTCTCTCTGCCCAATGTAATTGAACTTGGTAGAAAGTGATTTTTTACTCACCTGCTTATGAGTGCGACACCAGGGTCAAGATACTGCTGCTAGCAGCTTCAGCGCACCTTCCTCACTCCGAGAATATGCTTTTGACACTACTGTACTCCATTTTTATATTGAGATTTGGCAGCCTTTTACTTGTAAAGTGAGATCTGGTCGGAGGGGTGTCGTTCCAAGACTTTTGCGGCCCGAGTGCTGCTACCATCATGTCCAACCACTGCTGCTTTGGTCATTCACCGTGTGTGATCAGAAACCTTCAGCATGAGATTACCGTTACTGTCAATAGCGTTTCACATGAAGGTTATTTGGTACGGAAGTGATATGTGTCGCAACGTTTTCCGCTAGAAATACCGAGATAAGTGATGGATTTTTATGCAACAATGATTATGGGTTCTTGACAAGAGTCATTGTAGAAGAAATGTGTCATATGTATGATGCATATAGATAGTCAGTCCATACATTCACCAAGTAAGTTGACAGAAGGTTGACGCAGGATTCAATGCCCCTGAGCCACGATTTGCGTCAGTGTATAGCCGCGGTTTTAGACAACACTGATGACATGTTGAAACAGCTGGTTGGCGCACGCCACCTCGTCTGCCAGTCGCTGATCCTGGAATTTCTATGGACCGGTCACGCCAGTCAAGTTGAAGACGTATGAAAAATGGACTATTCCCATTCCCATCGAAACGCAAAATTAGCTCAACACTTGTATAACAAGTCGATGGTAGAGGGGAAAGAAAGCAATCAGCAGCTTTTGCTCTTCCACTGCAGTATACTTTACATATGCTCAGGATTCCTGATTGCAAAAAGCGTTAGTGCTGGACAATGCTTTTGCTGCACCAATCAAGCTCCCAGGTACGCATGTAAAGCTCCACATCCGAGCTGTGGATGACTCCAATGCCACCTGTTTTGTAGCTGCATCTCCCGTTTCTGCAGCTACGGCGTGACGTGGAGGGCCGCCGCTGCTGAGACATCGTTTTGTTGTGAGTTATGGACATCCAGAAGATCAGACAGACCGTAAAGGCAGTCTGTCTTATCACTGCTGACAAAGCCCAGCGCAGAGACTGCGTGCAGAGACCGCGAAGGAACTAGAGCCATACGCATATAATCGTTGGACGAAGCGGCATCTTCACACGGTGCCAATCACGCAGACCAGCATCGACGACTGATGTTGGGAAAGATAGACTTTGGAACAGCCACTTGACTTGACTCCAGTATGACGCATAAAAATTTGCAAATTGTCTGCCTCTGTTGGACAATCGCTATGATGACACCATCGGTCTAGCTTTGCAAGCTCGCTCTAATGTTCGTCACACCCGTTTCCCACGATACAGACGCTAGCGTATTCGACAACATTTGCCCCATGGCGGTACCGCGTGTCCTCGTTTATTGTCTTAACCCATACGCTTTTTGCTTACATGGGATCGATCATTCGTCTTGTGAGAATGTCTTGACACCATGCAGCATCAACTGATGTTTCCAAATCACTTGAAGCGTAAATTCTGTCTCTATTGGCAAAGCTTGCAAATGACTCACACTTTTCACTGTTGTCTCGCTGACTTCATAAAGTCCAGTGGTCTCCAAGAGCTAGTAACAGCACGATCCAAACATAAACCACGTATTTGCACATTTTTGCATGGTATTCAACCGTTTTTCGCACTGTAACTAGCTATAATAAAACCAAAACTTTGATACTGAAAAAGTAGGAATGACTTGATACTACATATGCAGTGAATGTTGCAAATAGGTAACACATTACTGATACAGTCTCTTTTCTAATCACACAAAAAATTCTGCGAAAAAGAAAAACGCTTCAATATACTTTAATTCTTATTACGTTTGACGATCTTATACTGTAATACTTTGTAAAAGGCAACTTCAACATATGAGTGAATGATGGTCGTTGCACCTTATGCTTGGGTGTCTTTAAACCGAACAAATGGAGCTAAAACACTACTGACAAAGCTCAGTAATCCATTACGTACATGCAAAAACATTACAACCTTCTCTACAGACAGAGTCAAATAGTGATTGTAAGCTAGTAGTACTCAACCTTTGCCTTGGATCAAATTACATCCGCTGACTATTTGTCTGACAAAGAACCAAAGAGCACATGGCAGTGCTGCTTATGTGTGACGAGGAACATATAAAAAACGAGCATCGATTGGTTGTTTTTACTTCAACACGTTCCAGACATGGAATTGTTGCGCTTGCGAAATGCTAGTGAAGGTTGTTCAGGACCTCCACCCACGCCTTCAGAAATCTGTGCACGGATCTTTTCGTAAAAGCGCTTGAATCGAAACGTGTCGACCTGCTCGACAAATAACAAACAACAGATCAATTCCATCAATATATATCACATTGCGAAATAATGCAAATAGGAAAAAACGTACGTGGCTACGTCGGAACTCAACAAGATACACACCACGCTGGAAGAGGAACACCTGCACAGTGCAAGCCAAAAGACCAGCATACCGCACTTCAAGTTGGTATTTGGTCCAGTCCAAAGTCACGTGCTGCGGAACTTTGGGACAATTGTACGGGAGCGGACATGGATGGGCCTTCAAAGCGTTCTCGACGTTAGAAAGCACCAATCGCGCCGGTAGAGCTGTGAGAAACCGTGTGGAGCGAGGTACGACATCACTGTACGATGGAGGAGGGGCCAAACACATCGTTTCCAGATTCTCCTGTTCAACATCAGTCAAGTTGCTCATAGCATCTGGCCCCAAGTTTACTGCACTTTCAAGTGATTCTGTCGAAGTGCGGTCGATTGACACACTAGACTTATCATCAATGGTCACAACTGAGTGTGGAACAAGTGGAGGGGAGCGACCGAGGATATTGATCCCATCGAAGACACTAGCATTGGTTCCGACATCTCCGTTTGTAAGGTCCCTAAATCGTCCACGAGCAAATCCACGCAGAAACAGTTCAGGGGGGCGAGTTGCGTCGGTGTCGGATCGGTATCGTATCACGGCATCCAGTCACAAGTGGTGGTGACACGAAACAGTGCTGATGTCGCTGCGAAGTCGCTTGCTGCATTGTCAAATGAGCAGATCCAATCAGATTGTTGCTTGCCGCATTATTGCCAACTTCTCTTGTAGCCACACTCTCGGTAGCGGTGCTCATGGTAGCTTCACGAACAAGCGTCTCCGGCTTAGAAAGCACCTTGTCTCTAGAAATACTGCACACATCTAGCTCTGTTGTCAATGACGTCATCGAACTATTGTCCTCAAGCTCCATTTCAAAATTGCCATTCTTCTTGGAGTCACGGGGAGAACTCAAAGGCGTTTGGCCAGACATAGACGAGGTCTCGTCCACTGGCGGCATGTATCCGACTACACCTGCAAGATGCTTGTTTACATGAAGGCTTTGCTGCGGTGATGACGGACATCGATACGTATGACTGTGAGCGTTGGGAGATTTGGCAAGCAATCTAATAATAGCTTGCGGTGACACAGAACCTAGTTGACTCGGATGCATGTGCTGGCCCAATTCAATGCCGTCCTGCAGGGCGTTGATCGCCACGTTCATGCAACTCTTGTAAGATGAGTGAGATAATGGTGATGGTAACTCGGGTGTAATGAGAGGCGGACAATTGCTCGGCGGCTGGTCATTGTCCAGCATATAGCGGCTTGACATTTTTAGCTTCTCACCGCGCACCCACACATGATGCTGTGCTTCCTCCACCGATAAGCGCATGCATGCATCCGGATATAATAGTTGCGCGATCAGAGATTTCAGCTCCAACGTGAAATGTGGTGGGAAAAACCAAGCCGGAAACTCAACTTCGTTTGCAGGGTCGTCATCACTATATTTCGTATTGTATGACCACTTGCGAAAACGGTCGTAGCGAACACACTTCAGTAAATCCTTTCCAAATGGCAAATTACCCGCAATCATTGCATACAAAATGACACCAATAGACCAAGCATCGGCCTTTGCGCCATCGTACCCTTGGCCAGTGTCCATAAGAACTTCAGGTGCTACGTAGTGAGGAGACCCAACGACCGAGCGCAACCTACGGATAGCGGGCTGATCAACTCCGTTTCCGTTGGGACCATCGTTCGCGTCATTATCGGTAAAGGAGAATATTGCAGATAGCCCAAAGTCTGCAATCTTTAGCGTGGAATGCTCCTCGTTGTCAGCAAGAAGCAAATTCTCGGGCTTGAGGTCGCGGTGACAAATGCCTGAGTTATGGCAAAACGCCACACCAGAAATAAGCTGGCGAAAGTATAAACGCGCACTTTCTTCATCGGTACCACAATCTAGCTTAATACGGTCAAATAACTCACCACCTCCAGCCAACTCAAGCACCAAAAATGTAGTACATTTGCTATCTTGTACGAGTTCCAGCGCTTCGTCTAGACGTAAGACATTTTCATGGTATTCCAGTCCCGCCATATTCGATATCTCACGATGAATCGATCGCCGAGTGTGTGCAAACTTAATGAACTTCTTCGGGATGCGAGGAATCTTAATCATTTGATTCATCACTTGTACTTCCTGGTACAATTCAGCAAAATGTGTTTCTTGTCCGTCCATATTGCTTTCGCTTTGACTCATCTGTTCACCCCACACTTGAATGCACTGAGGCAGTGTCAGTTCTCGAACATGCCCTGTATATGGATCTTCAAATGCCGCAATAGCCTGTTTTGACGTCGGATGAATCAACCACCACACATTCTCAACACATATCCGTTCTGTTGTCGGTTTCAGCATGTGAAAGTTTGATCGCTGAAGCCCTGAACCATGAGCTCGTCGATCCATTCTCACATTCACATCTGTCTCATCAGAAGGCAGCGTCATCAAAGGTTTGCCCTTCACGGCAACAATACATCGTGCCAATAGTGTACTAGGAAACAACTTGTAACCAACAGGATTCAGTATCTTGATAGCCACATACTGTTTTGTCCGTGTAGAAAAAGCTTCGTACACTCTGTAGCAACAACAAAAACAACAGAAACAACAAAAACAACAACAATAGTAAGAAGAAGAAGGAAGCAAGACTACCATTAATATCACTAGAGACGCTTCGCAACGTCCTAAATGCTTTCAAATGACTCGTAATATATGTTTTAGCTCACACGCCAGCTGCACCACCTCCTAGATATCCTCCAAGCTCATAGATCAATTCATTACTACTGTAAATAGCTTGCCCATCGTAATGATCCACCTTGACGGTCTCTAGCTTACGTCGCCATTCATTCATCATTCTTAATCAATGTCTTTTCTTCCAACTCTACGATAGATAAACCAGAAGAATCGAGGAATCAGATGCGGCAATGGTAGAGTACGACAGGAAGCAGCTGGTAAAGAGGGAAAGGGATGACGGACGGATGGACTGGACTTTACAAAGCTTCAGAACCACGAAGTATCAGAGCAGATGGCACTACAAGTGACTGAAGAAGCAAAGCAAGGGTGTGTGAAAACTGGTAGACAGCCCGTGGACCGTCCTTTGCTGCTACGTTGGCCACGTTTCCCAGCGTAAGACGTTGATGAAGCCATAATCAGATGCGTGCGGACATGTTTCTAACCAATGAGATTACGTGATTTGCATTTTCAACGAATCATAGGAAAGTACTGGCTATTTTTAGATCGTAACGGATGACTACAGTGTAAGTTGTCTGTTTAATATTGGATTAGACAACGTTAGTCGATGCGTAAGCTCATTAGACAAGTATGAAAGGATGACGTAAACTACTTTGATTCTTTGTCTTGCATTGAGTACGAAAAAAGGATGTTGAAGTTAGTGATGAAACATTGTGATTGGCTGATACAAATGCTATGGTGTTTCTTTTTTTAGAGCAATGTGTACCACATAAGATTATCAATTTAACCAATCATAGCGCATTGTTTAGTCTCATTGAACGAACTGCCATGAGTAAACGTCTGCTGGAAGGAATTACACTAACGAACGCCCGGGGCGAGACTATCCAGGGCGAGACATTGGGTCAGAATGGCAAAGTATTGGCAGTATACTTTGCAGCTGATTGGTGTCCCGATTGCCGTGCATTTCAGCCGGTACTTAACGAATTTTACGAGAAAACAGGCAACGATTTCGACGTGGTCTTTGTAGGCTCAGACGCATCAGCTGAGGACCAACTCGCACACTTTAGAGACAAGCAAGGGCCATGGTGGATGGTGCCGTATGAAAATGAGATGCGCTCACATCTTAAACGTATGTTTGGTGTCTGTGCGAGTGCTGAGGTGAGTGAACTGAACCCAATCACACGTAAGGGCGGCATTCCGACACTTGTGGTGATTCGTCGTGATGGAGAGGTTGTCGACTTTCACGCAGCTGAAAAAGTCGAGCAAGTTGGAGTCAAAGCTCTTTCAGAGTGGAAGCAATGAGCGTACTGTGGTATATGGAGAAACTCAAACAAATTTGATGCTCCACGTGCTACTTTAAGTTTTATATGCAGCGTTTGTCGTTCAAGGATAATGTGAGTGAGACGGTTGTCAATGCGCGATCCCAAGCTAGTCGTCAGACTACTTACATTGAGTCTCAGACTTTTGATCAGACGTAACAACACTAGGTGACAAGCACAAAGGATGTTCTGCTTTTATCTTTTGTTATCTGATGAACTCAACAACTACGTCAGCATGAAGAGCAAATAAAAAAAAGAGTCCATCCATCCCATGGCCGCTGATTCCGCAACGGCCGTTATACATCCACGCGCACACGCTACGCAGTCGCGGACAAGACATTACTCATTGCTTCAGCATATAGACAGTTACCAAGTTCCTCAAATGTGTCGGGACTAATACGCTTTTGTTCCATTGCTACAATCATTTCATTGTACATTGCATTTCCCAGTGCTGCAAACATACCGGCTGTAAACCCTTGAGGCATCGTATTGTCATCACTACCGTCTGCCATCGACAATGTCTGCAAGTCCCGTAATAATACACCACAAGGCATTCTCGCCTCCTGTAACAGTGACCGCAATCCGTCATCACGTCTACAGTGTCGTCGAGTCTTTTTCACGTAATAACATCTCTTTCCTTCAACTTCAACACTGTCACAGTCGCTGTCTTCTACGACGTCATCCGTCGCGGCTTCAAGTTGTCGAAATAGACCGTAGAGCGTCCGCAATCGCGACCAAGCAGCTGCAGCACTGCGCTCTTCATCCAGCAATAGTTCTGACACGTGTCCTTTCCTTGTCTTTGCTGTTTCTTCTGCAAGAATCAAATGGACACTAGAAACATCCTCCGGGCGCTTACAAAAATAGTCATGGACTGAGTTGTCATCACGTAAACTGGTGTATGCAACACTAGGACTAACAGAATAATCTTCCTCATCACTAGACGAACCATTACCTCCATTGTCGTGACCAATGGGTGCGGGTAAATGCAGGCGAGCGCGCAGAATAGCTCGGCGCAACATGACGTGGGCGAGCTATAGTAGCTGCCTTAGCAGCAGTTCGAATTGTTTTCATCTTCATTTTAGTATGGACAGTTTTAATTTGGAGCTTGAGGTAGTACTGCTATTTCTAGGTTAATAATAAGCTAAGGATCTTGTAATTTTCTTCCTTTTATTAAAACAACGGGATTTCTAAATTGCTGCCTTTTAAAATTAACGCAAGAATATTCTTCTTGTGCTTAATTCATAGTGTAATATATCTATTTATTACATTGAAATAGCAGTACTCCAGCTCAAAAGTATCACCATGAGGATTTGTCATGCTGCAACATATGGGCTTGTTTACTAGGATGTTGGCTGTTCTTATTACGTCATCATCAAATATATCCATTACATGGCAGTCAAGAGCGCGGAAAAAAATGAAGACACTATCATCCGATATTGTGACCCCATTGGACATAGTCCACACCCATACCAAGCAACAACAACCATGTCATCTTTGACGTTAGCACGAAGCAGGTTACAATTAAAGTAGGTTCACCACGTTTGGGAGCTCGTTCGACAATCTACAGACGTTGATTGGAACATTTGTAGGACAGACGATTCTGTGCAAGCGACATAAAGGAACTAGGCTTTAGTTCCTTTACGCACATCATAACGACGCTTCAGGCATTGAGAGATAGATAGATTGATCGATCGATATCAAGTCAGACATAGAGTTGTTGATTACACTCAACTGACTTGCAGTTTTTTTCTTCTTACGAGTGGACGGCAGTAGGGCACCAATAGCTCAAGCAGGTTTTTGCAAAGCTTGAGCAACGGTTCCGTTATTGAAGGTGGTAGACACACGATACATAGGTGAGTGAGTGTGCAGAGAGAGTAATCCGTTTATCGTGGAATAGAAACGATTCGTTCCAACTGTTGACGTTTCTGCCGTCAATGTGTTTTGTACGATCGTACTGCTTCTACATGACGAGTGAGCAAACAAACAAGATGTATAGTATATACTTGCCACTTTTCCTCAACGTAGTAGTCACCGTTTTTAGACCAAAAGTACAAGTGGCTTCCATTCACGTCGTTTCATGGTTTGACTTTCCTAGACCGTTCAATTGCGCCAGGCAATTTCAACTGAAGACTCAAGTTTACTTGCTACATTACTACTGACCATATTTCAAAACAACTTGTTTTTAGATGAACCCGGAAAACTCATGTTCATCCAAGTTGAACGTGTCTTTTCTGCAGTCGACGAATCAGTTACAATCGTGTTGAAGGAATGCTGTAAAAGAACGTTTTTGTGTGTTAAAATTCAAGTGATTTACGTATTTTTCGTCTCTTTTAAAAAACGAATCCATAATTAGTTACAAAAGCGCCCTTAAATAACGCCAAGAACGTAGCCACTCGCTCACTCACTCACTCACTCTGTTCTCTCACGTCCTGCTTGGACTCTGGTTATCTCCCTCTCTCTTTACAAGCTATAGAACGCTCGTCTCTTTCATTACTTCACTCAATTTCATTTGTCCACACACTTGATAACGATGGAGAAAACAAAGCGAGAAGAACAGTTTGAGGCTGTTTGTTTAGCACGAGCATTAGACTGGAAAAGTCTTCAGCGATTACTAGAAAAGAATCCACATATGGCGAAACAATGTGATGATCATGGTATGCTTCCAATTCATTGGGCTTGTACAGTACGTCGTGTACCATTATCACTTCTTGCAAAACTTCTTCAAGCGTATCCCGAAGGTGTTCAAATAAAGAATGATGGCGATTTATTACCATTACATATTGCTATTCGAGCAGGTATGCAAGCATTATGTCTTCGTAAATTAGTACGTGCGTATCCGGATGCTGTGAATGAACGAACACCGGATGGAGTCTCGGCTTTAGAAATGGCACAAGATATTGGACTGGATGCAGAGAGTTTAAAAGTACTTTATCGAGTTTATGAACGAAGGAGTCTTCTTTTTCAGCAACAGAATGGAGAAGATAGTAGCTCAAATCATTTGAAGAGGAGTGAGTCGGATCCGAAACAAGTGCTTAGTGAACAGGAAGAAGGTGAAGTTTCTGGGGTGGAAAGACCGGAAGATGAAGAAAATGACTGGACTGATGCTGCTGTACCAAAACCGTTTGTGGGAAATACTGGTAGTAGTGGATTTCTTTATGTAGGTGATGATGGGGAACTGGACGCGGTTGAAAAGTCTACGTTGGAACCGGAAGATAGTATCAGCATCATGAGTGAACAGTCGTTAAGTGACATTGATGGACTTGACACGCCGCATGACCATCTTGTGTCGCCTTCTTCGATCAGCATGTGTAGCCAAGATGATCCAAGGACCCCATCCAGCTCTCATATGTCGTTTAGTGCTGTCCAGCTTCGTAATAGCAGTCATCGTAGATTACTTGTAAAGAGCTTTCAGGATCAAAGCCATCAGAAATCTCAGCTGCCCCAGCAGAAACAAATGCACCACATGACATCGTTGCTTACCCAGCTACAAGAAAATGGTGCCGTGAGTAATCGAGAGCTGCGGACGATGGTATCTGCGATAGGTGCCAATGTTACTGAGGGAAAAAACAAGAAAGATGCATTGAGTCGGAGCCATGGTCGTCACCGATCGCTCCCTGTGATGCCTAGCCATGGATACCTTCGACAGAACTCAAGCTTCCAGTTTGACAATGAGGCGGACGATGAGGATGAATATGACGGTCATGATGTTGGATCGTCGCGAGGCAGCACTAGTAGCGGAGGTGCGGTTGGTGTTCCCGCCAGCAAACGAGACAGTCTTTTCTTCTCAGTACAGAAAACCGCTCGACGACAAGCAACACGTAGTGGATCACACAGAAGCTCTCCACCATTGTTTCGACGGTCACGCCGTCGGGCGTCACACGGATCAAATGATCGAGGCCACTTTGACCCACCACCTGAATGGAAACATGACGGTGAATGCTCGATCTGCCGTGCCAGCTTTGGTATGTTCAAGCACCGCCATCATTGCCGCAATTGCGGCAAGTCTATTTGCAGCCAACATAGTGCGGACAAGAAAATTTCGATGGAAGCCAAGGGCTTTACTACTCCGCAGCGTGTCTGTGTCACATGTTATGCCATGATTACACACAGTCGGTCGCTGAAGCATGATCAGCTTGAGCTCGAAGATAACGGCCGTGAGGGTCCATTGCTCAACAACGTCGCCTTCCAGCAGCAGCAACGATATGCGTTCACTCCAGGAGCTGGCGCTAGCGATCGCTATGGTGTTGGTGACGTCTCGTTTCCATCTTTGACGACCCCACTGCCCAATCGAAGCATTGCATTTGGAAGTTCGCAAAGCCTCACCACTAGCGATGGAAGTCTTGGCGCTTCGCCGATAACCGGACGTAAAGGAAGCTCTCGAAAGGCAACTGTGTTAGCTGCAGGTGAAGCAACTGGAGGAATTGGGGAACACGGCACCACCAACCACGCGTCAAGATTAAGTGGGGCACCATCATCGTCGGCTGTGCATGAGCTGCGTAGTTTGCTGGCTTCACAACAAAAGCAGATTGAACAGCTTGCTGAAAGCAATATGCAGATGCAGCAGCAGCTTCTCGAGCAAGAAGAGTTAAAAGCCGAGACGATGCTTCTGATCACTCAATTAATGACGCGCGTATCGGTGCTAGAGCTGCAACAAGATCGCAGTTCCAGATACTCGAAGCGTCGAAGTGCTGGTACTGGTGATAGCGAAGATGAAGATGAGGAGTTTCCTCAGGATGACAGTAGCCCCTTTCACCGGTAGCAACTTGCTGTCATTTACAGCGTCAGCGAACCGAGAAAAGTGATTAAATCTGCTTTGTTAACACTGACATTGCCACAAGACACAAGAGTATGAACCAGATATTGTTTACATGTCCACCTACACGCGTATCTTTCTACGTATCAGTTAGTTGTAGGACACACACAATCAATTAATCAAGCCATAGCGTTTTATTTAGCATTCCTATGAGTTCTGTCTGTCGTTCGCTTGTTATGTGTCCTCTGCGTCTGTAAAAAGCTCTTGGCTTTTGCATCATACACAGCAATTCTGCATATCCAAAAGATTCTTCTCCAATCCTCGCCGTGCTTGTGTATCGTGGACTTGACAGGAGCTAAGTCTCCGTATGCGCCGTGTCCTTCTTCTCGTCCGACGAAAAGCGTGAGTTCACTGCATCCACCACAAGATACACACCAAAGATAGCAGAAGCTAATCCTAATCCAGTAAATGGTTTCTTAGCACAATTAGCAATAAAAGGATGGCTTCTCCATGCGTCCTGATGAGCAAGAACCATCGTAAATAGCTTGCGAGACACGAACGAGTTGGTCCTTGAGTGTTTATGACCGCAAATATGGAGCGCAACTTTGCTGGAATCAATTGACGTTGGAGAAGTTGCCGTAACGATTCTTTCAGTTGTACAATAGCAACTCAAGCATTTGGTTCAAGTCCATACTTATCAAGCGTAACGTCCAATGGTAGAGGTATGACAATTATGACTGTATTGATCTATACTTTGTGTGCAGATATATCGATAAGAATGTATGTATATACAATTATTTACTTGTTTGCTATGTAATGTGTATCTGTTGCTTACTAGGAGAAATCAAATGCACGGAAAGGAGTTGGTGTAGCCAATGTGGCTCGACAGACATGGGATCGCGAACACTATGAGAAACTTGCTAAACTTCGTGCGGATGGTCAATTAGAAACAGAGACGGTGACTTGTTAATATCTAGTCCATGTGTCACATTTCTAGTCATGTTTTACATGTTGCTGTATACTTTACAATTTGGTGTAGACAAAAAAGGTGATTGTATCGTCAAAGGAAGAATTCCAGGCTGCAAATGAAGGAGCTGCTGGACCTGCAGGATCAGCACGAGCCTTTTTAAAAGCTCGTAGTGCAAAAATGTCGTTAGAAAACAGTGTCGGGACAGTCAAAGTGATTAAGTCGGACGAGCTGAGTAAAAATGGCGGCTATTACTGTGAAGTCTGCGAGTGTGGTCTCAAGGACTCGGTGGCATATCTGGACCATATTAACGGCAAAAAGCGTACGTGTGCATTATAGTTGGTCTTTTCTGACCATGGCAGTTTGTGTGTACGTGATATTGTACTGAATATGCTACTGATATGTGTTGATGATTGCCTGAAGATTTACGCAAGCTTGGTTTTAGCATGCGGGTAGAGCGCTCGACGGTAGATCAGGTAAAGAATCGATTACAGAGTGCATCGAAGCGCAAATGGGACTTTTTGGTGACAAAGAAGGTGGATGTTCTCGAAGGTTTGTAGCTGTTGGTGACTACAATGATTGAACGTCACGAAAGTTCATGGCTGACGAGTGCATCCTCATGTATTGTTGTGGCGTTTGATCTGTGCACTTCACATCCAATTTGGATCGACAGATTATGAAAAAAAAGCTGAAAGCAGTTGAGGAAGAAGAGGCTCGAGTGAAGCGACAGAAAAAAGAGCAGAAGCGAGCCAAGAAACTGGAAAACCAAGTGGCATTAAACGTGACAAACTCTGATTCGAAAGCTACTCAAGGTGTGGAAAACATAGTGGAAGACACTGATGCTGAAATGATGGCCATGATGGGCTTTGGTGGGTTTGGTGGGTCAAAAAAGTCGTAAACTTAATAGCATTGCCGTGGTATTATTTTCTACAGTATATTAACGTATACAGGATATATAGCAGAATACTGTATAAATTTATAACATGCCTTATTTTGTATTTTACTTATTTCTAAAGACACAACATCAGTGCAGAACGAATATTGCCTCATTGATGTCGGGTCCTCGATACTTTAACCACCGCGACGCGACGCCGCCTTCGTGTCGTGGACAGCGCAATAGTCAACAGAAATGTTACCACCATGATCCTCCAAGTTCTACGCTATTACTCCGCGGTCTTCCACGTTCAGTCACTGATGAAATGGTACCAAACAAACAATAGACTTGTTTTCGATTCCTTTCAAAACTTATCCTTTCTCCAAATAGATATAAAAGTAAAGAATGATGGTAGAATGACATGGAAACGAGTAAAAGATCACTTGAGAGTATTAGTGCTCATGTCGTTACTCACGGTCACTTTGTTTTCCTCTCGTCTAGATCCTTCAAGTCCTGCAACCACTACAACCAGTCCATGTGAAAATCATTTACAATAAGGTACTTGCATGATATTTCTATACGGTGATATAGAAATATTTCTATACGTTGATTAAGAAATATTTCTATACGTTGATTAAGAAATGTTTCTATACGTTGATTAAGAAATTTTTCTATTTATTGATATAATTATAATCATTATTGTATAATTGTTGTTACGATTTATGTATATTACTACAGCACTAATTATTACTATTATTTTGTTTTGTCTTGTAGATTACTGGAGAACCTCGTGGGTTTGCATTTGTGAATTTTGATTCGATTGAGACAGCAATGGAAGCAATGCAGACATTTGGTACGAGATCAATTGATAATCTTTTGTCGTGTATTTCTGTATTCTTTGCAATGAATTTTACAATGTTGTTTTTGTGCTTGTAGAGATAAAACCTTTTGTGCTGGACCATTGTCAAGTAAATGTTAGCTATACGGATGAATGTTGTCGTGATTGTACGGACTTTGGTCGATCAAGAAGCTCAATGGGAGGTGTTCGGCACAATGAGATGCATCGTGAAAATCAACAGCAAGGGGAACGTAGGCAAGCACGCTCCGACTGGATTTGTGATGAGGTCAGTTGTTTGTTGTTGTAGTTAGTTGACTAGATTTATTTCTAGTTGGCTAACATGCTGTTTTTGCGTGTGTATTGGCAGTGCAATGTGACGAATTTTGCTCGTCGAAAACATTGCTTTCAGTGCAACGTACCTAAGACGAGTCAAACGAAAGAGGTTTCAGGAACAAAAACATACCGGGCTGGGAATTTGCGTAATCGTAACGACTCTCATTACGATGCAGAGGCGGGAAGTAGTGGCTCATCTTTTGCTTCATCGTCATCGTATGGTGCTTTGCCAAGAGACGTCAAAAGAGCATCACGAAGATGTGGCGCAGGCGTAGACTCTACCCGCAGCGTTCCACCATCACAAGTACTCGTAGTGCGCATGCTCCCACCCGATATTGAGGAAGGCGAAGTGCGTATGCTTGTGAATAACCTATTCTTTTTGCTACCACAGCTGACTTGACGTTGGATCCTATGTGCAGCTTCACGTGGCATTCGCAGAGTTTGATGGTGTACAGGATATTCGACTTATCCGAGACCGCGCGACCAATTTGTCGCGTGGGTTTGGCTTTATCGAGTTCTGCGACATTGAAGTACGATCCTGTACAAGTTTTATAGAACTGTGCTGACAAAGGATGTGCTCATTATGGCGTCTGTGTTGCGTGTCTAGGCAGCAACGAAAGCCCTGCATAAAAGTGAAGGCTTGCGTGTGCACAATACTCGCGTGGAGCTGTCATATGCGCGCGACACACTTTCCACGAGGTCGCGTCACTCGATGGATGCGCTTCAACGATCGCGTACTAGTGGCTCAATAGCAGTCACAGCATTGGAGCAAGCTCAGTGGCTGCTGTCACAGCGACGCGAGGCTGATACGGCGCAAAATGATCAGGTGAACGCATGTTACATTTTTGTTTGCTGAACTGGACGAGGCACTCGTCTTGGGAATACGAAACGAGTTTCTAATCTTCAAGGATGTAACTCCTGCTACACGTATGCTTCAATACTGCATTCCCACTATTGTGATCTCAGCAGACCAGTGTTGCGGCAGACATAAACGCTTTTTTGGATAGTGCTGCGGCTCAAGTAGCTCCTCGCTTTGAAGAACCAAAGAAAAGGTGGCCTGCACCATTTGAGACAGCAGGCGGCAGCTATGTGTATGTAAGCGAAAAAGGCCTATATTGGGATTCAGACAGCATGTTTTACTACGATGCGCCGACCAAGGTGTATCAAAACTCGTTTACAGGCGTGTATTACCGGTGCGTAAACCCTGCAAGTAGTGGCGCGGCAGCATTTGAGATGTTTGTGCCGCCCCTGCCTGTTGATGATGAAGCGTACGAAGGTTCTAGTGCTCCAAAGGTTGATGTAGTGGGCAAGCCAGCATTGAGTCTGTCGCTGAAAAAGGAAAAGAAGAAAGCTCCAGGTATTTCGTTTGGTATAAAGACTACTGCTTTTGCGCCGGCATCGTCAGTTTTTGCGAAATCTAGTCCGAGCGGAACCGTTGCAACCGCGCCTTCAGTCAATGCTATCAATGTGGCTAGCATCGGCATGAAGCGCAAGAGTGCAGATGATATTGCAAAGTGGTCGCAACGACAGCGTGAAACGAACGAACAACAGAGTGAAGAGCCTAGCACAGCACCAGTCCAACAGCATCATGTAGACAGTGCTGCACCAGCGGCATTAACTCTTGACAGAGGCGAGGCAGCAACGCCTAGTGCGCCAAAGCAAATGGCGATGACAACTGCTTCGTCAAATGGTGCGGATCCCGTTATTGAGGCATTGACTACTGTCCCTGTAGAAGCACCCATTTGTCTGGTAAGACCTGCAAGGATTGACATTGCTATGCGGACCCACGTAGTTGGCTAACATGCAGCCATTTTGTTTTGCACCGATAGCTGTGCCGGCGGAAGTTTGGATCTCTAGACGCTCTTCGCAAACACGAAACGTTGTCAAAGTTGCATCTGGCCAACTTGGCGAAAGCTAAAGAGGACAAGGAACACATTGCTGCTCAATATCGTGAGCATGAGAAGGAGATGGAGCGAGATGCCAAGAAGCAGCGGCAAGATGATTGTTCGCCATCTACTCTACCGCTTCGAAACAACTATTGGAATCCTCCTACTCCGACGAAACCCAATCCTGAACCTACAGGTTGCTCTCTCGAGTCTGGCATTGGTGGTAAAATGCTCAAGATGATGGGGTGGAAGAGCGGCGAGGGTCTCGGTAAACACGGCACGGGCATTACGGCCCCGATCAATGCAGCTAGTGTTCGGTGCGACTTGGCAGGTCTCGGTTGTAAGGCACCACTTTCGGCCACCGTAGACCTTTCAGATGTCACGTCTGATCGAGAACGTCGGCAGAGACTAGCTCGTGCTCGGTACGATGCAGATAATGCGTAGGACAGACTTCATCACAGACTCAGGAGCAAGGATAAATAAAATGTGAACACCGCACGTTGTATTGTAATTAATTGTGTTGCTGCAGACAGACAGCTAGCTCAAGCTTCAGTTTTTGCTAGTGCATTCATAGCAGCTTCTCCACAGCATTCTTGAGCAGAGACTTCTTGTAGCCTGAAATCTTCTCGTGGACTTCCTTGCCATTCTTGAAAAAGCGAAACTCCGGGTATGCACCAACGTCAAATTCATCCTTAAGCTTTTCCACTTCAGGGATAGAAACATCCAACTTAGCAAACGTCACTTCCGGGTGGGCCTCTGCCAGGCTTACCACAGTTGGCTCAATCTGCGTGCATTTGCCACACCATGGAGCCATAAAATCAGCCACAACAAGCTTGTCACTTTTAATCAGATCTTGAAACTCAGCCTTGTTCTTCACCAGCGTCAAGGCGGTAGAATCATCGTCCTCTCCATCCTCTTTAACCGATGAAAAATACACATGACTGCCTGTGGGGGTAGCATTAATCGTCTTGTCACCAGGCTGCCAGTTGGCAGGGCACACTTCACCATGCTCTTCAACAAACTGCAGTGCCTTAATAAGACGCAGTGTCTCGTCAACACTGCGACCAATGGGCATATTGTTGATCGTGATCTGTTGCAGCACACCTTCCTTGTCCATAATAAAAAGTCCACGCAGAGCAACACCATCCTGCTCTACAAGTACACCGTACTTGGCTGAAATGACCTTGGTAATGTCTGAAACGATAGGAATATCCATTTTACCCAACCCGCCCTTGTTACGAGGCAGACGCGTCCAGGCCAAGTGGCTCTCCGGCGAGTCACAGGACACAGCAATCAGCTGTGTATTCAGCGCTTTAAACTCGTCCACACGATCGTTAAATGCAATAATCTCAGTCGGACACACATACGTGAAATCTTTTGGATAAAAGAAGAGCACGACGTACTGCCCACGATACGTATCCAATGATACATCAACAATGTCTTCATTCAGTACTGCACGGGCTTTAAACTGAGGCGCTTCAGCCTGTACACGAGCTGCTACAGGTGGATACTGGACAAATGAATCGTCATCATCCTCGTCCTCATAGAAAAACTCATTCCCATCAGTTGTAAACGCACGCTTGGATGTGATTGGAATAGAGTGTCGAGTATATTCCAGTGAGCTAGAGACCAAAGGAGCAGTAGCACGAGAAATGACACGCGTATGGAGTCCACGTGCAACCGAGAGACGACGAATGAGCTGCAGAACACGCATGATTGATTACGTGAGACTTGAGCGAGAAAGTTCAGAAATGAATTCCTCCTGACCATTCGTTTTTGTATGATGATATGATAGAGAAAAAAGATTGACTTATATTTTGTATACGAACAATATCGGAGTAAAAAAAGCGTATCAAAAATGGATTCTTTTTTCTTTTTTCTCGTAATTTATTTTATCTATAAAAAACGATAAAAAAAAACCCATGCGTTTTTTTGAGACTTTGTTCAAGACGACGGTAAACAAATAAATGTGACATTTTAGTTCGGTGGCAGTTTGACGTTATAGTTAGTGACTTTCCCGATATGCAATGATTTCTTGACTTTATCTTGACACATTTTTTTTCCCATGACCTTATCGTTACGAACGTCATAGTTCACATTTGCAGTAACTTTCTAGAAGCAAGGAGTACGTGAACATTGTTCGTTGCAATGATAAATACGTATTGATATCTATGTGTAACCTTTCTATATATCAAGCTTCAATCGATTCTTTGAAATGTGGTTTGGCATCTTTCTTGGATATGTGATATTGTCACATTTGCTTTGTACGTGGTAATGCATGCATATGTGGGACGAGGATACTACATCTAACTACAAGTGTCGATGATCAAGTAGACGTTTGTAGCGACTTTCGTCATAGGACGACATACTCGACAAACTTCAGTAATGTGAACGATACCGTCTTCGAAAACTCATTCTCATTGTACCAGTGATTTGACATGCGAGGACGTGAGATGGCTGAATAGTTTCGTGTTGGACACTGCCATAAAGGTGACTAGGAAATAGCTATAGATCCAAGTAAAACCAAACACGACCCTTTGTTGTATTCTGCGTTATGTCTACTGTCTTCATATACGCTAATATCGTACGACAAGGGAGGTTTGTCCAAGCACGGATAGTTGGTCATGCTTGACGCGTATTGATTCTTTCGTCACCTTGTTATTCCAGCATTTGTATCCGTTATAGAGCTTTCATGCCAAAAGTCGTACTTTCAGGAGATGGTTCAGAAAACGTGTCACATATTGTAACGTGTCCGAGGCACTATAGACATCGATTGACTTTGTCTTCATCACTTTATCATTTCACTCTTATGAGCAGTAGTAGCGATCTAATGCAATTGCAAAAACCTCTGCTGTCACGTGCAATTTCTGGCCGCTTTCGAGTCTTTGGTATGGTGTACTTAACAGCTTCACTGAGTAAATGTAGTCGAAGCATGATATATCTGACAGAACCTGTCGTTGTATTATGTAGCTCTTAGGTAGAAACTGATTGACTCAATTGACATCTTAGATCATATGACTGCTAACGTGTGCGTTTGACAAACGTTTTTGCTGCAGAAACATGAATCTCGAGTCGTCCAACTTGATGTTTGCAGTGCGTACTACAGTGGGGCGTAGCTCGATTGTCGAACGCTTTCTGATTTTAATCGCTTCGTCTTTATGTTACTAGGTAGACTACACGACAGCAAACTTGGTAAGCTAGTTGAGTGGATAAACGGTTCAATCGGTACTGTTGTGTTGCTGATGTAAGCTTTGGCATCGTCAAGACTTGTGGTGAAAAGAGCTTTGATGGCAAGGGTTTGCACTCGTTAGACCCCATTGGGAAAATTGTCAACCCGTATGAGGTGCGATGCAACTACAATGTTGACTAATGAGACACGGTTGCTGCTGCGAATAGGAAGTATTGTCTCGACTTGGCCGCGTGTTGGCTGAGTTTGACGACGATCGCAGTATCCAGATCTGGGGCTTTGGTGATGCAAAGACATTGGACGATGCAGTCTTCAGCTTTACACCAGAACATCCGATGGATGGAGGATGCAAGAGTTTCAACGAGATTTGGCAATGCTATCATGAGTTGACGCCAACGATAGCGCTAGGGTAGAAGTCAGCAAACCTCGGACTAGTTATTCGCCACGCGACTGCCGTTGCACGTGAAGTGACTGATTTTCACATGCTGATTGTCCTTATAAGCAATGACTTGACCGACGACCACTTGGCTGATACTACTCAAGAAATTGTAGATGCATCGATGTTACCGCTATGTACGTTTGATATGTGGATCTTGTGTTGTTTTCGAGAAAGCTACAACCTTCTTGTTGTTGTTGTTGCAGCGATTATTGTGATTGGAATGCCTTGGGTACGCTACGGAAGGAACACTATATTGCAGGTCATTGATGACGCATTCATTACTTACTACCTGCTTGTGCATGCATTGCAGGATAATCTAAACGCGCTAGATCATGACCTTCCTCAGCAACAGTTTGATAACTTTAACTTTGTCAGTTTTGAGAAGATACACCATGTGGCTACAGAGGAACAGAAGGCATTTGTGCATCGTAATCAAGATGACGATGCTAAACCAGTGGCAGGGCCATGTGAACTTGATCTCTTTTTTACGCTCCAGGTGTTGATGGATGTACGTGGACAATACGAATGCATGTGTAAACTATATCTCCTCTAGTTCAAAAAGGCGATGGCGGGTGCGTGTAGCATTTCAACAACTAACTACGACATCGTCTACATGATTGATACGTGATACTTTGAGATGAACAAACAGTCTCTTGTCTGATCAAATGCACTCGCGACAATAAAAACTGGTCAAAACGTGTCACAAGCCGATCGTTTTTTTGTGGCCGTCGCTTTCGCGTTGGTCAGTTGCCATGAAACCTTTAGAAGATGAAGAAACTACTCACCAAATGCGAGAGAGGGCGAGACAAGCATGAGAAAAACACCGGTCGTCAGTACTGAGACCTTTTAATCATTCTCTCTGATTTTGGTCTGACAAGAACCATCAAGTCAATGGGGTTGTCTATACTAATTACAATGATCATGATCATGATTGATGATGCATGCATGCATACTATACATGCATAAACCGATCATGTATAGTTGCATAAAATTCGAGACAAACCTCTTGGGTCGTTGTAAACCAACCCCCTAAGAGATGGCGTGTAACACGTTCCCAATCCGTCATTTCAATGTCGCATCTTCTTGTGACCACGACATTGGATTGAGTCAAGGATTCAAGTGAACAGACAATTCGTAAAATCTACTGAACAAGTGAAAATGACCTTAACGTCCGCAGTTAACGCTCCACGAACTAGTTACGTCGCATCTCCTTTGTCTTCTGTTGATGCCATTCATAATGAAACGATTCAGCGTCAAGAACTTGCACAACGTCGATGGAACATGTTACGAATTCACATTCGCAGAACCCGACGGTTTGTTTGACTGTTTTCTTTTGATTTTTCATGTCTTTCTTATGGACGGACTAGACGCTTTGGTTCAGATTTCAACTTACTTACATACATCCTTTCACTCACTACTATTGCGTTCCTCGTGTTGTGCTTGTTCTTGTTTTCTTTCATGTTACCTATTGATAGATTGCCACTGGAACGAAAGCTTCAATATGCTCAACGTTTTTCATTTGCGCAATCATCACTAGTGAATGTATGGGTAAAGCACAAGAATGCGACGACTTGTTCACTTGATCTATTACAAGCCATTCAAGAACAATTTCGAGTGTTATTAGATGCTCAACATTGTGTCCTTAGTTTCGAACTTGTGACAACATCATCGGTCTTGAATGGTTTCGTTTCAGTGCTTGAATTCAATGGACGAGACATACGACAAGTTGTAGAACAAATTTCAGGCTCAACACGTGCGAGACAACAAGCTCGTTGTGAACACCATTGTCTCGTCTTTTTATCAACTGCCCAAGCATGTGCTGAGGCTTGTATTGAGCCTTTGGATGGCTGTAATGATCCCGTTCAGGTACGACCAAGTAACTGATGGTTTATAAGCTCGATGTAAGGCTAATTTCTGTTTACTTGTGATGTTGATGCTGCTTTAGTCCTATCTGTGTATGCCACTCGTTGACTGTAGTGAGCAGATTCAAGCTGTGGTCGAAGTATTCAACTCACGTCATGATGCGAAGGACATTATGACATGGATTGGAAGTTTGGAAATGGAAAGTTTGCTTGCTTATTGCTCGCTTTCAGCGACGAGTCAACTGCTGCGAGCTTTTTGTGGTTTTGTCGGGGCACTGCTACGAGCTGCTTCACCGATTAAGAATCTAGTGAACAATGTTAGTCATGGCGATATCGTGGACCCAGTTGCAAGCAAATATTGCCGATCAGGTGATCGATTGAATATGTCAGAGGAGGCGCCGCTGCAGTTGTTAGACTCTTTACAAAGAGCTCTTGATGTTGACGGATGGATAGTTTACGCGCTCGACCATGAAGCTGATATTCTATGGGCCTGCTTTACTAGCGCTAAGCTTGGGACAAAAGTGGCAACGGTACAAATGGGTCAAGGAATTATCGGAAGGGCTGCGTTGACAGCAGAAGCTTTATTTGATGGAAGTGTTCTTTGCATCCCAGTATTTGACCACAGCAGAAATCACCAAGTCATCAGTGTCGTTGTATTCTATGGGTCTCGAGGCGTAAAGTGTGATAACGGTGGAACGTTTAGGCAGTGCGACGTGGAACTATGTAATGTTGTCTGTGGTCGCCTTGAAAGCTTTTTGCAACGCCTAGCACTTGAAGATGCGGCAAACAAAGCGCAAGACAAAGCGGAAGCTTTGCTCGAGCTTTCCGATTTATTGTTTTATGAACTTGAGCAGTCTCCAAAACCGACTGCAATGATTTTGGCAGCAGCACGGGCAATTGTTCAGAAATCGTGGTTTCATGTTACCGAGTGTAACGTATATTTGAGAGATCCGCTGACACGTGAACTTTGTTCACCTGGCAACGCAACCCAAGGTGAGCTCCGTGTTCCTCTATTGCAGGGAAGCAAATGTGCTATGGTTGCAGCACGTACTGGAAACGTAGTAAATGTGGGAGATACAAAAGCAGGTTCACTTTCTCACGTGAAACACCCGAAAGCAGTTTTAGCCGTACCCGTCAAGGATCCCGTTTCTGGAGTTGTGCTGGCAGTGCTGGAATTACGAGACAAGCATATGACGAACTCACAAGGGGACTTGCAAGTTGCTGATACTGCTTGCAGTCTTGGCAAACCCTACTTTGATCATCATGATGAAGATTTTGCGAAAGGAATCGCGCGGCAGGTCGCGTCTGCATTGCGGAACATTCAGCGTGTGGATGCAGCACGAATAGCTCAAAGAAAAAGTGCTGCGTTGCTCTCGTTGCGCCTTCCTGTAGCCACTGGCACTATGCCCGGAGAACAGGCTGGAGCAATGTTTTCTTTCGTTGAGGCAGCGGCATGCAAAGCGCTGAAAGCTTCGCATGGTGCTCTCTTTTTGGTTGATCCGCCAAGCCGTTCACTATTTGCCCGTCTGGGTGCCGACTGGCGAGGGTATGCGCTTGCAATCGGTCAGAAGCTGCAAGGTCGTGTTGCTGCCACTGGGGCAGCAGTGCGTCTAGTTCGTGAGGCTCGTGTCCACCCCGATTTTGACAGTGATTATGATCGCTTAATGGGCATGGAGACGTCAAGTCTATTGTGCGTTCCAATCGAGGCACAGCCGTCGATGTCAACATCTTTGTCATCAAACGCGCTATGTACCTCCTCAGGAACTTCTGGTCGCTCTGGTCACCGTTGCAGCAGCTTTAGTACGAGCAGTAGCACCGATGATGACAGTGACGATCGACGAATTATTGGTGTCTTCTATGCTGTTAACAAGATCAATAGCAGCGGTGACACCGAAGGCTTTGACGCGGAAGACGAGCAAATTCTGCGAGCAATTTGTGATGAACTCTCTGCTCTTGTGGAACGTCGTGCCTGGGAAATTGTGTTTGAGTCGCCGTCGTACGAGGATAGCGAAAGCAGTGATAGTGAAACGGAGGGACACGTGACGCGGACGTTTTTGTCGCAGTATACCACAGCATCGCCTGTGCGGCGTCGACGACGACCTCGCTCTCGTCTTCCATCTGTTGTCAACGACTACGATCATGCTGCAGCAATTGTTGCTGCCACATCATACCACGAGGGCTGCTTTCTGGGTAGCACTAGCGGATCTGGGATGCTGTCTTCACTTCGAGGCAGCATCGGCCTCCCCACCGGACACGGCATTGAAGGTCCCGTCTTACAATGGGACCTGGACCCATGGCAATATTCGCCGGCACAGCTTATTGACCTCGCCGTGAATATGTTCGAGCTGCATGGACTGATGGACGGATTTGCTCTGCCCGAGGCCACATTGCGTCGCTTCCTGCGCAGCGTGCAAGCCCAATATCTTGATGTGCCGTATCACAACACGTACCATGCGTTCGCGACACTACACATGACATTTTTGATGCTTAGTGCGCAAAGCAAAAAGCTTGCTCCTTCCTTAATTCCTGCATCCATTGCGCTGGGAGTGAGTCCGACGACGAAAGCTCAAGCCGTTGTAAGAAGTCAGCAGAAGCGGTGTGGCCAATTGATTCTCGCTCCACGCGAGCGACTGGCACTTTTTGTGGCAGCTTTTTGTCATGACATGGGCCACGACGCCCGCACCAACGACTTTCACGTAAGATGCAACTCACGACTTGCTCGTCGTTACAATGATCACTCCGTTTTAGAGAACATGCATGCTGCTGCGTGCTTCGAGACGATGCGAAGACCCGGCCACGATGTTCTTGCTGGTCTTGAGGATGGCTCGAGTGATACTGCTGGCAGCCGTCGCATTGTCCGCAAGCGTATTATCCGTTCGATTCTTGCCACGGATATGCACCGACACGCGAGCATTGTGGCCAGGCTGCATGAAGCGCAAGTTCGTGGAAGCCGTAATGACGATGGCGCGTTGCGTGAGCTGCTCGTGGACGCCGTAATTCACTCGGCAGATGTCTCTGGTCCAACTCAAAGTTGTGAGCAGCACTTTCGCTGGACAACGAGGTTGCTCGAAGAGTTCAATGAGCAACATGCCGAGGAAGTTGAATTAGGTATATCTGCAACAACTTTCATGGATGGTCGGCCGGACTCGGCTGAATTTGCACGAGTAAACCTGGCTTTTGTTGACTCATGTGCGTTCCCTCTGTGGCGAGCACTTGGAGGAATGCTAGCCGGGTTGGAAGGTTGTCTTGCGAATGTCGAGCGAAACCGTGCAATGTGGGCTACTAAGCTGGAAGAGGCAACAAGGTTCGAAGACAACGAACATGTCGACAAAATTCCAGCCAACCATTTTGCCTTTACGAAAGAAGTTAGCCCTGAGAGGTTAAGAATTACCATCAAAAGTGCGAGCACGACGGAAACCGCGGCTGATCCTCAATGCCAAAAAGCTGTGCACCCCGCAGATATTGCTCGTCAACAGACAACGTCGGAAGCAGAAAGTAGCGACAAGAAGATGCATGCAGAAGTGGTCACTTCTCCAAAAGTATTGTTGAACAAGGACAACAAACCCTTCCTGCAAAAAGAGGACGAACCCATGGACAGTCCGCAGGAAAATGCAAAGACAAAGCTTGAACTACATCAGAGCAAGGAAGCTTAGTATGAGTCACCCTCGCTACCCATATCTATTGTTGTTGTATCATGTATCATAAGTGCAGTATGAGCTACCATTCCAAACGGTACTTAAGTCCTCGAAAATTTGTATTGTAAGATGAAGTGCGTGGCTATCACGACAACCGCCAAATATTTTTGTGATTACCTTGATTCATGGCGTCGTAGCATGACTGATGTTGATCAATGCAGGAACTAATTGGCTTCGGTCTTGCTTCAACGACAAGAAACTTGATCAATAAATGGAACCTAATGAATACAAAAGGTCGAGTTGAAGTTAGCAGGCCACTGATGACGTCTGACTTCATGGTGTCTGACTTCGATTGCTGCAAGACGTGGTCTGCGGCCACGTTGTGATATCTGGCTTGTTGGCGAAAATGGTAAATCCGTCGGTTGGTACGGCATCCTGAATGCCGTTATCGTTGGCAAACCAGAGGAAGCGGAAAGACTCGCGAGTGGCGATAATACGGGAACCGCCAAATGAGACATTGTTGGAACAAAGCGACCAGCTCGGGATCAGTGATGACGAAATACGTGGACCAGCGAGACCTTCGTAGTTACCGCCTGAACCCATGGTCACATGATAGATACCGTTTGAAGCGTCCTCCTTGTTTTTAAAAATCTTGGCAGTGCGCTCGTACGCGTGGACGTGACCTGTGATCATGGCGTTCACGCCATACGCCGAGAACACTTTCTCAAATTTGGCCATTAGACCACACTGTGGCTCGAGGTACCCATCGCCAACGTTGTAAGTGCCATTCCAGCATTTCTCAACGTTGGCATCGTCGATTTCAAAGATGGTAGAAGAGCATTGGCATTGATGGTTGCTCCATGTGTTGTAATACGGGTTGTGCTTAAACACAACCACCCATGGAGTGACGCCGCGGTTTACACTCTCCAGGTCGGACTTGACCCATTCGAGTTGCATATTGCGGTCTGCTAGCCACTCTTTCGTGCCAACAACCGCCGCGTCAATACCGTTTGATCCGGTGTAGTCGTCTAGGAACACACAATGAATGAGACCAATGTCCACCGAATACCAAGTGTGCAGCGCAGCCTTCGCTTCCTCCGTGATCGGTGAGTACACGCGTTTAATGTAGCCCAGGTATTTCTCAGCCTCAAGTTGTATGTCTTCTTTGTACGGATAGATGTTCAAGTGGCCCGCAGATGTGATGGTCTCGTGATTGCCATTGATACCCAACATAGGATAGACCGACATCAAGTCTTGTTGTTCTGTAAACCAATTGTCCCATTGCAAGTGCTGTCCATTAGCATACGAGTAGTCTCCAGCAATCACAAGAGCTTGAATATGCTTGCCTTCAAACTTCTTGGCCAGTTGATCAAACGTCGTCTCGGAAGAAGGTGTATCACCAGGGTCTCCAATCACACCAAGGATCGTCTCCTCTGTGTCTGAACCAGGGTGTAGCAGCGACATAAAGCATCCAGTAAACTCCGAGTTACCAATCGTGTACGAATACTTGGTCATCTCTGCAAGATTACACAATAGTGCTGTATGCAGGAACGGAGACGAGTAAGTGTAGTTATACTCAGGCTCCGAAACTGAGTAGCTTACAAATGTGCTATCGGCACTGACAGTAACACCGTCAGCTGTAGCAGTGACTACATACTGCTTGGCTACATCCGTAGCAAAGGAGACGGCAACGCCATTGGCACAGTTGACTGCGGGGCTGGACACACCGAGATGAACTTGACTTACGTCAGCAAAGGCCCAATGAATGGTGACAGTGGCCGCAAGTGCAGCAAAAGAGGCAAATGACTTGATCATTGCAAAAGAGATTAAAGAATGAATTGACAATGGAGATATCAATTGTCTCGCGGACGATCGGCAGAATCCCATCTGGTTTGTTTGCGCGGTTTTGATGGACCGCATCCTTTCAACCCGATCACTTATTCAAACGCTTTCTATGTTGTTCAAAAAACTGATCCTCTTCACCGGTCCTTATTCTTCAGCAGATGAAGCTATACCACCACCTAAATATATACGGGATTGCTCAATGGACTGTCGTATCACTTCGACTCCTTCATTGGTACTGAACAACGCCGTGCTGTGCGGATCAGATCTAGCTAATTCAGTTCGTTTTTTTTCATGGGCTTTTGATGCTGGCGGCACCCGTTGTATAATAAGAACAAAGTGGATGGACCTACATACAGGATGTTCCTTGCCAACCGTGTCCATGTGAAGCGAATTAGTTTGGTGCGTCATTGTTTGACGCGCAAGATGACATCAGTGTGTCTTGGAACGTTCTTGTAGCAATTATTATGGATGGCGTCGGACCATGAGAAATCATTGAAGGCATTCGGTGAACCAACCCGTCATTCTGACAACTTGAAGTTTATCGAGTACAAATCTAGTGATGTAGTGTATCAACAATAACTCACTGAGTAGTATATTACCACTGCGGCTTTTCATGGAAAGACTTGACTGCGTTTGAGTTGTATTAATGTTCTATAGGTAGATTGGACAACGATTCTCTTGTCTCTTTTGCAGAACAGCATAAGGCCCCTAAGAGGTCTTAGAAGGATACAGTAGCAGTACTAGTGTCTAGTATTATCAATGAAGATTTCATAAGAGTTACTGCTTTTCTGATAGTCCGAACTTTCTCAACATCAAGGCTGAGCACGGGTCAGAAGGTACCAGATAGCGTTCATCTCGTTTCAGTTCTTACATGTAAAAGGAACTGATAATCTGTCCCGTCATCATCACCCACTCGTTGGTGTTGTATGGGGAGGCGCAGCTATTCCCATTTCTATCTACTATTCCGTTGGCTGTTGGCTCAATGACGATACCAGCAATGGCAAATGCTGATTTCAGCTCATACTTTCACATTTCACATGGAATAAAGTATACTGACAAGAGACCATTACTAGTGTATCTGCAACTTCACAAAATGGAAACGTTGAGTGTTTGCAGTTCCCTTTCAATTCTGGTAGAACGGCATACGGTCAAGAATAAGATTCTTGTGAGAGTAGCCTGAATATGGCCTAGATCCCCTTGAACACATCGAATCAGTTATCGTGCGTTCGAGGCATGATTTACTCTGCTAATGTAGTTTGAGCTCTACTATCCTGCTGTCGGATGATTAGTTGCAATCACTACCTGGAAAGTATATGAAAACAAGCAATATATTTTTTGAAAACATACAGACATGCAACCACCAAAATGCATCTGCTGTCTATCTATCTCTTAGACTCATTATCGTAAGGCTCTTATTTGGGAAGGATGTGATTGTTTATGTAAAACGGTACGCATTAAGGAACCTTTAGACCTCGTGACCGACGGTCTTGTCAGTGCTACTAACGACATCAGATGCAACCTCAGTTTCACGTTGTCGGAGTAACTTTATCAGGTCTTTTCTGGCCGTGGCGTTGACCACATTGTTGTTAATCGCCTGCTCAATCAAATCTGCCAGTATAACTTTTGGAGTTTGGTTGGATACAATCTGCTGTTTTTTGTTTTTGATGATCGTATTGACGATGTTCATATACGTCTCTGTCCGGACCTTTTCCGATACGCGCCTAGGGATGGATGAATTAATCCACTTGTAAAACTTTGGGCTTACAGCAAGTTGAGCGTCGTCTAATTCGTGGAGTTTGTAACGATGAAACTCACGGTCCATAAAGCTTCCTTCTCGCAACTGCAAATCCACCATTATGTCATGAAACGTCTTTCGATAAGCGTTTCTCATTAATATTAGTATGTCACTCAGTTCTGTATGATATAGTTCGCCTTCAAATGCCGCTTGATTGAAGCCCTCCGGTAAGCCGTATCCAGCGCAGGCGAATCCTGTAAGTTATTTGTGATATCATCCGATATCGATTCCGTGGTAGTCATGCCCGTAGCTGAGCATGCAAGTATTGCGACAAAAGTCAGCATCTTTGCGGTTAAAACCTTGGCTAGGAACATCTTTGAGCTTAAGCTTGATGGGTATGGAAGTAAATCAAAAGTGATGAGACTGAAAACGGCTGGAGATGACACAAAAGTGAAAGCCAGACCCCGGCTTGAAGCAATTAAAGCTGTCGAAGAGATTTTTCTTTAGGGTTCTTGCTTGAATCAATTGGACTGTCGTGTCTCCGCTGGAACAGGCAGCGGATCAGGTACAAATCCCGACTTAGGTGGATGGACAAAGGAAACCACTTTTCTCGTGTCTACTGCAATAGCTCCGTGTGGCCACTTGCAAAACGCATCGATATATGTATCGCCTCGCAATTTTTCAAGAAGCATTCAAGAACCGACTGCCACGGTTTGAACTGTAGCCCATTACTCTCGGTCATGTGGCCAAAAGCTACGTAGAACCTACATTGCCTAGAGTTCGTGTTGGTATTTGCTCCATCGTGAAGCAGCAGTTTTACCTTTTCTTAAGTCTTGTATGCTGCTGTCACCAAAATGCGATTCTCTCAACAGCCACGAAACCAGCCTCTCTGCAGCTTGACAAGTCGATTACAAAGGCAACATATTATTGTTTGAGAAAAGACACGAGGCGATCGAAGCGAATTCGACATTCTCAAATAATGACAGTCTGGTGGTCGGTTTGGTTCAACCGATCGTCGTCAGCTATTGTCATCGCTTCTGCTCCGATTCGCTGCGCACCCATTGTTTACCGCTATTGTCCTTGACTTTACGATCAACGCTTTGGTCCAGCTCCAGAACAAACTGTTGAAACCTTAGAAGAAGACTTGGTTGGAAGGTGAATGGAGAATTGGAAGATGATTAAGTACTTTGCTAGAACTAGGCACACGCAGCACCTCCTTTGCGCTCCTACTAAGATATTCCGTGTCGTCCTGCTTTGCCTTCTTCTCCTGACATTTCCAATTCTGTCAATCCTCTTCCTGCTCTTGACTGATCACGATCGCGGCTCATGTACCTTGAGCTTGCGTCAACTTGATCTGCTTCCCTCGAATCAGTCGCGCCACACATAGTGCTGATCTGACACAAACTGTACTTGCACTATCCTGATTCGGCTTACACATCCATTATATACTTGATGTATTAATCGATCAGGTTACAGCTGCCGACAAGCAGAAGCTCAGGCTACAGCCTCGGTCCATCCTCAGGTATTTTTTCATGCAAACGTCCTCCCAATGCAAACCTACTGACAAGTCTCATTGTCGACGGCTCGTACAGCTACGAGCGGACAAGTAACCGAATAATGATGCATACCGTTTCCGTCTTTCTCTTCGACACAACTCAATGTGGTCAAAGAAGTAAAGGTGAAAGCAGCAAGGGCTAGAGAAAACGTTTGGAGAAGGCAGAAGCTGAAGCCTGTGTCCTTTGCATACAACCTTGGGAGGTCATGCCAGACAAAGCTGCTCCGTCCGTATATGTTGGACACTGTGCTTGCTTGCTCTCTTAGCAGTAGTTATATCCACATCCTCTCGATGGTAAGATCAAGAGCCTTTACTTGCGCTATCACAAGGTTGCGCACAAACAATGTAGGATATGTATTTGAAGAAGGCCGAGCAAGAAGTAGTTGCAGCAGTAGGACATGTCGTGGACTTCACAAGGTATTACATTCAGTAGCACGAGAAAATGAGCTCGGGTTCTAATCGAATAGTTCTATGCTGTGTCGTAATGCAGCTCTGTAATGATTATTCTGAGCGACTCAGCCTCCTTCTAGTATGGAGGCACGTGGTGCTCTGAAATTGCACCACCAACCTCGGTTGATGCAAGAATATTGACATGACCGCTTTTTTTTCATTTGCACGCTGAAGGCATTCCTTTAATGCTTTTCATGTACTTTGACGCAATTTGTGAATACCCTTTACGGAGATCAAACGGAATGCAATAAATCTAAATTTGACTCACACTGCGTGTAGATATCGCTCATGATTGACACACGACTGTAACAAGTCGGTCGATTGATGAGTACAACAAAGCAATCAGTCTTTGACACTAGCTTAACGCTGTCGATTTCTATTCGAGACGGTAATCAGATGGCCGGCAGACCTGTAAGCTGTGTGGAAAAGACTCTGAGATCCCTACAACTTTGACTGCAAAGACCAGCCGCATATGTAAGTGACAGAGTAACTCCACGAACGCGTTGTGATCATTTTACTTATCAAATGAAATAGTCACGGTTGTGAACTGCATGCATCAGCCGGTTTCAAACTCAAAGAGGAATGTAAAGTTGCGAGAAACGGTATATCTCATGACACTGCAGGTTTGCCCGAAAGCTTTTGATTAGTTGGCATTTGGATCATAGGTATTGGTACCGTTTGCATAGAAGATGACGGTCTGACCGTCGCCCTCGCCACCTTCTTTGTGATGGCGGTGGTGGTGATGACGGTGGTGGTGTCGTTTCTGCTGCTCCGTCTTGCCCGTCACACAGGCGATTACACACCTTTCTGTACGTATTGTTTTGACTTCTCCTCGTGACGCTTTACAAAAGCGCCAAACTTTACAGACCGGGGTCAATATTCATTATCCGACAAGATGAAAGTCGCCGGTGTCACGCGACAAGAGAATTGACATGGGCATTTGCCGGCAAATGAAAACAAATGAAGAGCAGCAGGATGACTGGATAAACTGATCGTGATGTGTTCTGCATTCGTCTGTGTGCGTTAATTAGACTTGAATTTTGTTGGATGTCGGACGCCACTTTTTGAAGTCCATGCTCTGACCTTTGGGCCTCAAGCACTACAACCATGGAGCCCACCCTGGAAAGAGTCTGCACAGATTATGTGGGTCTTGTGCAGCGCTAAGAAGTTGCTTGACCTGTCCTTCGATACTAAGAGCACTACCATTTGGATCTTCATAACCCTCTAGCTTTTGTTTGACGCGAATTAAGGCACGAGCAGCTGCGTCTGTGTTTCCAGGTTCCGCTTGTATCCCTTTTGCGGGCTGAGTGAAGTTTGTACTGCCCGAATCAATGACGGTGCTGCTGCTATTCGGGTGGCCCAAGCGTCGTGGACGAATAGCAGATTTTGGTCCATCATTTTCGCCACCTTCTTGAATCTTTAGTGCCTTCAGTGGCGAAAGCATCCAACGGTAGAGTGGGTCATGCACAA
The DNA here is from genome assembly GCA_920618645.1 of Peronospora belbahrii. NCBI lineage: Eukaryota > Oomycota > Peronosporomycetes > Peronosporales > Peronosporaceae > Peronospora > Peronospora belbahrii. The sequence continues at coordinate 298,164 of CAKKTJ010000086.1, read as the reverse complement.
AAACCTCAAGAATCGTAACGACTGATGCACTCTTTTTACGTAAAAGCTGGAGTGTAACCTCACAGCATCGTGAGAAGACGCCATCTACACCAGAAATTCCCATCCCGTCGACCATGTCTCGTGTGAGTCGAAAAGGAACAGTTTCTGGCGTGTATAGAGCCATACCCTGGTCAAACACGACACCAAAGTCGATATGCACGAGCTCCCCGGTCTCCTCGTGAATCAGGATATTCTGCGAATGGCGGTCTCCAATACCAAGAATGTAGCCAACGATGGACGTTACAGCTGCACTTTGTACGTAAGCCAGTCGACGGTAGTACCATACAGCCGCATCCGGGAACATTTCCAAGAAAAAATGGTGGAATACTGGAGTAAAGTTTGCTTGAATCTCCGCAAAGGCGGGCAATTTTTCTGGCGCATTTTTTAAATATTGACGACATTCAGCGTGTTTCCATTCGAAGGGGTGATACCGCTCGTGCGCTGACAACCTCTTAGATGTTCTGCTCACAAGATATGATCCCCATGGTATTGTGTTCTCCACCCACTCTAGCACGCCAGCAATAGGTGATAGCGGAACTACTCGGTATGTTCGTAGACGTAATTTTCGCTTGCGAGACTCTTTCTCCTCCATCAAAAACTGATTCATCGTCTCAAACACTTGCTCAATAACAAGATCTTGCCGCGTATCATCTTGACCCTTTACCAGTTGTTTGTACCGCTTACCATCCGAACCGTAGCAATAAATGATCTTCGGACGATGTATACCGCTATCTGTGATAGAGAATTGTGGCTCGAACGAATACATGCGAACGACATTCGAGTAGTCCATATCAGCTCGTGGTGAAATGTAGGCTGTCAGTACTGCCGGCATTACGACAGTACCTCCCCGCCGTGCGCGAACTCGAAGACACTGATCAAATGGTGTTGCTCCAAATCTTCCTGAGTTTGTCTCAGAAATTGATACTTTTGCAAAAGAGATCTTTTTCTTTTGTCCATGATACTCGCTCGTGTCGAACAGCGCCAATTGGACGTATGCATTTGCTATGGAGTCGATTGATTCAAGCAGCTCCCGCAATTCCGTTTTCATTAGCTCAGCCAGATATACTCTTGCACCTTCGGCCTTTGCATCTCCAACGTTTGCCCGAAACTGCAGAGCACCTTTGCCTTCCACGTCTCCACTATTTTTCAGTGCGACAAGTTGTATCAGCGTGTGATGCGGATGCTCCACGCTCAGTTTTATCACAAGTTTACGTAGTGCAGTTTGAAAGGTGCTCGTATTCTCAGTGGAACTACTAATGCGCGAAATTATCTGATAGGACAGAGGAACGAAGTTGAATGATGGAACAACATCGATAATTTCTTGGATGACGACTCGGTTGATATCAGCCTTGAGTTGATTGTTGAACCATAGAGAAAACATACGAAACACCATGTCAAGCTCAGCTTGGGGTGAGAAACACAAACCTTTACCGTAGCTGCACAAAGCGCCAATCAAGAATTGATCCACAGATGACTCCACTTTTGAGCGCTCATTCATGTCGTGAACAACTTCTCGGTTCAACGCATGTATGTGGGCTCGATTCTCGTTTTGCATAGTTTGCTCCATACTTTGTAGCTCACGAAGTTCCTCGTGTCGTGCATGCACCACCTTTTTGCCTGCTAGCCACTCGCGCGACGTCACGCGAATATTAACTTGCTGGTACATCGCAGCCATAAAATCTGCGAGCGCAAAATGTGCTTTAGCAGCATCTTGCGCCCTCTCCGAAACCGCGTCAGCATCCATCGAGGTCATAATTTTGGTAGCTTTTTGAAAGTAGTCTTCGAGAATAGTCTGAGAGCTTTCAGAACGCTGAGATGCGATCCATTTGCCGGTAATGGTTAGCACTTGAACAAGCAGCAACTGCAACGATGTGGCTTCGTGTGCAGACAAAGAGGAATCGTGCAAGTATGTGGATAGCTCAGAGCAAGCTTTTTTTCCAGTCCAAATTGCACTTCGAAACTCCTGCTCTTGCCAGAGCAATTTGCATGTTTGTATCTTCCACTGCATTCTCTCATGAATGCGTAACAAGCCATTCTGGTCGAGCTGCTCGAGTTTAAGCAGGGCTCTATAAGCCACTGCTGTGCGCCCTGCTTTTCGACTCAGCGACGCGAGGTCGAGGTATAACTTTGTCAGCCTTTTCTTATCATCTGAGACCCTCGACACTTGTAGCAAAACCTCTTCTAGTGCTAGCAGGCTTTCAGCTTTGTCAAAATCGTTTTTAATCTGATTGCGTCGTTGCTGCCACCGATCAAGCAATGTTTCTATTGTTGATGATACACGAGGATCAGGAGTCGCGTTACCTGGTGAAAAAGGGAAGGCGCTCCATCCTGCCCGATTTACTGGCGGAATCGTACCTTTGTCTGCAACATGATCTGCTTTTTCCATGTGATTTGCCATCTCCTCAATTTCTCGAATAGCCTGTAAGTAAACCATAGCTGAGTATGACTCTTTTGTACTCTCAAATGATTGCAGGCTTAATTGAATGGACCGTAGGATCTGCCTCTTTGCTTTTGACATCACGTTTTGCAAGTGTGTAAATTTGCCATGAGCTATTGCTCTTAAGCCTTCAAAAATTGTTTTCTGCTGCGAAAAACCATTCGCCGTGTCATACTTCCAAGTATTTCCTGTTCTTGATAGACCTGGAAGAATTGCTTCCCATTGCATGTTCTTCCAGGCAAGTTCGTATTTATGCTGTAAAGAGGACAGTGATTCCAGATTCATAGATTGTCGATTCCATTGCATTGATTGCAAATAACCCTCCAGTAAGTTATTGTATCCCAGTAATTGCAATGATGTCAACATTCCCTCCATAAGCTGGAGCGAGTGACTACCAGCCATTTTTGCGCCGTCATCCACGTTTGAGTTTATGAATTGTAGTGAGACATCATATAGTGGAAGAGCTTTTGCGTGCTGACCCTCACGATTAAATTTTGTCAATTGTGATTCCAATGTTCGGCCGTCGTTGACTCCGTAGATCCCATCATCGTCGCTGCCAAAGCCGTATGCATCAACAAGAATGCCGCGGAGAACATTCACCACTTCGTCATTATTCAGCGAAGACAGTGAAGTAATCTTCCCACCGTGCTCTTTTTCCAGCCACATCTCAACATACTGCATGGCTGAATACGGCATTTTTACGCGAACAGCTGCCTTGGCAACCGCAAGAAAGTCTTTCACATCAACGATACATCCATATGCCAGCCCGTTTCCATAAGTTTCTTTTGGTACAAGAGTATTTTGTCCAGATAATCGCTTGGGTCCTATTCTTGTAGATAACTTCTGCCTGCCTCTACCATTAGTTTCCACAAACTGAGTTTTTTCAATCTCACGAAGAAAATTGATGCTATGGATGACGAGCTGGATAGCTTCGGGTGGTTGAGTAGAGAGTGTTTGGAGACTTTGAATTTGTTCCTCCGATGTTGCACCAGGCATACTGGACTTGTAACTTTTTTCTCCAGTCAAAACAAAGTCAATGCCTTCGTTAATAGCTTTCGCGATCCCCGAGATATCCTCGGAATCAGTAAGACCTGCTGTGTTCACTTTATCACCAGGCTTCTTTTGATGCTCAAATCTTCTCAAAATACTTTCGAGTGCGTGAGGAAACAGGAACACTGCCATATCTACTCGCAAAGATACCAGTGCGGAGCATGCCTTCAACACTTGGTCTGGGGATCTCATAGCCAAGAAAGAAGTCAGCGAACAAACCCACGCTTCAAAGCCTTTTTTCTCTGCTGAAGTCCACAGCTCCGTGCAGCGTCGTAGTGTGTTCCTCGGCTTCTGGCCCCACTCTTCGCTATGTTTTGGGAAAGCTGAGGACCATGTAGACGGTGGTGATCCTTCAAAAGGACACAAAAATGATTTAAGTTCTCCGTCCTTGCATTGGGCCAAAGCCCGTACACCCTCGTCGAGATTAAGAATGTTTTTCAATATCTTCAGCGCTTGCTCTAGTATTGATGGGTCAACTTTTTCGGCCTTTCTTCCTTCAAAAACAATCGAACTTAGGTGAGCCAGTACATCCTCGTGCATCATGAGAGAAAAAGTTGTCTTGGTCTCTTGAAGTGCACCCCGATGAAAATGTAGTCGATACAAGCGGGACAATTTTCCTTCTTCCGTTGCCAGACTCAGTTCGTAGTCGTTTGCATCTAAAGCTCCTAGCTCGCCCAACGCATTCGCTAGACTCGTTATGCCGCTATCTTGGTTGAAGTCTTTGTTACCGAACGTGCTTGATGAACTTAGATACAATAATGTGCTAGCAAGTTTTCCGTACAGTTTCTTCGTTGACAGACTAGAATCCCGCACACTTCCAATACTTGTAGTCACTTCAGATAACCGGACATCTGCGAACGATTCTGTTGATGTGTGAGCAGTCTCGTGTACGGACGACTTATTCTCTATCGTGTTTGCCCTCGATAGTCCACCGAAGAGTAATGGGTTGTAAAACTTGGTTCCACGCATATGCTCCCTTTGGATAAACATCTGAATATGTTGTTTTGCTTGATTGCTCGTTGGGTCTATAATGCAGTGCGGTGAAGAATCAAGCCTACAACCTTCCTCCCCTTGGCTTTCTTTAGACAATCCCATCATTTTACTCTCAATTATAAGAGCGTTGAGCTTGTCAAGACTCTCTGATATACCATTTGGTACCATGTCGATGTCGAGAGCATACTTTCCAAGGCCGCTGCTGAAGCCGTTGCACACAGCAAAAATTACCCTCTCCAGTTCTGCCTGATCGTCTACATTCAAACTTAACCCATTCTGAGGTTTGACATCGAGCGACATTGCATTTTTTATAGTCCTGCGTGGCACTTTAGTACAGTTTAACAGGATACAACTGATCTCCTGCACCACAAACCCAAGATATTTTCCAAACATGTCCGTCTTTTTCAAAAAGCGCTCACATGTCACACGGACAAGACGCGACAATATACTTCCAATGCGACGACGATTTCTGATGGCTAGGTGTTTGATTGCCTGAAAGCATATCAAAAGCATGAAATGTTGCAGCATAGGAGTTTCAACCACTGCATCACAAGACTCCGTAACAAAAATGTTGAAACATTCCACTGTGCATACAGCTCTTGGATAGAACAGTGCTGTTCTCAGCAAAAGCACATAAAACTCGCTGAGATGATCGGCTAAATTTATCAGTTTCCAATCAAACTCAACATATTCTTCTCTCATTGCATTCAGTGCAGATTTCCAGAATTCACTTCGAGCAAATTTCTCGTCGCCGTTCCCCTCTAAAATACCCCACACTGTAAATCGGACCATTTTGCTTGCTATATGCCCAAGCTGCAATAACGAAAGTGGGCATACTTGCGCCCGTTCGTCTGCTACCTCACGTATCTGGTTTGCCAATCCATTTAGCATTGGGTCAGGATGTGCCGATAAGATGAACGAAAACGCAAACAAATCCGTGGTCAACTGTGCATCGATCGCCGATACAACATTGGCATGCTCTGTCTCGCTGGCGCTGTCACTTGCGAAAAAGAAAGAAATCAGCTCGCCAACGAAGTCAAATCGATTCCCTTTCACGCTTGGCTCTTGACCAAAAAATAAAACAGTGAAGCACGCCAATCGAAAGAATCATATCGAGCTTTGTCGAAAAAAATGATCTCCTAGTAGCTAAATCAAACTCTTTGCCAAGAAGTGCTTCTAGCGGGAACTGCTGCAGCAAGTATTTCCCATTGGGTAAAGGGGGGTAATAGGTCGCTCTTTGTCCATTCCAGTCTAGTTTGTTCATTATCACGCGCAGGCTGATGACTTGCAGTAACAAAATCGTACCAAAGACGGCAAAAGTGGTCGTCCAGCAAATTTGAGACGTCAGCGTATCCATGAGACAGCGCCATCGCATCCAGCCAGGTTGCAATCAAAGAAGGAGCGCCCACAGCATGCAGCGATGCAGTCATAGATGCCATCTCAACGCATGTTGTAAGTACTGCTGGAAGTGCCATCTGAGACGAGCAGGCGCTCACATACAGGCTAAGCAAGACAGGTAAACACCAGTCTATGGACAACCGAGGGTCGGCAACTTCTTGCTCTGTTGGCTGATGCTGAGCTTTGATCTCATCCCCCACGTTTGCGCTTGGCTTTACGGCAGGTGCATCCAGTAAACCTCCCAAAGTCTTCAAAATGTGCCGAAAAATCTTTTCGCCACCTGCCGGATACATATAATATATAGATTGAAGACTACGTGACGCCACGACACGGACACTCACGTCCCAGTCTGTAAGCCCTGTTACGCATGCTGTTTCAAACTCGCTGAATTCGCGCGTGCTGAGACGGAAAAATACCTCAAGGCACTGCAACTCAGCTCTTCGCGCCATGCGTAAGCTTAATTTAGATTGAAGACTAGCCATGGTTTCTAAATGTTTCTTCGCACATGTCAACAACAGCGCGGGGGGTGACTCATCGCGCTCATACTGCCGTTTCTCATACACTAAACCAGCAAGAGCAAGAGCTGACAACACTTGAGAAAGAAAGATCGATGTACGGCAGCTCTCATCTCGAATACTAGATCGCGTGCAATTTTCGCACGTGCCTTTCTCTGCAGCATAATCAATTAGCTTGACAAACACTTCCAGGCTGTCATGGCCAGTTACGCCACACAGGAGAACAGCTACTGCCAGCACAAAATCGGGCTCAAACAGGATACCTTCGAAAAAGCTCTTTACAGAGGAAAGACCGCTATCTTTCTTGAGCAGCAAGATCAGACGAAAGCACCACAAACTGGCACTTTTTTGTAAAACACGGCTCGCAGGACGATCGCGAGAGACGTCATCTTCCTTGCTAAATGCTCCCAAGCACCATTCAAAATTCAAAGAATTAGTAGAGCAGGAGAAACTATAAAGATGTTGCAATCTGAACTTACGCATCATCCATAGTATCCCATTCGTTTTGTATCAGCTGACTTCGTGGTTGTGATTGTGATGGTTGACTAAAACTTGATGCCCACCTCGACAGACCACGAATCGAACTGGAACCATCGTGCGGCGAAACCATTGTTTTGCTCGGAGAATTCGTTTGTATGCCACTAAGACTTGCCAGTGATGCTTCTACCGAGCTCACAATAGCATGAATTGCTGGGCGTAAGTCTGGCGGGGTCCATAACTCGATGGGATCTGCCGACGGATGACAACATCTTCCCAGTGTATTTCGGCCTTGTGAAATTAGGATAACTGTGTGGAGCTTGCGCAATATATGTACTATATTCTCTGACATGGATTGACTCTGCTGGGCTTGTTCAATCGCACTTGGTTTCAAATAATTCGCAACAATCTCAAGATACTGCCTTAGCAACGGAAGCACACGAATACAGCTCTCGTTCGGGCTATCTGGGGCATGCACAATTTCATCAGCGTATAGTGTTGCAAGAACAAGTCCAACCTATTCGTCAATCGGGAAATTGCACACACGCCATTAGTTTTGCTATAACCCAGCATTGAAACATCGATGACATTCCTTACATCCAGCGAATTTGCCAGCAATCGCAATCCTTTCATCGGGCTGCTTTCATCAGAGGGCAGATTACTTGCAATTTCCGCCAGTAATCCAGCAAACAAGTTAATGACTTCTTTTTGCAAGGCCTGCACCTTTTTCTTTGAAATCGACTGAGCACAAACATAAGAGTCATTCACACAAAAGTCATTGCTAGAGAATACATTTTGACGCGGAATCAGCTTTCCCAAAAGACCAGCTGGAACAGCGAGTCGTTCAAAATAGTCGACATTCCTCTCACATAAGCTAATACCCTCGTACCAACTTGATTCATCCGTTCCCGCAACTTTGCCAGCCACTGCTTGAATTAATGGCGAAAAAGCAGACGGCTTTACCCCAGTGAAAGACGGAAAAGCCATAGAAAGAGAGTCCAATCCATTCTCAAGCATGCAAAAGGCCACTCCAAAACCATTAAGCTCTTCGGCGGTTAGCCAGCTTTCACATTCTTTCTCACTGTTTGTCGAGAACTTGCGAAGCAATTCAGGAACGAAAGCACATTCTTCCGGAGCATCCGTCTTTGAAGTTGTATGACCAAAGAATGACCGAATGACAGATGCATATATCATCGGCGACACTTCTGTTTGCCAATCAACCCTTGTAAATGAACTCGCTCCGTTTCCCACTGACGGAGCAATGTTCCTACAGAATACTTGAGCGCGAAGATGATCAAATACTGATTGAAGCAATCTTGACGGCACCGACGCATGACTAGCGGCAACAATATCATCATCGGTGTCTAGTAACCCATGGGCCTGCAGTGCTCCCGCGGTCGTGTCGGCTCCTGCTGGTACTTGAATATGACGAAGTAGTGACAGCAGCGTGGAAATGGAAGCCATCGATGTTCTCGCATACGGCCTCATGGTATCCCCTCGAGAAACTTGAGTGTCTAACGCCGGTTGCCGAAAAGCAGGCAAATTCCACAGATCCTTGCTGCTTGCTTCAATAATGTTTATTGAGACGAGCCGAAACGCAATGCAGCAATTTAACAACGTAAGCACAGTGTCACCTGCTTGGCCTCTCATCAATCCTATTCCCTCCGTCATTCGGGCGTAGGGAAGCTCGGGACGGAGTAAATTTTGCCACACGGTGAGCCAATGTTCTCTCAAGTAGTCGGTGCACTTACCGTGAAACCGTGCCGATAGCGAGGCCATCTGAATCAAAATCTGCAGCGTCAACAATTGCCATTTACCCATTTCTTTGACCACTAACATATCTCCGAGCTTCTGCATCACAATCATTAAGTCACCGATACGGTTTGACATATAGTAGTCACCGTGACGCCTCAAAATGGACAGGAGAAGCAGAAGCCATAAACCGGAATCACTACTTTGATGTGTATCTGTTCGCCTGGACTGAGATGGATGAACATCTCTTGATAGATAAGCTACCGACGATGTCTGCCGCTGCGATGCAGACGAGGCTGAGCTTGCAGTCATGTAGTGAGTGTCTGTACGTGGGCTGTCGAAAACATGCTCGATGACAACCTCCCATGCTAACTCAGTTGAAGTAAACCTTGGACGCTTATTGCCAACATCAAACTGATCGAGTGTAGGTTCGTCTTGTGTCAGCTCATCAGTAATGCTCTGCATCCACTCCGATACCAAAAGGTCATGGTAGAAGATAATATCTGCAGTACAAGCCAAGCGACGAACTTCCTGGTCTTCAATTCCCAGAGCGTTTCCTAATCTCCGTTCCTTAGCCGAATTGAAATGCATCATTATAAGATTAATTTCTTCTGGACTCGTAGCAACGTGAACCAGCTTCTTCATTGCACGCAATAGCTTTTTCGGAGATAAATAACACAAATCAGGCTCAACGGTCACGCTATTATGCTGATACAGCTCAAGGAACTGCATTACAAACTCTCCAGGGGCACCTTTGAGTCCATTTTTTCTCTCTTTGTTTGATATGCAAATAAACTCCAACACTATCACTCCTTGCTTAAGTATGAACGGCGCAATCGAACTAAAATTCGTCCGCATTAAGTCGGTCAGTGTTTCCATCATCGTCGAGGCGACTACCAATAGTAAATCTGCATTACTTTCTACTTTTACAGCTTGAAACCACATTAGAATCTCAAATGTTACACGAGGCAGCAGCGATATCAAGTCAAACGGACAGTTTCTTAACAAGAGCCTGAGCACTCTCACACGAGTTGTAGCAGTTGCTACGTCTCCAATCAAGCTTTCAGCATCACAATTTGGTGCAAAACTACCTATTGCCACTTCTGTCACGTTCTTCCAGTCATTGTAGTCCAACACAGCGCAGTAGACACGGTATTGTACGAGCACCTCTACTGTGAGCCAAGCCTCTTTATCCACAAGTGTTTCAAAATTATGACCAAACCCCACATACTTTTGACGCTCAATGACGGCCAGTGAGAAGGCAAATAATTGGCAAATACAGTCACGGCCGTTTGGATCCAAGTGTAGCAATGGACCGTCCGCTGTCACGTGCGCAGTCTCTAATTCTGTCCGAAGATAATGCCAGTACCGAAGCTGTGGCATCTTCGAGCGTGAGGTTTTTGTCCTGCTTTTGATCTTATTGACCATGTAACGACACAAACGCATTTCCTCCTTAATAACATGCAGCAGACAATTCAAAAGATAACCCCAACTCCGCCAGCGATGGACCAGTTGGCGGCTACGGTCATCACTTAGAAATGACTGTAGTTTATCAATGGCGCTGGATACACCCTTGGAGTTCTTAACACTTCGCAGATCATTGCACAGTGCGGAGAATTGACGCCACTCGACGTCGCGAGACGCCATCGAGCTGAGACGAATCGACAGTGCGGAATGCAGTTGGAGAGAGGCAATATGAACTTGGAGATTAAAAAAGTGCTCGCCAAGTGTCATATGGTCATACGGCAGTTTGTTAAAAGGTTCTATTTCTAAAAAATAGACAGATTTGTGATTTCATTTCTATCACTATATTATAAATTAATGTGTCAAAATGTCAACCTACAAATAATCTGTTTGCGGCCTAATTTCACCATACACAATACAAATTATCACCAGCAATTGATACTCGTGCTTTATAATCGCACTTCATCCAGGGTGAATACTTCGCAGTAATCGTCTGGAATGTCAAATTGCTTTGGATCCAGCTGTGGGTTTAGCGAGATGCTTTGGAACGTATAAGCGGCATGGATTGTAAACATCATTGGCAGGTCAAATTTGACAGGAAATCCAGGTGGGAGTTTCTGAAGTTGACCAAATGAAGCAAGTACAAAACCTTGTCAACACGACACATATTGCACAATAACAATTTGGACTACGTACCGCACCATTTGAAAAAACTCCTCGAGATTCTTGACATGGTCGCCCGTCGTCGAGAGAAACTTGATGACAGGTAAAAAATCTCGCAGCTGAAACGGAAAGTTGTTGGTCATTACCACCTTAGCCTCAAAGTCTTTGCGTACATGACGCGTTGTTGGCACAAGTGTCAGACTTCGAAATGTATTTTTCATACCGAACGTGGTGTCAGCCGCTCCAGTCTGCTTTGAAGAAGACGCTGTTGCAGTTTGAGAACAGTGTAGCGTTTTGTCCTCAAATATTTTGGAAAACAACAACGTTTTCGTAGACTCACATTGTTTATCATTTGAAGATTCTTTGGATTCAATTGAAACTTCTCTGAGCTTGAAGTAGTCCGCAAACGCCGTTGTAGTAGTAATTGGGTTTGGTATATGATTTAATTGACGGAAAAAATTGCATTTCTGCTCATCGTTGAGTCTGGAAGAGCCATGGCTCGTTTTCTCTGTATCTGCCTTCCACATCGACGGCTTTGACGACGCCAAATTTCCTTGGGTAGTAATATCTGTAGTGGGAGCATTTACTAGGGACCTATCAAGTGATGATCGAATGTGGGATACGGTATATGTGACCTTAATCCCGCTTCGATCAATGGTAAAGCCCTTCTGCGTGTTTTGCCACATCAAGACGAAACTGCCGTCATGCTCGATCTCAAATACTCCAACAATCCTCATGTTCTTGACACCGTCAGTACGACACACAGTTTGTTGCTCGTCTTCGTGAAAGTATGTTGCCATAAAGCAAAAGTCGCTGCTCTTGGATTGAAATTCCCACTCAATCGTATCACCTGCAATCACGTCCAAATGCATCTCAACCTTGCACCCTTTCTCAACCCGTAAAATCTGCGAGGGCTTGTCACCTGTAGAATCGCCGCTGGAGCTATCATTGAGTGCCCGTTTGGCGCATTTACTATACTTTCCACGAGGCACAGAAGACTGCAAATGTTCCACGAACTGCTGCACTTCCTCAAAAGGCGTTTCCTTGTCAGTCAAATGTTGCTTCAATTTGCGGTCTGGATTCACAACAGGGCGAAAGCGCGCTTCAATAGAGAAATTTTGCATCTTGTACACCGTTCCTGGCCACGGACACCTTCTCTGTCGACTACGACTCTTTTTTCTCTCTTCATCTTGGTCTATCCTTCCTACGTCCGTCGTTGCTTTTGCTTTCACATCTTTCTGCTTTACAAACTCCAAGTTCGTCGCATCGAAACTAGTCGACGACATGGCCGTCGTCAATGAAACTTGTAGAGCCAAATCCATGTTCCCCACCGACGAGTTGTGCATGCCTGCCAGTACATCATAGAACTTCTTATTCTCATGATCCATCACGATTGCATGTCCCGCTCTCTTTCCGCTTCCTCTTCCTAAATACACTTGAGACATAAGTCCTTTTTTCCACTTTACTCCATCCAACCCTTTCAACGTCGAGTCAATGCGTAGCTGAGTCCCTCGTTTCCAGATCCGGATAGTGTCGGATGGTAATACGCTCGATACCATAGGCACCCACGACTGCGCCTCAATGAAAATCTCTGCTTCAAAGTCCGGTAGTTTCTCTAATGCCTGCATAAACGTCTCTTGACTTGATTCCATCGACTGTATCAACTGTTTCTCGCCTTGAAGGTAAACCTGAGCTAATAGAAACTCATCATCACATAGAGCTGCATCATGTGCACAGCTCCATCCCTCATAGTTTCTTGAAGTTACACTAGCATCATGATCGAGTAGAAGCTTTACAATAGCGCCTTGATTCGGCTGCACAATACGCAGAGCCAAGTGCAAAGCAGAATTTCCACGAATGTCTTTGCGTTCGAGAAGGTTTTTCAGATTTAGTGCTTGTATCGGATCTTGAAAGTCTTTACCTTCAGGAAACATAGAGTTGAGTATGCTACGTACACGGTGTACGTCTCCCTCCCATACAGCCACATGCAGAGGAGGAGGACAGGGTGGCGATATGTTATTAGAATCATTTATTGGATTCATTTTTATATTTTGACATTGCAATGTTCATATTAGGTTATAGAATTTTGTTGGTGAATATGAAGAAAATTGGGTACTACCCTAAAATTTACACCTATACTTCCATTTCATTCGCTAGTATTGTGTAAATAAGTAAGTTCGAAAAATCAGTTTTTTGTCGGCATTTAGAGCTTAGTGTTTTATTGTCACATTGACCATGAAATTGTTAGTTTTGCCTGAAATTAGCCTTATTCTGTCAGGTGCTTTCATAAAAAATGACCCTATAGCAAACACTAAGCTCTAATTTAAATTCGGTATAATATCGCTAAAAATGACAGCCCCGATCAAAATCAGGCTTTGTCCGTCCAGACATGCCCATTCATTCGTTATAGGTTCAATATCGTTGTCAACGTCTTGGTACGCTACAAAGGGTTTAAATTGTTGTACCAGTGTTACTTTAGTACTGTTTTTCTCCTTCATGAATCAACTGCATACGGCGACAGCAGCCCCAACAGCTGCAAAGCAAACTCTGTGGACTACTTCAGAACTAGAGGTTCATCCAAAATGAAACACTACTTGCAGCCAACATCACTGCAGACCAAGCAGCACACCACCATTACCACCGTCTTGCTTGGGCAAGTACGTAACATTGCGTGACTTGGCTAGCGTCTCAGCGATCTCACGGGCGGCATCAACACGCTGTACCTCAATGAAACCAGTGCCGCTCTTGGCGACAGCGTCAGAGACCAAACGAGCAGCCTCAGACTCACCCTCAGCCTTGATGACCGCGGCCTTACGCTCCTGCTCGGAACGCATGACGACAAATTTCTGACGCTCAGCATCCTGCTGCGCAACCTGCTTCGACTCGACAGCACGCGTGAACTCCGGGCCATACTCAAGGTGCGTGAGAGACACGTCATCCAGCAACAGGTAAAAATTGCTGCAACGATCGTTCATCTCCTTCGCAATCTGCTGAGACACTTGATCACGACGAGCTAGCAGCTCCACAGCATCGTATTGGGCCACAATGGACTTGAGCACCTCATTACCAACAGATGGCAAAATTCGGTCAGCGTAATCGGCACCGTATTCGGCATAAATGTGCGATAACTTCTCAGCATTTGGTCGATATAGACAACGCAGTGAGATATTGACGTTTTGTAGGTCCTTCGTACCCGTGCGAGAGCTAATAAGGCGGTAGTTAGAGCGCACGTCCAGAATAGTAGGGTATTGGAAGAAAGGAATCTTAAAATGCGTGCCCTCGCCTACGGACTTGTCCAAAATGCCGTCCTTACGATCAAATATCACAGCACGGTGTCCACCATCCACTATATCAATTACAATCGCACAAGAAAACCGTTAGAATCGGAGTGTCAAGTACAGCTCGTTTTCCCCCAGAATCTCCTGCTACTTGTAAGGATGCTATGGACACAAAAAATGACTGCAAATGGATACAGGACATACGGACGTACCGTCATAAATGCACTCTTGTAAGCAGAAACCACCAATGCCAACAGTAGCGCTGATGCCAGCTATGCGGTTAAGAAACTTCGCAGCCATTTTCTCGTGTCGGTTTTATTGGCTCTGAAAGCTTTTATTGAGTGGTGAACCTGATCCCTGTGAAATATAATGTGGCAAATATAATCGGACAGAGGTTATTTGTCGGTTATTCGTCAATTATATAAATAGATATTTTGTACTATAATTTGGTAATTTATATTTCCATCTATTATATTGATCACAATATATTACCTCATGCCCAGCTCAACCAAGGTAGCAGATATTTTGCACAAGACAGTGACCGGCGGCCTTGTGTTGGTCACGGCCTTTGCACTTGTTGATGTAACACGTGGCTTTAGCGAATTGGTGAAGCGCAATATAAAACGACGGACGGAAACTGCAGCAGCAGCAACAGAAGAACAGAGCGATGTCGACCACAAGGATTAAGTTGTTTACCAAGAGAGCTGAAGAGAGACCGTTATTATAGTCCAAATCAAGCCAGTCGCTTTTCATATACAATTGGTCTGTGTGTCACGTATCTACTAGCAGTGTGGACGTTGTCCTATAATATCAATGCAGCCCTGTTGGCTCTATATGCCCATATGCTGTTGTGTTTTTTTGCAGAGGATCGATCTGTTTGGTTTCATCTCTTCGTCTTGACATGCAAACGAGAACGCATTGAAAAGTACTGCACATACTTACTTATAATGCTCATGATCATACTTTCAGCTACCTACCCAAATCGTTTAAAGACGTTTTGACGTACGTAGCTTCAGTATTGGTCACTTCATTAGTCCTTCCAGGGAGTGATGGTAAACTCGTCGTAAATGATACCGTTCTTGTTGAGAATAAACTCGAACCGCATGCTTTCTGGACTCGAAGCAATGCGAAGATATCCGTATTCATTCACGTGACTTCGACTCCAGTTCCCGTATTCTGTAGAAAAGTCATCCCCTGAGATGTAAAATCCAGCAGTGCCCACGACAACATGTACTGTGGCCTTTCCGTCATCTACGCACTTTCTGCGATACACGGGGCAGCTACGCTCGTAGGAATGCTGATGGCCAACCTGAATCACAAAATTTAGCACAGAATATGTATCTACGGCCAGAGTAACAAATTGACGTACCATCATCACATTGACGCGGTGCTTGTAAATCAAATCTTCGACCTCTTCTTGAAATATATACGAAATTATCATATCGGACTCAATGTTCATCTGGGTCGAATACTAGCAAAGACAAAAACGAAGGTAAGCCGATACACGTCCGTCAAAGTATGATCGAATATACCATACCATCATGCGATGTGCTGTTAGCACCACCCATGGTGTGACACTACGATTCACTTGCTCCAAATCCTGCTGAAGCCATTTATATTGCTCGGATCCTCGGGTCCAATTGTGTTCGGTTGACATTTGAATGACATGAATGCCACCATAGTTGAAACTGTACCAATAAATCCAATTTCCTGTCTTGGGGGCTATCGGTTTTTGCACAAGATTTAGCATCGTATTCCAACACATGCAAGAAAGTGATCAGCGATAATCTTACCGTGCCACCTGTGGTGCATAGGCACTCCACATTCTCCAAGAGAATCGGCGTAAAAATTCCCCCACGGCGGGTTGAAGCTGCCGCCATACGGAAGCATACCTCCGCTTAGGTCATGTTCTCCCCCATAGGTGTAACCATATTCATCTACATTGACAAGTCAAAGCTCACAAAAATAAGTAACACATTCTCGTAGCAAACACAAGAACACATGGCACCCACGATTTCCAATGCCCACCATGTACGGCCTATAGCAACCATACGTAAACGCAATCATACAAGACAAATCAGTACGTATTCATAACAAAAGTGAGTGCTGACGCTAACTTGAAGACGTACAGACTAGTTGCGTATGGCTCGATCAGACGAAAGAAATGATCCCAAGCAAAAGAAACCGATAGTGCGTAACTGGAGAATGATCAACAATACTAGATAAGTTAGTCTTTCTACGTCACGCAAACAAAAATACTTTTCGTACCTGATATCACCAAAGTGGAGCAAGAATGAATCGTATCCTCCTGCACTCACATCTTGAAAAACTCTAGCAGCAGTTGAAACTGCACCAGGCGCCTCAGACGTTCCCATGTCTGCATATGCGATAAAGTTTGCATATTTATAGCTTTCCAAAGGTCGTGACTTAAATCGTCGCACAGGGCTCAGACCGTGCTCTTCGTGACCAAACTGGTAGTAGTAATACGTGTTGGGCTTTAAATCAGTCATGATAACTGTATGCATGTAACCCGGATCACGAAATCCCCACTGTCCAATAACGTTCGCAGGACCTTGACACCTACAGCATCCACATTAACATTCATATCAAACCACAGCATACATACTCTCACTCAAAGGCAGCTTTGACACATACATATCATGGGCACCATAGGTTGTGGTCGTTCCCGTTGCCTCAAGCTTCAGATCCTGCGGGTTTTCACCATACTTGGCAATCGGCGTTTTGGAGGTTCCTGAGTTGAACAAAATCGCCATTGCCGTTTCATCATCTGTAAGACTCAAGTGACCTTGCTTCGGTGTCTCAATTGGTTCCTTCATCGGGATTTCAATCTTTGCAATGGGTTCAAACTCATATAACTCTTCTTTGTAGTTATAATAGATCGCCGTGTAGTTACAACGCATCGTATGGAGACCCGTGAAAGTCACCGAGTGATCCGATGTATCCGATTCACCCACTACTTCTTTAAACAAGTAATCATCTCTTCCCATCGTAGGGCCACAACTTATTGTCACAATGTCTTGACTTGTCAAAGACTTCGAAGTGTCTTTCTCCCACGAGATGACCACAAACCCACCATCTTCGATCAATGTAGGATATGGTGTTAATGTAAACTCTTTCTTACTTGCTGCAGTAGCATTGTCACTGTCTTGAATATTCTTCAAGTGCTTGATATTCTGCAAGTGGTTGATATTCTTCACATTTAGCGTTATTGACATGAACACGAGCACGATAAACGCTACAAAAACACGAGTATATGATACAAAACAATATTGACGCTTCTCTGTGTAATGATAGGTCGGTAATGCATCATTCTTTGCCACCTCCATGAGCTTTTCTTCTTCTTCTTCTTCTACTTGAACGCTGCCCATTATATCACGAGACTTTTTCCTGTGTCAACAATAAAAGAATATTATGATTGGGTGAAATGATATCATAATTTTGACAAATGAAAACGACGGATCTCATAAGTCTCCATTATCTTGTCTGTCCTTAGACTGACTAAAAGCATGGTAGAGATTATCCTTGATCCGAGTATTCGTGATTGGGTCGTATTACCTATGATTATTATCTTTGGATGTTCAGCTATGGTACGTCATTATGTTACATTACTGCTTAAGAATGAAAAGATGGCAAGTATCGAGCAGCTCATGTCCATGTACGTAATATAATAAAGAAGAAAAGAGCTCTTGAGTCTATAGAAAAACAAGAGCATTGAACGATGATGATGATGATGATGATGATAGGAATACGGTCAAACGCGCACAAATTACACGCATGAATTCCAAGTTTATTACGCCTGATGCATTTGCTATGCGCAAGGTGAGGAAGCAGGATATGAACTGTTGGTGATCCAATCAATACAATTGTCACACGACTCGTGTGTGTGCTGGTGTGTTTGTACTGTTGTAGCACTACTTTACAGCATCACAGAAGAAGGATGGAATGAAAGGAGTATTGCGTGAGAAGGTTAAGAATGAAGCCATGAACCAAATGATGAATCCCAACAGTATGCTGGAGATGATGAAGGGTAACATGACTTTTATGGTGTCTAACTTTGTCATGATGGGGCTCATGAGCTATTTCTTTAGTGGCTTTGTCCTCGGTACGTCAGCTATTGCAGAAGACGGTATTGCTGTACTCTTGCTCACTCTACTTGTTTGTTGAATGCTGTTGAACTATAGCTAAGGTGCCTTTCTCACTGACGCAAAAATTTAAGACTATGCTACAGCGCGGCATTGAGCTCAAGTAAGAAGACACACAGCACTATGTTGACAAGTTTTTGGTGTTGTTTTCTTACCTCATGCTGCTTCTATTGCTGGATATTGCAGTACACTAGACGTGTCGTACGTTTCGTCAGTATCCTGGTACTTTCTCGTGAGCTTTGGCATGCGTGGTTTTCTCTCGCTCATCCTCGGCGAGCAGAGCGGTATGTCATACACTCATGATTATCATGACGAATGAAGGTACAGTCAAGACTTTGAACTGATTCATTTGTTTTATTTGTATTGTGTCTTGTAGCTAGCGACGATACAAAGGCAATGCAGATGCAGATGGGCATGGGCGCTGGTCCGAATATGGCTTTTGACGCGCCAAAGGTATACAAGCAGGAGCGTGTGAGTTTACGCCTGCACAACCACGACTGGGAGTTGGAATTTGCCGAAAAGAAGCTATTGGGTGAAGCTATTCCAAAGAAGCCCAAGTCATCGGCGACCATGTTGTCGCATAGCTCAACGATGAAGACCACGACTATGGAGAAGCGATCATCCAAATATACGAAGGTCTCTAAGAAGAAGTAGGTCAGATGATGGACATTTATTTGCCTTCGACTGCTTGAGTCATTTTTGATTGGTCAAAAGAAATGGATAATTTGAACGAATCACAGATAGTAGATATGTTCAAATTCTTATGATTCGTTATAAAGATTCGTCGATTACATTCCCCTTAATCTCATCATCATCATCATCATCATCATCATGGACGTCATCCGCAAGTATCTAAAGGTGCGTATATCGCTTGTAGTACCATTAAAATCCTCATCATTCTCTCGCTCTTTTTGTCGATAGACGGATCTACCACGTTATCTTAAGGGGTTACCGCTTCCCCGCACGTTTTCAGGCTTTTTAAAGCTGAAACAAGCGGATTGGATGTATCTCGCACCACTCCTTATCACTATTTTCATGCTGGGATTGACGCTATTTGCTGGTAAGGGCAATTCAAAACCTGGAAGAGTAAATCGTAAAGTGCAACTGGAAAAGGAGAAAGTGGTGGACTTTGTGTCAATACCGGATGTGGAAGATATAATCAAGGAGAAGGGCAAGTGTACGGTCTGTCGCTGCTGGAAGTCGAAGAAGTTTCCCTTTTGTGATGGTTCGCACATGAAACACAACAAGGAGACGGGTGACAATGTTGGACCACTTGTTCTTACGGCCGCAAAGGCCTAGAGCAGTTTTTGAGCCATAAACGATGGATTACTTTGCTAGAACTTGGACGACTTGGCTTCAATGGATAAACAGGTCAAAGCAAATATGATCCATGTGCATTGGTTTCGAGCTCAAAGAGAGAGTCATTGTACTCATTTGCTGCTACAGCATATTGCTTAAAATGAAGGCTAAACACCAGTGGTAAAACACCTTGATAACAAACATCACAAGTGATTTGGGGTTGATTTCATACCGACTTGTTGTCTTCCTCTCTCTTTAGATGTCTGTTTGTTGAAAATTGACGTGTTTGCGTGTACAGCAGCAGTCTTAATGCACGGGTTCTTGGCAGTAGCGTTTCATAGATGCCTATTTCCATCGTTTTCACTCGTGCTTGCCCATGTGTGTTCACTAAGGAACGTAGTTACAATGCATGACAACATACCCCTGTCTCAAGGTGATTCCTTTGTGGTATGAGAGTAGTGCTATTGTTATTAACAAATAGCTTCTTTGCAAGCCTATTCTCAAGAGCTCCATTACGTTAGTTGTGTAAGAGACTGACGTACCGCGACTAGCACACTCACTATCCAGCTGTCATGAACCATGTGCTCCATGCTTGTGGTAGTCGCACATTTTAAGTCAAGCACTTGTCTCTTCACTACTGAAAACTTCAAGACCAACGTGAACATTACCATTACGACCCCTTTCTGATTACTACTTTCTCATCTAAACGTGCTACAGTCTGTTTCGATGATATCGTCGTATCAAGACAAGGTCTCCATAAACGTCTTTCTTCATGAAACAAGTTGTTTCATAGCAATTGTTCAAAGTGATGAAGTACCTACCTATCTATCTACAGTGAATAATAAATAAACTATGCATGAATGAGCTATCATAATGAGGTTGATGTAGCCCATTGATCTGATCAAGTAGTTCGTATCATTCATTACCATGTGAGAAAGTCTGGATTAAGAACTACAGTCCAACGTGGAATTGAAGCGCACGTGCGTGGTATAGCTAGGACCGAGTGTCACGTTGAGACTTGACTGCATAGGGTGAGCTAAGCTTTTGATCAAGGTGAATCGTCCGTACATAGCTGGACCGACTAACGCAGCGTTTCAGTCGGTCGGCGCGGAGCAGGCCAGCGCACAATCAATACCCGTACGAAAAGCTTTGACATTAATTAGCCACGTAAGTTCTTGTGTGTGTCTGCTTGTCATCTAACGTCTCTATTGTGGTGGTTCTGTTACCAAGAAATTTAGGGGGTCGTGGAGGGTGACCTTGGACCTCATTGTAGGAATGGACGACTTTTTTACGACAACAGATAGTATGGAGAGTCAACAGCGCAAGCGTGTGGCGATCACTTCATCCTTCTTTCCTGTGAATGAGAGTCTATTACCTCAATTGCATATTACACCGGCACAGCACGACGAGCTTCGTGATTATGCAATACAAGCAGCTCTAAATGCAGTTCGTGACGGACCGACGTGGGGACGTTCTAATATTGAACACGCGGTATCGAGTGGTTGGAAAGTGCTGTCAGCTCGACCGACAGCTTGCTTCATGACCAAGAAACAGACCAAGAAGAAGAAGAAGAGGAAGAAAGTTAGCAGCAAGAGGGCAACAGCTCATGCACCACAACAAGAACCTGGGCAGCAACAGCGAGAAGATGACAAACGGGTTACGTCACTAACTTCACACGTTACGATTCCAGGCGTCACGAACCTTGACAACGTCAACAACACTGATATTATCCGGGATGTGATGCCTATTCAACCGTTTACATCAATGCCGTTGGAAGCTGCTAGCGGACAGCAATTTATGGCCCATGCAGTTCTCCCTAACTCGCTAGAAGACGTCATGAACACGCTGTACTGTGAACATACACGCGAAATGCGAGCTATCAAGAGCAAAGTATACGGTGAAGCAGCATTGGATTGTTGTATCTTGCAGACTCTTGAAGGTGCGACGCTCGAGGATCCGTTCTGGTACCTTGGACTCAAGTGGTTGGCCCTGCGCTCTCCAATACAAGCCTTGATGGCAAGTCGCGAGTTTGTCTACCTTGAACATCTAGGCACGCACGTAGATCCGGAAACAGGACGTCGGATGCTGTATCGAGTGACTCAGTCTGTACACATTAGAGAATATGGCGGTCAAGACTCGTACTTTGGTCTTACGCGGGGACACATTGAAACTGCTTTCGTGTACTGGATGGACGATGAAAATGAAATAAGGAACCCCTTGCTCCATGTGTGTGCAAAGGGTCGAATTCAAATGAAGGGTAGCATGCCGGACATCCTCGTGTATAGATATCTCAAGGCTTTCTGGCGTTCGGAACGCTTTCTTTTCCCTGCTGGCAGGTCGTCAGGGTCATCGCTGGGCTTGAGTATTATTAATGACAGTGCTGAGCAACCGCTTTCGAATGCATCGAAGAAAAAGACGGAGAAAAAGTCAAGACGACGCAAAGTACCAATTGGTCCGCCACTGGAGATGGCACACGAATGGGTAGCTGATGAACTTCGTCCACGCTGCTCGGTGTGCAACAAGAAGTTTCGTCTCGTAAAACGCTTAAAGCATCATTGCCGTGCCTGCGGTGAAATCATGTGCCGTGAGTGCACGTTTCATCACCGAGTCAATGTCCGTGCTACACAAAGCTTCCGCGGCTTACGAGGTACTACTACAGGATCAGCGGACCTAATTGCAGATATGAAAGTAGTTGGACACGGAGACAAGCAGACCAATTTTGAAGAGACCATGACATGTAGCTTTGACATCCAGGTAGAAGAGGAAAACAAAGGCGGAGAGTTTGATGCGAGTATGCGTTTGGTAAATGCCAGGAAAGCGGTAAACGGTCCTACGGAGACGGCTGTGCTTGGGGGTGATGCTGTGGTGTGTGTGATGATAGCAAAGGTGTGTCTCCGTTGTCTACAGAGTGTGCCGCTTGTAACCAGATCCAAAAGTAAATCCATTCAGCGCCGAAGACACAGCGATATTGCACTCAACGGACGCCGCCCTGCATCCGTTGCTGAGGGCTATAGCGAGCTTCGTCTGGATAAGGATTTTGCTCTGCGTCCTCAAACCTGGACACCGGACAACGTGGAAGCAGAGGAGCTTGACGGACTCGATGACGACGTGCGGATGTTTGGAGGTGAGCTAGACCTTCCGATTTTGGGCGTTGATGATACGGACACGGAGAGCGTCGATGGTCTTGCAGAGATCAAGAGGCGATCAACCTCAAATGCATTTGACACAATACGTAGGTCGTCAATACACGTGCGACATGGTTCGTATGCTCAGGAGTGGAACGGACAAGAGGATGGTAGACTGGACAGCCATGTCAACCGTGAGCGCGTGATGATCCTCTCGCCTCACGCACTGTCATCTGCCTCATCGCTTACGTCTTTGCAGATGTATGAGCTCGTGGAAAACGATAAAGACAGCCACGACAGTTGTGGTCTCTCAGAACACGATTCGAGCCAACACCGATTTGATGCACAAAGTGACATCGACGGTGATGACAATGATTCGATTCAGTTCTACCCCACACAGACCAACTCAGTAGTGGATGATAAGGAACTGACAGCAGCGGCACATACCAATGAAGCGTTCGACCCAGATAGCTTGTGTGACCTGAAAGATGATGACCAAATTGAGCTCGCTGTTGATGCTATAGCTCACGTCATGGAACCGAAGAAAGCGTTGCGCCGAACGTGCGACATACAAGACGAGGTCTTGTACCAAAATCGACAAATTCCATCTCCATCACCGTCGACAACTTCGTTATGTAGTGAAGATGACGAAGACGAGTGCAGCGAGATTGATGGACCGATACAAGATATTCGACAGGCGCTCGCACAAGTTGAGGAGTCACTAGCGGACCAAGCTCGTATTCTTTTCACTATTGAACAGGAACGTAAGCAGAAAGCAGCGACTTCTTCTGTTTTGCTCAGCAGTAGCTTCATCAAAGGCGTAAGCTGATGGGCGCTAACTGTGTAAATGCTGGATGAATAAGACGTGAACGTGTTAGTTGGATTGTGTTCGTTTTCCATGAGGTGTACGCTACAATATCTACATCTCGGAAGTCTATGCGTTAAATACATACAAGTACTTGTTGACATTTTTTTCACTTGCTTACCAACATCATGCTCTATATGCTACTTGGCTCAATCTAAGAAGCGCAAAGAGAGCGGAGTGATCAATTCGTCGTCTCTTGGTGTCGGCGCAGTTTGAGTCGACCCAGGATAAAACAAGGAAGACCGTGCTTCTGACGAAATGTCTCCAGCAGTCGTAGCTGCTATCGTCTTTGCAAAGGTATCATCTTCCGGCGAACGAGCCATCTTGCTTTGCTGCTCCGTAATTGATCGGATCAACGCCTCCTGCTGTGCGATTGATCGCTCTACCTGTTCCAATTGGTCCGGAATGGACAACGATCGAAGCTTCAAGCTGCTCTCCGACTGGCGAGCTACCGTAGAAGGTCGACGAGATACCGAGAGAGGAACTGCATCACTTCTGTTGGTAGAACTCAGCACACGGCCACGCAAATTTTGCCTAACAGCATCGTCATCGCCCTCTTCACGCTTTGGCGTCGGCAGCAGGAAATCGTCGAAATTGAACGTGCTATCATCTTCGTTGAACAAATGACTTGGTCTAGCCGGCGGCGAGTCTACCCCGTTGCTCAAGTCGTCTTCGTCGTACAAAAGAATACTACGACGCACATTTTTCTTCCTCTCACGCACCATGTGTATCTGCCGCATGCGTTCAACACGAGCCGAGTATTCCTCGTCCGTTTCGTCAATATCGTCCTCATCGTGACCATCACCGCCAGCGTTCTGATTGAGCTCGTCATCAGCGGCGTAGCGACCACCCGGAAAGAAGCCACGCATCGGTCCGGGTCGCAGACCACCGTTGTCGGCCAGAGAGCCTTGCAAAACCAGGGGAAATTGCTTGATCATGGTAGGCGCAGCGTAAAAGTTCGTGGCCCCCCCTCATCGTACCCTTACGCTCCTGACGAATGCTAAACATGCACTTCTTGCACAATTTCACATTGTTTACGGCTGGATATCCGTTTGACCGAGTCTCCTCCAGAGTCTTCTTGGCTGGTTGCTTCAGCAATACACTCATTGGACGACCTTCAATTTGGTCTACATGCCGATGGAAACGGTGGAAATGGATCACGCCTTCAGCTTCATCGTCGCTCCCACTTTGCGGAGCTGAAGAAGGCGGTGCAACAAGCGGGAGTGTAATCATGCAGCGAGAACACATGACCTCGCCGCACATACGGCAGTGATGGCGATGGCGCCGGATGATGCCAAAGCTCTTGAAGCACACAAAGCACACTTTACGCTGATGGTCCGGCACCCAGCTTGGTTGAGGACAAATGGACATTCGCCCCATTTCACGAGCTGGTGCCATTGATGTTGCCATCGCAGAAGGACCATGTGCCGTAACCTCAGACCCGCTCATCGTGCTCTGACTCTTGACAAGGCTCTGTGGCGACGGAGAGTGACTGATTGCTGCTGGCGGATGTGGAAAGACCATGCCGTGCTTCATGATGTACTTAATGTCCGCGCAATACTCGATCCGCACGAATGCAGGCGCAAACTGCGAAAGGAACGCACTTCCGAGCCAGGAACTAGCTCGACCTCCCGGATCCAACGACCCTTCTGCAAACACCTTGACGGCGTTGGCTGTCTCGTCAAAAACATACATTGATATCATTGACAGATGGCCACGAACAAAGCGCAGTTTTGACGAGTCAATGCTATCACCCGGTCGATCGTGGATGACAGTTTGAGGTAATGGAGGTAACACATCGTCTCCAACTGATTGCATGACCTTGACAAGCACTTTGTAACCTTCTTCGGTAATGACAGTCTTGGCATACTCATAGTATGCATGGTCTCTAGGTGAAAAGAACCTTGCAGGTCCACTAGGAGATGCAAATGCCATCCATTTGATACCAAAAAATCGAAACGGATCATCTTGTGTTTGTGTCTCTAGTACTTGAAGTACAGCAGCATCTAGAAAGTAGTCCCGAAACAAATACGCATTAATCGAGCGTTCATCCAGTGTCGTATCACTATATTTACCATACTCGACATCCTGTAACGTAAGACCAGGAATCCGTCCAGTGGCAACAAATTGATGTGCAAGTGCATGACACTGATGTAAATAATCCTTGCGTTTGTATACAGCAAGATATGGTTTTGCACTATGTAATTTCCATTCCTTTGGATCATCAAAAATCTGTTTCGAACCGTCCCATGCAGCTCGAGCTTTTGGTAAACAAATTGCAATCCGTTCTTCTGCTTCTTGACACATTTGTAGCTGTTGGTGGTCGGTAATTTTTACATGAGAAATCACTTCATCCATTCGTGGTAATTTTGTCACCTGTTTATGCTTGGAAAGTCCGGGTAATTTAAGTTTACGACGCATACTTGATCGAGACGATTCAAATGCTGGATCATGAGGATGAGGCTGCTGGTTTTCAGGTATCCATGGAGCTCCTCCTCCTGCTGCTGCAACGGCGGTTGTAAATTTCGAGGAACGTTGAATTTGAGACTTGGATAATGGTGGATCAGATAAATTTGAATGTTCACTTTGAGCGAAGAAAACTGGTTCCGATGCACGATAATCCAATATCAGACGATTTGGATGAGAATAGTCCATGGGTTTTTTGGTCAAAGCTTTTTGATTAGATGGGATTTTATCCCAAGTGTCTGTGTGTGTGGGGGGGGTGATATATGAACACTATATAATAACAATGACGTCCTGTGATATGGTACGGCCGTTACACTAAGTGGACACTTTAGTTTGGACAAGTTGTTCAAGTAACGGTTTTAGATTGATATTTTCCGGATAAGGGAGGATAGAGAGAGAGGGATGGAGACACCAACCGACTTGTTTTGGGTTTTAGCCAATTTAAAATGCTAACAATATATGTATATTGTAGTGGAGCGAGTTTTTAATATGCAGTAGGCACTGTGTTTTATATATATATGTGTGTGTCCTGTGTCAATTGCGAAAATGTAACGACGTTAAGGAAAGAAAGTCAAAAGGTTTCGTGAAATAACCTGTTTCCGATGTTGCGACGCGAACGACAACCGTTTTGTACCCTCTCATCCCCTGGCTCTGATGATCTAGTCAAGTTTGCTTGGGACAAGTATTCGGTTTGAAATATCTGACGTTTTGACGAAGAAAGTCTCTGGAGAAAAACATACGGCTCGATTGCAAAAAGGACGCGTTGTGACTTGTGCGGACGATATGGTAACTAACTAACATACGTACACAGCAGACATAATTAATATCGATTGAAAACTTGCGCTTACGACATGAAAAGCATAATATTCAATGGGTTTGTGTCGTATATTTTGTATGTGACTATATCATAGTCAAAAAAGGCCAGTTCAAGGCAGTAGGAAAAAAAGACCTGAACGCAATAGAGGAAGTAGTACCCATAGGATCATTAATATCATGAAGATTAATTCTCTATGTTTTGCTATCCATGACGTTGTTTATTTTGATACAAACAATTTATCTTGTCTATTGACATGGAGTATAAACGTTGTTTTCGACATGTTTTTGGTGGATAAAGTCCTGTTTTAGAGAACGACTATCCAATGCCAGTGAAAATATTCACATATAAACGTTTCAAACGCGGCGACGATCGAGAGATTGTACTTAATTGATTCGATAGACCACATCATATCTACACGAAAAAAATCCAATCTCACTAGATTGCATTCCATCATGTTGTCCCAAGAAGGACGACAAAGTACTGAGCACGATGGCGCCGTGAAGGAGACAGCAATTGATGCATCATTATGTAAATTATCTGCTAGTCAACTTGGATATTATACCGATCCGTTTGTACAATATTTTGTCAAATCTCCATCACGTCGTATGCCAATAATTAATCGTGGATATTATGCTCGAGTTACGGCTATTGAATCGCTTGTACGCAAATTCTTA
The DNA here is from genome assembly GCA_920618645.1 of Peronospora belbahrii. Taxonomy (NCBI): domain Eukaryota; phylum Oomycota; class Peronosporomycetes; order Peronosporales; family Peronosporaceae; genus Peronospora; species Peronospora belbahrii. The sequence goes on along the minus strand of CAKKTJ010000086.1, from coordinate 270,689 downwards.
GGCGCTGAGGATGTAAAAGGAAAGAAACAAGTGGTAATCTTAGGTGCAGGACTGGATACAATGTTTTTTCGCTTAAAAAGCAATGAAATGCTTGCAAATTGTGAGTATTTTGAGCTGGATTATCCCGATATCACCCTGCAGAAAGTAAGTGCTATCAAGCGACGAAAACGACTTGCTGAAGTCTTGGGACTTGGAGAGATCAAGACATTTATGACAGCAGTATCATCAGGATATACAGAACTTCATGTACCTGGGTATCATTTACTACCTTGTGATCTAAGGGACTTGGATGGAACGACAGCAACATTAATAACAGCAGGGATTAATCCCAATGTGCCAACGCTTTTCGTGTCGGAGTGTGTACTTATCTACATGGAGGCCAAGTTCTCGACGCAACTTGTTGAATGGGCTGCATCATACTTTGAAGATGTGAGTTTTGTACTATATGAACAGATCTTGCCTGATGATGCATTTGGAAAAGTGATGATGGCAAACATTAAAGCACGTGGCTGTGACTTGTTGAGTATCTACGACTTCCCGACTGTCGAAGCGCAGATTGCGCGTTTTATTCAACATAGCTATGAGCTAGCACAATGCTGGGATATGAACAAGATCTATTACCACTATCTCGATCCGTCTGAACGTACCAAGTACGTATGAATTGATAAGTATTGATTGATCTACTTGCAGAAGGAGATAGTTCTAATTGCTTCTTCATTTCTCCATGACAGGTGTGAGAAACTTGAAATCTTTGATGAACTGGAAGAGTTTCATTTGTTGCAAGCGCATTATTGCATTGTTGTTGCTAATAAGAAAGCCTCGACACCGATTGCACGCGCATTAGCGCTGAGCAAAGCCCATGCATGATTTTGACTCGTTTAGGCTGCAGCATTATGTGATAAGGTAACAAGTATGAAGGGTAGACGTCAGACGTCTGCACTCGAGCCAACAGAAAAGAAACAACGCATAAAGACGGATTAGGATTAGACTTACTGTGCTGCTGCTATTTGGATATTTATGGTCACCTATACCTACCTACCTGCAAACGATTTAACGAGCGCTTTTGCAACTGTCGACCACTCGATTCATCGACCTCCTGGCGTCAGCGCGCTACGTTCTACCGTCCCTTCCATTGGCCTCTCGTCCTCTGTCTTTTCCAATCCCGCCACCATATTTCCCTTCTCACACCGTTACCCCACCCAAGTGTCTTTCACAAGACTAAAGTGGTCATCCCTTGCCATTCAGCGCGCTGCAACTTCAGCATGATCTGAAGATCCACGCTTACCGGATCAAAACACTTACTGCTTCACCGCACACTCGTCCACAATGCGCGCAAATTTGTGAATGTGGTTGATAAAAAACTCGCCTGTACGCTGGTTACTCGTCTCCTCATCTATAAGAACGAGATTGTTGTTCAAAAAGACGTGCACATCCGACTTGAGACGAGAGCCGCTAACCTTCAAGGCCATAAGTTCGGCGCGTGCAAGCTCGACGTCGACACGACGAAACGCCGCCAGCTTTTCCAGATCAATGGAACGGTAGAGTTTAATATACGAACGTACAGCTGGTACATGCTGCTGACGGACGACCATATCGTTAAAAGCCTTTAGTTGCCGCTGCGAAGCCTCGGCACTTCGGTTGATCGCAGCCTTACCTTCCGCCGCCACAGCAGGCACGATAAACTTGGGGCAAGAAAAGCTGAATAGTTCGCTGAGAGCCGAGATATCACCCTTCTGCAATTTATTCTGTTTGTCACCATATTTCTCACGAATGAGCGTGTGGATCTGATCATTCACACGCTGACCTGGACATAGGAATAGCACAATAGCTAGCAAAGCCATGGCTTTTTCCGTAAGCTTATGGAGCTGTTCATAGTCAGCAAACCGTGAGTAATAGTTACGATTACGATTTACTTGCAAAATAATAGTCGAGAATGAACGAATCGCTGCTGCAAAGTCCTCTAGCATAAGTTGAGCAAACCCCATATGATAAAACACAGAGACATGACATCCTGGTGATTTCTCATGAATTTTTGCAATCGTCTTGACTTCATTACGAGAGTTTGTACTGAACAAATCAAGTGGGTCCAATAGTTTTAGTGACGTATAGTAATCACCAAACAACACATGAGCACGAGCAAGTGTGATAAGACTAAAGTATCCAAGCTCTTTCACAACATCCGATGGCACGTGCTTTATCAGTTGATCATCATCTTCATCATCTTTTTCTTTTTCACTTAAAGTCTCTAAAATCTTGGAATGACGGACAAGAGCGTGTAAATATCCAAGTACTTTACTGGTATCCCAGATCCAAAGATTTTCCTCATAGACACAAATTTCAGCTTCACTTTTAGTTGCAAGTTTAGCACGAAATTGACAATAGGATTGATATTGATAGACAAATTCACCCACAAGATCAAAAATCCATTGAGATGGTAATGCTTTTAATGTAACCGTATCAGTTAAAATCCCATCAAATAGAGCACCATATGTTTCCCAGGATGCAATTTTCATTTCCATACCTGGTTGTAACCGTGAAAATAAATGACGAAAATAAATTTGTTTATATAATAATATAAAGGTTTTATCATGATGCACAAGCGATTCAATTGCATTGGGTTCAGGCCATGATGTTTGTTTAAAGTAATTAGTGGTCAAATTATGAAATTCACGATCGTATAAACGTGCCATCTCTTGCACATGACCAGCACTTAAATGTGTATACATTTGTGAAAACCAGTTCTTGACAGTTTCAGGAAGGAGAAAATCCGCTGGTTTCTCATCACGACGATCAGTCATGTTTGTTTAGACGTAGTTAGAGACGGATAGAGTTGGTGTGGGGTTTTCGTTGTGGAGTAGGAGTTTATCGGTTTTTTACCGTGAAAAAGGAATGACTGGTGGGGTTTTTGCCTTGGTGGTGGAAAATCTTGAGTATGACATCCCTTCTTTTTTTATCTTATTATTTGTAAGAAGAATGAACATACTGCTTATAAACAAACTTGTGAGCAAACTAAAACAACGGGGTAGGTTGTTATGTACGAAACACACTTTGATTTCTAAAATTGCTCAACCATTTCGTTTAGAAAAAGACCTTGAAACACTCGAAAATAACTATACAAAACCTATAGTTTTCCGTCATCCTTGTCAATTAACTTACCTAGAATCAGATTGTAAGTCCTTCATAGACACGTAGAGGTCAGTATACTTTGGGTCAGCAAAAACGAACGCATGCTGAGTTTGATAAACGCAATCGGCCTATGCGCATACAATAAATCAGTATGATCAGCTACCATACGACTATTGAAGTGATCACACTCTACCTCTCCTTTGCAAGCATTGAAACTTTCAATATGTTGCTAGTAAATTTCTGTTCGTGGTCGTCCTGTATAGCTTACGGACAAGCTGTACCCGAGTGGCTATGAGCATACGACTACATTGTTGTCTTCATATCTGCTTGTCGTTCTGACTCGGCTCTTATGCTGCATCTGATACGCTCTTTGCATCGGTTTCCAATCTTGACGTTCCGATCAGACGCCCTTTGAAGCACATTCCTTTCCAAGATCTCAAAAAAGCGTCTTCATAGCTTGCTAACAACATCCAATTTGTATTTACATCAATGTCTTCTTAAACGCGCCGGGGCACGACTCCAAAGTATGTTGCAATTGGCAGTTTCTTGTTCCCCTTGTACGACCGCTTCCGTCAATGGTCTCAACTTCCTTTTAAAATACGACGTTGTCTCGAGACCGGTCAGTAGCTCATTCTACTGGTGACAATATTGGAAACTTGGTCAACAATCGGACACTTGGTCTCGAAAGCACTTTGCTCGGCATTTAAGCGGACCATTTCAAACATAGCACGTAAACTCGTTCTCAGCTCCTTTTGTACGGTGAGATGACAGTCTACCCGTTGCTCTCCCTCTTCTTGTTCGACAAGTCTTCGGTAGCTCCTCTATTATGATTTGTTCATGGTATGAAGTTCGGATGGTTCTGCTTTGTTGACAACAGATAGTGATGCATGAAGTGTCGCGGTACGTGATTGGTTGATGAACGGTACATGTACGTAGCATGCAGTCCACCATGATGATGAAGGCGGACTATTTAATCAGCCACATCCTCACTCGTTTCAAGCACAGAGCTGCAGAAAACACACCAAGATTGGAGACCTCATCGAGCTATTTTTGTGGTTTGCCGACTAAGCACCTCAGTCATTTTCGCGTTACAGAGCTAATGCCTGGACGCCTAAACGGCTTTATTCGTGCTGTCACTTCGTGCCAATGCCTGCCTTACCTGAACAAGATCTCGTCGTGATGGGAAGTGTTGTCCTCTTCCATCTGTCTCCCAATCGCCGAGACAACAAGCTGAATCCCAGGATAGACGGCATCGTCAAACGCTTATTTTACAATCATCATCGTTCTGGCAAACGTTCTGCGTACCGATCGCAATGCCGCTGGGCCGATAGCTGTTCAAAGACGTGACGGCAGCTGCTTTGCTCCTGATGCCCTCGTTTGCGACAAAGTGGACAGTGAAGGAGGTCTACTCAGGAAGTCATTGCGCAGGGACGCCCAAGATGGTTGAAATGACTGAAACAACCATCTGCGACGTTGAAGCCTGTATGGCACATGACCTGAGTGGCTACACGCTATTCGAGAGTATGTCATGCAATATCGATGACCGGTTCACATACACGGAAGAGCGCTTCGCGGGGTTTAGCTACGTGGTAATGGCGAGATACGGCGGCGTTGGATGCCAGAGAGTGGTTCACACGACCGTGTATCCGGCGTCAGGCATTTGCAAGAAATCGTCAATACTATCTAGCGCGTCCCACATTGTGAATCTCTGCGACAACGGCACCACGGCTGTGAAGCAATTTGAAAATGGCGACTGTGCTGGTGAGCCTTCACAAAACTTCCAGCTCGATAATGAACAAATCGTGAACGGTGACTGCATTCAAACACCCTATAGGTTCTACACTACGATGGCACCAAGATAATCAGTCTCTAGCAAATTGGAGCACTCCAGTCAGCAGAAGAGCATTGTGATGATGATGGCCTCAGCTGGAGCGCCATCACCGCTATCACGGCTGGAGCGATTGCTTGCATTGCATTTTTAGCGTTTGCTACGTTTAAATATGTACGATGCCAATCTGATAACAGTTGCAACTACTGTTATCAGGAAAGGAAACAGGGATTGTAGTTCTTGCTACTAGCTATGCTGGCTAGAAAGCGCTTTACATGCCATCACATTGGGCTTAGAATCCTCAAGCTCCCAGGCAGATACAATCACCGACGAGATGCCACGTAGTCGAAGTGGAGGTTGTGGGCTGTGACGAGATCATAGTCACTGCTCGCGTGCCTCGCGAGAATGTTATTTTGCATCACCTTGTGAGCCGAGGAGGTTATGGAGAGGTCTACTCGGGCTTGTTCAATAATGAACATGTGGCCATAAAGATGCAGTTGCTGGAACTGCGCAAGAGCATCAATCATTTGAACTCTTTTCTAGCGGAGGTCAAGTTGATGGCAACCTTAAACCACGAGCGTATCGTTCAGTTCGCTGGTGTTGCTTGGGACTCACTCACTGATCTTTGCGTCCTTTTCGAGTACATGGAAGGAGGTGATCTTCGAAACCTTTTGAAAAACTGTGAAGAACACAACACTCCGCTTAGTTTTGACCAAACTAAAGCTACCATTGCTCTCCACGTTGCTCACTCGTTGACGCATTTACATTCGTTATCATCACCTGTTCTCCATCGTGATCTCAAATCAAAGAACATTTTACTGACAGCGCAATTGGAAGCAAAGCTCACCGATTTTGGTGTTTCTCGAGAACGATCTGATTTTACAATGACGGGTGGCGTTGGTTCATCTCGATGGATGGCACCGGAAGTAATGATGGGAGATCGGTATGATGATAAGGCCGATATGTTTTCGTTTGGTGTTGTTCTCGCTGAATTAGATCATCATTTGCTTCCGTATGCTAATGCAAGGATAATAGCAGTTCACATTAAGCTATACCGGATCTAGCAATTCTACAATTGGTAGCAACGGGCAAACTCCGAATTGAATTTTCTTCCGCAGCTTTAAAAGCTATTAGGGACTTGGGAATGGCATGTGTGTCGGTTGATCCCAAGTATCGACCATCAGCCGCAGACGCATTGTATAAACTCCATACTGTGATAGCTAGCGGACTTTTTACAAATGACACACAAGTCTGTCCGATAATCTAACGAGCGATAGGCTCAAAAATATTGAAATGAAGTCGCCTCTATTTTCGTTTAATCGCTTTATAATAAATACACATTTTAGATAATATCGCAAGAAATATGGATTATATTTTATTTGCAGAAAAATTGATTTGTATGAAACACAACAGTTCCTTGTAATAACAATATCAATACTATTTTGTACTAATAATGTCAATACTATTTTGTATTAATAATGTCAATACTATTTTGTAAGTACTATTTCTTAACATCCACTCTGAAAATTCGATAGTCGCCAATCTGGACTGGCCAAGATGTCGTCGCCCTTGTCTAGCACGACCTCTGCGTCCCCCCCACGCAACCACTACAGGCTCATGTTTTTCATCTATGTCTTCTCCATCTGTATCCGTGTCAGTTCATGTTGTCGAGTCCAGTGAGAGTCTCCAGAGCGCCGCGACTGTCACCACTTCTTGCACACCACCGTCGCAGTCTGTGAATCTCATTCAGGAAGTGAATACCGATGCTGTAAGTGCTAAAACCATGTGGAAAAATAAGTGGTCACCTTTCACAGCTTGGAAGCAATCCAGAATGGTCAGGAAACAGTCAGGATCAGATCTGAATCGGTTTCACGTGCGTTACCGGCCACTGCAGTTGCTGGATGAAGACGATGAAGAGAGCGACGAGAAGTGGCTGGAAAAACCTCAAGGTGTCTTGGAATGTGATGCGGTATCTTCCAGCCCTTCAATGACCGTGGAAGCTGCTTTCCTACCATTGGCTCGCACTCTGCTCGAGCGCGAGCGCATGACGTCATTTTTGCAGAGTTCCTGGGTCTTTCTACTAATTTTGGGTACACTAGCGTCTGTAACAGCTTGGTGTGTAGATGCAGGAGTGTTGATTGTTTCAAGACTACATTTAAGCTTTATGGCATTAGGAGAAGGCTGGCTATCGGGATATTTGCTCTACGTCCTCTTTCGAGCCTCTCTTTTGCAACTCGGTGTAGGCTGCATGGTCGTGATTTGTCCTGAAGCCGTTGGGTCAGGCATTCCAGAGATGCGAAGTATATTGGGAGGATTCCCGTTCCCAAACTACCTCACAGGTCGTGCGCTGATCGCCAAGTGCTTCGGTTTGGTATTTGCGCTAGGCAGTGGCCTCACAATTGGCAAAGAGGGACCGTTTGTGCATTTGAGCTCCATTATCGCTAGGCAGTTGCTGCGCTTGCCGTTGTTTGAGCAGATCCGACATTCGAACGATCTAACGCACCATATACTGGCTGCGGCCTGTGCTGTCGGGGTTACTGCAACGTTTGGTGCTCCAGTCGGTGGCGTTCTTTTCAGTATTGAGGTCACGACATCGTACTACGTGACATCCAACTACTGGCGCGCCTTCTTCTCATCTGTTGTGAGTGTTGTAGTCTTCCGCGGTCTCAACAGTCTGTTGGCTGGATCCTATGGATCGCTTTTTTACGACTGATTTCGATGCACTACCATACGAAACGTTTGAGATTGCGTTATTTTTGTTGCTCGCAGTAGTTTGTGGAGTGCTTGCTGGACTTTTAGTTCGGTCATACCGCATCGTTCTTGATCTGAAAGATAGATGTGAGTTCCGTTTATTGCTGCCCTTGTGCGGCAGTTTTCCCAGGCTCTCTCCGTTCATTTATGCTGCACTGGTGGCAATTCTGTTTTCTCTCGTCGAGTACCCAGTCGGAAGCTTCATGCATCTCACACAGCGTCAGACGATTGATGACATGTTTTCTACAAAAACGCTGACAGCTCATGAGGTGTCAAACAAAACTCACTTGTCAGTCACATTTGGCAGCTCCTGGACATCTCCGTCGCTCATTTTGAACTTGTTCGCCTACGTGGTTGTGCGCTTTTGGTCTATGGTTATCAGCATAACAGTGTTTGTGCCTAGTGGCATTGTCACGCCCGTGTTTGCAATTGGCGCAGTACTTGGTCGACTCTTTGGCGAAATAGTTGTGATTTTAAGTGAAGGAGAGTTGTCGATCGGAGGGTACGCAGTTGTTGGTGCTGCCAGCTTCACGGCTGGTGTCACTGGAACCATCAGTATTGCAGTCATTGTATTTGAGCTTACAGGCCAGCTGAGCTACATGATCCCAGTTCTTCTTTGCGTGATCGTGGGGCGCGCTGTGACGCGGTCGTTCTCACTCGACATGTATGAGACAATGGCTCGTCAAAAGAACTTGCCGCAGTGGCCAGACCTGACAAAGCAGATCTCCTACTCGCTTTCAGCCGGTGACCTCATGCGTGATGTACCGTCGCACTATCTCGTTCGGCACCAGACATTGGCTTCAATCAAGCATCTTCTGGACGTAACGAGCCATGGAAAGAAAAGCAAGACCATTGATGTGTTTCCAGTTGTAGATGATGTGAAGACAATGATCTTGCTAGGCGTTGCGACTCGGGATGAACTAGAGTCTTTGGTGGTGTTATGGGAGCTCTGTCTGCAAAGTGGAAAAGCTTCAAGCAACATTCACATTCCAATTGCTGGTATAACAATCGATCAAGCCATTGTCTTGTCAAACGTAGCGACAGAGACTTGTGAACTTGTGGACTTGGTGCAGCTCCAAGTATTGAGTCTAGAAGACGACTATTTTCATGTACCTCGTGATACTTTTGCCAGTCATGTGATCCTGCTCATCTCAGTTCACAAATGTACACAGCTATTTGTCACAGAGCGTGGTAAACTACAGGGTGTTATCCACGCAGCAGATCTACTCGCACGCTCACGTCGATACATGTTATAGGCACATATTCTTATGGCTATACAATCTGAGTATGAATGTATGGCTACTGATACCGGTTAGTTGTCAACTAATGATTGATGATAGAGAAAGGACTGAATCTGTAGCTTCAAAAAAAGCAGACAGATTTTGTAGGACAAAACAAGCAAGAAATTGCTAGTTTAAGGTACAATACATCAAAATTATGAAAGGGAATGCTGCTGCTGTTTGTATTCCAATTCTAGTCCATTATCACTAATGCGAATGACAAGTCCGTCCCTTAACATTATCTCATGTCTTCTTCCAGTCCACACAAGCTTCTAATCTCTTTCTCTGATGCTAGAAGAGATTCACAACTTGAGTCATTTTCAACAGACAGAACAGAGATCGACGCTGTTGCAACACAAGACAGGATCTTACTCGTCACTGTCCACGTTCTTCATCTGACCTTGTTGCTGCATATCGTGTCTCTTGTAGAATCGACTAATACGATCCATTTCACTGTCTTTAAATTTGTTCCACATGATTCCAAAACCAAAACCAAGCGCTGTAGCAACAACAATATCCTTTAAAGGAGATATCATAGCAAGAGAAAGAGAGAGAGAGAGAGGAGCTACGAGGGTGAGAGTTACAGTATGAGGAGTGTGTTGCTTGCTGACTGAGGGGACTAACTCACTGTGAACCGTTGGAAAATGAATTGGCTATATTATGTGTACACACCATAAATTCGATAGACATATGTATACAAGTGTATACTGATCGTACTTAATATCAACTCCGCTGCACCAACCAATAAATAACCTCCTAGTCAATCCACTGGATCATCTATTATCTTAGCTCGATATGGCACGTCGAGTTTCAGTGCGTCATGGTAGAAAGATTGTTACTAATCGTAGTGTCGAGTCCAGTGTGAGAGTTGAATCTCGTGTCCATACCGCGCGTCGAAGTACTCGAAATCATAAGAATCAGTCAAAGGATGTATTTAGTGATGAGGAAGAAGAGGCTGCACACCAAGAACGTACGATGAATGCACGAGCTGATATTGATGAAGTAGTGGAGTATGAAGAACCGAGATTTGATCAAGGAGATTCAGAAATAGATGAAGATGAAGCGTTTGATAGTGAAGATGAAGCTGCGTATGGAGTTTTTTTTTACTAAGAAGAAGAAGAAGAGAAAAGAAGAAGAAGAGGCAGAAGAGGAGACAAAAGAAGAAGAGGGAGGAGAATTGCTGTCGGATCTCTTAGGTACTACACCTGCTAGTAGACTTGATACTGTCAATAATGAACAAGAAGAAGAAGAAGATGATGATGATGATGATGAAGCAGAAAAGATTAAGAATTTGAGCAATATGGTGGACAGCTTAGTAGAGCAGAAGAAGAGCAAAACTTTGGCTGAGATTGACTCGCAGTTTGCTAATGAAACTGTCGATGGAGAGCTAACGCTTGGTAGTCTGTTGGGTGGGCAGGTGGTTAAGTCCACAGCTGAAACTACCGAGGAGGATAACGAAGAAGCACAAGAAAAAACTAAGACAGGGCTAGACTTGAGACGTATGCGACAGCAGGTTCGCGATCTGGAAGGAGACGGTACCACACTTACGCTCCAGACCAGTAGGGAACCCGTGCATGATGCACGTGCCCAACGCAAACTGGCGTATGTGGAGAAGACCAAAAGTGTGGATCTTTTTGAACCGGTAGTGCGTCGCAATAGACAGAAGGAGACGCTTGATCTGCGTGTCCAAGCGCCTAAACTTGAGAAGTTGACGCCTGCTGCATTGGTCAGCAAGTTTGTCGCGCAGACAGACATGGAGAAAAGCGTCGCGGCGTTGCTAGAAGCTGGTGACTTGAGCGACAAGAAGCTAGCAAAGGGTGAGGAAGAAGAGCTTGCGCGTAAGCACGTATCGACTGAAGAAGTGGCTGCACGTCAGAAAGAGCTTGCAAAGCTGCGGTCGCTGTTATTCTACGAGGAACAAAAGAAGAAGCGTATTAAAAAGATAAAGAGCAAGCTCTATCACAAGATCCGCAATGCGCAGGACAAGAAGGCCGTAGCGAGGCAGAAGGAAGAGTTGCGTGCCCTGGACCCAGAATTGGCTCGCAAACTTGACGAAGAGCTGGCGGAGAAGCGAGCGGAGGAACGACTAACTCTTAAGCATCGCAACACAAGCAAATGGGTGAAGCACCAGCTTCGTCGTGGCATTCAAGCTGACGATGCCACACGTAGTGCGATTGCCGACCAGTTGCGTCGTGGCGAGGAGTTGCGGCGCAAGATGAATATTGTGTACAGTGATGACGATGACATGGATGAGGATGAAGACAATTGCGAAGGTGATGCTGCGTCGCGTCTACAGAAGCGTTTGGAAAGACACGCAAATGCTTTGATTACAGAAATTGACGCCGACTCTGAGGAGGCTGGCAAGAAGCGAGGTCTTTATGGAATGAAGTTTATGCAGCGTGCAGCCGAGAAGCAGCGCGAGGAGGCGCGCGTTGAGGCTGAGAAGCTTCTTCGCGAGATTCACACTGGCAACGGTGTCGATGGCGATCGGATCCTTTCCGAGGGCGAGGATTACCTTAGCTCCGACGGCGAAGGTTCTGCTGCGGGGAAGAGTAAACATGCCAAGAAGGTGAAAAAGAAGGTGGTGGTGACAGAATCTGACAAGATGGCTGTCGACCGTGCACTGGTTAGAGGTGCACTTCAAACGACCAATGTAAGCATGGGCGCTGGTGTGTCGGCTCGTGCCTCGGACGTGATTGCAGTTGACCTTGGCGAAGGTGGTAGCAGTGTCGCACTCTCGAACGGAGACGAGAAGCAAGTGAAGGATCTTGAGCTAGGTGCAAGGGTCTGTCATGAGACACCCACTCATGCTACCTCTGAGTCCCAATCGAAGGTTGAGTCAAAAGACGCCGACATGGAGCCCGCTGCAGAGGGTGAGGAGAACCCGTGGCTGTCGAGCACGGATACGAAGAGCAAGTCTCGCAAGAATAAGAATAAGAAGAAAACAAAACAGAAGAACGAAGGTGCGCAGCCGGACGTGGCGACAGCTATTGCGTCTCTTGCACAAGACACGAAGAAAAAAAGTCAGGAGAATACCTCGTTTGCTAGCCTTACGAACCATACGGCAAAGGCTTCGAAGATTGGCAAAAAGCGGAAGCTGGATCAAGTAAATCTCGAAACCATTGAGGATTCTGAGCATACAGTCGTGAGCAAAAACAAGAAGAAAAACAAACAAACACAGAAAGATGCCAAAGATGCTAGTCAGGACGAACTTGTGCGCCGTGCATTCGAATTTGTAGCTGATGAAGAGAACGAGCTTGCTCATGAGAAAGACCGGTTGGCTAGTCGGGATGCTAACGCCAAAAAGAGCGTCGAGATTGCCAAGCTTGTGGGTATGTCTGGATGGGGCAACTGGGCAGGTGAAGGCGTCCGAGTGTCAAAGCGTCAAGTTGCGCGTGAACAGAAGGCTAAGGACATTGCACGTGAGGCCAAGCAAAAGGCTTTAGCTGGTCGCAAGGATGCTTGTCTCGACAAGGTGCTGATTAATGAGAAGAAGGACAAGAAGGCTGCTAAATTTAAGGTCAAGGACGTACCATACCCATTCACATCGCGGGCAGAATACGAGGCTGCTATGCGCAATCCTTTGGGCAGTGACTGGAACACTTCACAGGTGACGAACGTACTGACGGCGCCCAAGATTATGAAACATGCTGGTACGACCATTGCTCCGCTTTTGCTCACGAAAGAGGACCGTAAGCAGGCAAAGAAGGAATTAAGCTTGAAACGCAAGGCCAAGTTCTGATGACTTACTTGTACGCTTAGAAGATTAGAATTGAAATAGAGTTGGATTTTGTTACATGTACGCATATCACGTGTCTGCATTCATAATGTAACTACAGATCGCGTGGTGTCTACAAAACTGCTGCAGCTAGCAAGAGCGTCAGAGCAAATGTCATTGAAGCTGCCGCCACAGTCACGGAGTCAGAGCTTTGTCTAGTAGTTACGGTTTTAGTAGCAGTCATAACCGATGCATCGTCAACGTCGTCATTAGCAGCTATGACTTTACCGACAAAGACATCCGCCGAGGAGTTAGTAGAGATAAACGAAGACTGCTGACCATGCTTATATCCGCTATAGTCTGCTGTCTCATGGCCAAGGACAACTGTCAAGTTGTGCATGATCTTTACTTTACTCGTGACCAACGCTTTATGCAAATATTTCGCAAATGTCCTGTACATCCTTGACTCGCCGTCAAATGGTTTTTTGGCTGCTTTGGCGAGATCAACATGGTGTCGCCACGTCACCACCTCGTAAAACTTCTCAGCCATTGGAGCTTCAACACCTTTCCTCATCGCGACCGAGTATACTAGAATTGTCTCGCATGCGGCTCGCATGGCCAAGTCATTTAGAATGCACGGAGGCAGGTTGAGCATTACGACAGCCGTAATGATACCCATACAAGCGCTTGAGCTGACAAGTTCCGTCACGACTTTCGAGTCAGGCAGGATGCCCGTATACGGATAGATCTGATAGCCACTATCGGAGATGCACGTGTCAAACGTCGCATCATTTGCCTTGAAAAACTTTCGTATAGCCGCCACCATCCCGTTGTCACAGTCATAACTGTCTTGCAATGCAAAAGTCTTGGAATCGACCTCTGCCTCGTTAATAACTGGAGACAATTCTTTCAAAATTCTTGTTCTTCTTGTCTTCAAATCCATCGTTTCCGTATTAGAGTCCTTAGATGTCATCTCATTCTTTAAAAGACCTGAACATATTCCCACTAGCGTCACGAATAACAAGAGTGCAAACACTGGGCCACGCATTCCACTGGAATGGTCGAAATATGAAAAATGGTGACAAATCAGCAACGCATCCGTATGAACTCGGAATCGCGAGTTGGATGGGACGAGCAAAATCGGGTCGCGAGAGATGCAAAAACTGGAATCGGGAACAACCAACCGATCACTTACCACAAGAAGATGTTCCGTTCCTTCAACAACCTCGTAGGATGGAATAGCTCAAAAGAGTCGGTATATTCATTGAGGCCGTCGAGTGAATTCAAAACGAGGTCGTTTCAACTGATTTCATAGCGGCTTTCAAGTTTTTTTTTCCGAGGATAGATTTGTCGTTCACAGCATTTGAGAGTTGTGCAAAGCACCTTGAACATGAGACGATCACTGTATCAATCATTGTGACACCTCCTCCTTTCCCCGACTTTATCCAACACAAATCATAGTTGACGCTCTCTGATCGGTGCTTGATCTCTAGATTCTCAGGATTCGAGTTACCATTGAGTAGTAAAGCTTCATTGTCTTGATAACATCCCAGCACCACGCCATTGCGTTTCAACCACATTGTCACCATCTAAACGCCATGATAGTCACGTCACGACTCACGTTGCTATTGACGTTCTTAGTCCTTCACGTGAGTGCGTCAACCTTTGATTTACTGAAGACAACAATGGACTCGGAAGTTAGTCCCTACTCCACTTTACAAAGTTCCTTGTCGACGACGGATTCAGGTATGACATTGACACCGATCGGCAAAGGATCATCCACGTCTACGACCTTCCAGCTTATGGACAGTGTCGCATGCAACTCGACCGTGTCGGAAACGATTTACATCATGTACAACAAAAACCGCGCACTCTTCAATCGATGCGTTGTTGACGCGCAGTATCAGATCTTTCCATTTCTCGGGACAAAACCCTCGGCTGCTCAGGTGAAAGACATGTCGTCATCCATGTCGTGCATTGCAGTGTTCACCGCTGTGCTACTAGCTGGTCTCCCAGAATGTTCCATCTCAGGTTTTCCACTCAAAGCTGCAGTGGAGACACTGTTAAAAATCCATGTCGATATTGTCTATGGCTGGGCATCATCCCCATCCGCCGAACGTTTCCAGGAATTGCTGTCTTGGCGACGATATGTGAATCTTGCCAGTGAAGCGGGTGCACCATGTGATTCAAATTCGGAGCTGTATGCAGAGTATCGAGAAAACCTATACATTGCTCAACGCAATAGCTCCATCCGTATGTTACCAAACTACAAGATTGAGTACAAGACAGCTAGTGGTTCATGGTTTGACGCCGATGAAGAAGACCATATCGCAATTGGCAATGACACGGTTTCGGATGACGACGATGATACGGTCGCCAAAAGAGATTCTACGGACAAAAGCATGGTAGACACGGTGTCTGCCAAAGGTCAAGCTTCCAAAGTGAGCAAAATCAAAGCTGTTAACGTTAGGAGGGACCTTACAATAGCAAACAACTCGTCCACCATGATTATTCATGGAGTCATTTCCATTCTGATGAGTGTGCTTCTAAGCGCTCATTTCATGATATCTTAGGAACAAGCATCCAGTATTACAATTTATTCCCGTGAATCCTGCCCATACATCATGCTTGTTGGTTTGTCGCTCTGTCTAGACAGACGTGAGCTTCTTTGCATCTAGTGTATCCGTCCTTCAGCATACTGCAGTCATCACAGTAAGCTTGTCAACATGCACGGAAGTACGAAATACGATGGATCAAGCTTCATGGAAGTGCATCTAAAGCCTTCTCTATTCCTTTTCGCACAACTATTGCATAATGAACTCGGCGATGGAGCATTGCTACGCATCTACAGGTACTACTACTTGCCTTGTCTCATGAGCATTTGCTTGATGCTGATCATAATGTACATCTTCCTGCGTTTGTCGATGTTGTAACTTGACTTGAGAATGATCCACCTGGTGTTGATATTTCCGTTGCGCCACTTCTCGTTCTCGAAGTCTGTTGCGCGCTCCCAACAGCGTTTGGAGAGTGTAGTGTGCCATTCGCTTTCCCAACTGGTGACATAGAGTCGGAGTAGATGGCAGTGATCGAGGTGACACCATGCCAGGCTTCATGAGCTCCCAGTGCGATGGCCGCGGGTCAAAGCGAACGACCACGGAAAAGGCATTTGTCGACACCTCGTGGTGCATGAGCAACCGCATATACTTGAGAATGCGCGCCGGCACCACCGAATTGCCTTCAGCATAAGACAAGACGTACACACCATTAGGCTGTCCCTCATATGGAACACGTAGCACCGATGGATTACATGACGAAGGC
The DNA here is from genome assembly GCA_920618645.1 of Peronospora belbahrii. Taxonomy (NCBI): domain Eukaryota; phylum Oomycota; class Peronosporomycetes; order Peronosporales; family Peronosporaceae; genus Peronospora; species Peronospora belbahrii. The sequence goes on along the minus strand of CAKKTJ010000086.1, from coordinate 254,668 downwards.
ACAGAAGTCGCGCGGCGGGGCGAAGATAGCAACTCTGGACGATCATGATCTATGACACCATTTTCATGGCTAACAGTAACCGCCCCATCTGAGCTGGTATTGACACTTGGAGGTGCGTAAGGTGTAGTGATAGGCGTTTGAGACCCACCACCCCATACGCCTATCCGTTGCAATGTTTTTCGCAAAATGAGATCGGCGTCACCAACCTTATCGAGGCTACGCCACACGAGTGTCACAGCCGAAGGAGGCAGCACTTGTGGGATCTTCTCCAGTACACGGTCTCGAACTTTGGACGCCGCATCCACTGAGTATGACAACATAATGTTACTGCTACTGCGCTGAGTACAGGAATCAGACCGATGCAAGCCCACAGCCCCACATAATCGACACCGATGCTTATCTGACGCATGTCGTCGCCATGCATTACAGTATGTACAAAACTTTTGTCCCTGTCTCGCATCTGTCGACAATGAAACAAGATTCGTCGCTAGCGACAAACATCTTTGACTACGATGAACACCATGAGCACCGCACTTGCGACACTGATGACGCTCCGTGGCATGATTTCCCCACAAGTTACACAACGTGCAAAAACTATGGTCCTCGTCAGTTGCGTCAACGCTAGCACCAGAGCTTTCGGGTAAGTTAGTGTCAGAGTTACAAGTAGTAGATCCAGCCATTTCTCGATACGGACAGCTTTGACTACGGTGATGTCCAGTAACTTCACACAATCGACATCGATGCTGAGTAGCAGTATGATCTCCGTAGGATGAACAGAAACGACAAAACTCAACTTCTCTCCCTATATCATTGTCCTTCACCATCCGTGTGTTATTCGAAGCTCTCCGTCTCACCTTTGTCAGCATTCGTTTGACCATCCCACCAGTTGTCGAGTCTAGCACATCCACAAGTTCTAGCACTCGAAATGGACTCAAGGGTCCAGGGCCAAACAGCGTGGAGGCCATGGGCTGCTGCTGCATGGTCAACCCATTGCGCCGACGTTCTTCCTGATCCACAGATTCCAAGATCTCGTCTGTAATAGCGTCATTAGCAGCATTGGCGATTTGTTCCTCTGTAGCTCGAGTCAGCAATAGCTCATTCACTTTTACAATACGCAGCAGCTTGGCCACGAGAGCAGAGCGGGCATCACCGACGTTGTGACTCTGTAGCGTCAATAGCTGTACAATCTGTCGTATACGTCCACCAGTAGCTTGGTCGTGCTTTATCTTGTGGTTCTGATCCTGTCCAGCCATCTTGTTCATATAAAACACGTCGCAACTGTCCTTGACATCCTTCTGACGCTCATAAAACGTGTCCGACGCACCAAAAAGAGGCGGAAAAAGCTTCAATATGGGTGTCGACTGTTCAGCAAGTACAAGAAGACCCTTGGCATCTAAATCGGACTCACGTACACGTGCACAAGGTCCAGAGAACGTGTCAAAGCTAATCATTCTTCCACTGTGGCTTGACAATAAGTTACGACAATCTCATTGGATAAAAATCGATCAAGTCTTCGTCCTTAATTTGAAGGGGGGAAAAAAAGAGTAGGATAACTAGATTACGTTTCTTGGAGCATTAAAACGGAGTGGTAATAGTGGTAATCAAAATAACGCGGGTAAAAACGAGTAAGACGAGCATGTCCTTCTTATAAGCCAGACGTCATCGGGTGCTACAAACATCGCAACTCCTTCCTCATTGAGTTTACTGAGGTCCTCATAAGCACGCCTGGTCCGGTCCATGAATACCCTTGTTTGTGTTTCCATGCGTTGTTTCTGGTAAATACTACAATCGAAAATTGATTATTGCGACGTCACCACTGGACACACATGCAGCAATCTGGTCGCCTTCTTTGTTCCAATTGACCTCGTAGATATCGCCATTTGCTTGATACGTCTTGACTAAAAACCCGCCCTACAATAGTAGCACAACACGCCATGTCATTGTCAGAACGTCAATACTGCTGACCTTCTACAAACCAACAAAACCCAACGCACCTTTAATGACCAGACGTTGAGCATTCCTCCTACTGTGCCACTAGCCAAATGCTCTCCATCGGGACTAAATGCAACACCATATACCGGATACCTGCAACAGTCACAATGCACATCATGAAACATTGCGTTAGTATATATGATAGGTAACATAACATAACATAACATTCAAACTTCACACGACGTACTGATGATCAAATGTTCTCCTACAACAACCCGACTGGGCATCCCAGAGCTTCACGGTACCATCAAAGGACGCGCTGGCTAATATCAGAGGCTCATCAGGCAAAGCTGTACCGGGACCAGTGCAGCTCCAACGAAATGTGTACACTTCTTTTTTGTGCTCTTGCAAAGTGTACACTAGTGCTGCTGAGCTTGCTGCATCCAATTCCACCTCCTTATTCTTTTTGTTGTTGTTACCGACATCCATGGCATCATCATCGACTGCGTCTTGCTTGCAAGTAGCCTTCGACGGGTCCCAAATTTTTACCGTGTAGTCATCAGAACATGATGCCAAAAGTCGACCAGACGGATCCCACCTAACCGAATTAATCGCATCCTTGTGTCCCCGCAGCACTACATCAGCCTTCATTTTCCCCACACGAACAACACAAATACTCATGTCGGACGAGCATGTAGCAAAAGTCGAGTCATCCTTCCACGATGCATCCAGTATCGGGTCATCGTGAAGCGTAAGCTGTTGCCTTTTCGTTTCAGTAGTAGCATCCCACACAACAACTGTCTTGTCGAAGCTGACGCTGAGCAGAAACAAACTAGTCTTGCTCCACCGCGTTGCGAACACGGGTCCGTTGTGGTACTGAAATATGTGCTTCATCTCTCCCTCCGCATCCCAAATCCGTGTCTTACCATTGTACGTTCCAGACGCCAGCGCAGATCCGTCATGCTATAATAATTATTGTAAGTTCATAGAATGCCTTCATTTAGTCACCTCCTACAACAGAAAAAAAGGAGAAAAAGAAAACCCAAGATATAACACACGTACGTTCCACTCGAGAGTTGTGACGTCTTTATGCGGTCCTGTTCCGTGACTAAGAACCATAGGAACCACTACCTTCCTATCTGCCACTATATTCGGCAGCACCCAGACTCTGGCTGTCGAATCGCTGGATCCAGAAACCAAAACGTTCTTTACCGGATTCCACGAACACGCGTATACTTCCTTCTCATGTCCACTGAGAAGTATCAGTGCCTTCTTATCTAGTTTATCCACACCGTTCATCTCTACACAACAGCAAACAAGATCAATAAAAAAAACAATCCAGTCATTCATACACACTTCACGACCACATCCACAATCTCGATTGTTTTCTGACGTAGGTTGTGCTCCTACCTTTCGTACCATCCACCGTATCCGGTGAGCCATCTCCCTTCCGCTTCCGCTTATTCGAAGCTTTAAACGACCTAGCACTACTCGAAGCAGACTGCGCTACACGACAAATATGTGGACTCAGCAATGAAAAGTCTCCATCGCATTCACGCTCCGTCCCATCCTGCACACCGCATGAATACAATACAACACACATAGCCTCAATACACGACTCTTCTCTCGCTCCATCCACACACAGTAGTCAATCAAATCCACATCAATTCATCTTACTTCATTAATATGAGCTTCAATTCCAACATATTGTAATCCCTTTTGCATAAATGATACAAGGGCACCAGGTGGAAGTTCCGTCTGAATCACATTGGACTTGACTAATTGACTTTCATAGGCAAATGTAAATGCTGAATGAAGAAAGCCAGATTCCTGTAAGTATCGATAAATGAGGAAATTCACTTCATCCGATGTAATCGCCATTGCTCTCTCTCTTTCTTCTTGTCTTTTTTGTAGGGATCAAAATGAGATATATCCAATGAGAATGAACCTTATAGACTCGAATGAACACGTGAATCAAGAGAATGTTGTTTGTTAGACGTAGTTATAAGTATAAAGTAAGTTCCGGGGACAGACAATGCGGCCCCCGAGTGAGAATCGGCTGGAGCACGCACGAGCTGGACGTCTTACGCCTTTGGCTTCCCTTAATAATTCGTCATAACCACCGAGACCTACTCCCCTTGAAAATCGACCTTTCATTGGTTTAAATACTATGTGCCGGCTTTTTAAACAATCGAGCACCTGATGATTAGACAGTTTATATTTTATCCAATCATTATGCGTAAACCTATTAAAAGAAGATCGCCAGAAGCTTCCTCACCCGTTACAGCGTCGAAAGCAGTAAATAAGCTTCTTCATGGTCATTCGCGTCTGCTTCACTACAAACAGGGATCGCTAGTGCCTTGTTTACCCATTCCTTCGCCATGATATTGTCCTTTTTCTTTTGATAGACCTTTGCAATCAGTAGTGCACGTCTTTTCCAGCGTTTAGGATCCAATTCCTCCGCCTTGAGTAGAAATTCCAATGCCTCATCGTATGATGATTCGGGTGGTGTACCAAAGAGTACAGCAGCGGCCTTACGCTCAAGCCACGAGAGATCAGCAATAGCAATACACCAACGTCCGAGTAAATAATACGTCAAAGGGTTTGACGGGTTTAGCTTGATTGATGTCTCCCAATGACTTTTAATCACGTACGAGTTGGCAATGGACACCTTGGAACCTTCATACTCACCAATAGATGACAGAATGATGCCATACCTGTTAGAATAAAAGGCAATTAGTTAGTCATCAATGCTTACTGTAGTCGTTAGCTACTTGTATACCAATTATGAACAGCTGCCACGTCCTTGGTAAGGTCTAAACCTTTCTGAATCACGTCCCGTGCGTAGTACGTAAGTTCCTTCTTCTCATCAGCACTCGTAAAGTTAAGATTCGAGACATCGTAGGCGGCACGGGCAAGTCGCCAGATCACACCCACATCATGTGGTAGAGCAGCATGCATTTCCTTGAGCATAGTAAGCAGATCGCGGCGATCAAAGGCGTCGTCATTGTATAGCTCCTCCGCTTTCACGGCATCAGCAGACTCCATTGGAAACTTCGAAGCACAAGATGCAGACCCTAAGGCCAGTGCAGAGAGTGAGAGGAGTGCTAGAGAGAGACCAGGTTGGGAACCTAACGGCAGACGGATGATACGCTTGTAATCCCGACGACAAATTCGAAAGCTCTGTCTTTGAAAGAAAACGGCGAGATGTTTGCGAGGAAGAGAGCGAGCCGATCGATGTACAAGTAACGCACCTGCACAATTACAGCAAGAGCGTTAGAAGAAGCAATGATACGGGGGGGAGAGGTTAACAAACGGTACGTACGTAGCAGCATGAAACCTCTACAGTGAGCGAACAACGTCATGCGACCGTGCACTACTTAATATCCTTGAAACGTTAGAAAATTTTGACGTGACGTCCTATGGAAGAATGCAATAGACCAATGGAATCAACATGGAGTAGCAGCGAGAAATTTAATGTATAACGAACTACTACATTCCTTCCTACTTAATTGGTCTTGCCATAACGGTCTGCGTAATACTCCTCTTCAGACTTCATCTTGCTCACAAATTTCTTCTCAAACCGTTCGCGGTTGTCGTTGATGCGAGCCACAATGTCGTTGACATCCAGCTTGATGGGGCTTTCAACTGACTTAAAGATTCCAGCCTTACGTGGATACTCGTAGAGCTCCTCGAGCGAGGACTCAGGCAGATAGTCCTGGTCACGGTGTGTCCCGTGCACTACGACGGAAATGTTCAATGATGCCACCATCTCGGGCGTAATATGCAATGGTGCATCGATCAAAACGTCATCAACGTACTTGCACCCCAAAACACTAAGCACGCGCTCGTGCAGATTCATAATCGGGTAGTTGAGGCCGCGATGGACGTTTACCACGCTGTCGTTGTGCACACCAACAATCAAATACGAGCCCTCCCGCTTGGCGAGGCGCAGGACCTCGACGTGACCAGCGTGGAACATGTCAAACGCACCATCAATGTACACAATCTTGTCAGTCTTCAACGGCTCGTGGTTACCCACGGAGAAAAGACGCAGCATGCGGTTCGTCGTCAAGAACTTGGATGGACGTTCTTTCGCTTTCTTGTCCTGCAGCATTCGTGACGATAGCTGTCCATTCACAGCAAAGCGATCATGTTTATGATGCGTCTTGTGCATCACAAGCATCCGTCCAAGAATATCACTGGTCGAGACGCCTTCCGTACGTGGGATGGTCCGATATTTGCCAAGTTTCTGAGCTGATTCGTACACATCCTTACCGTCCACAATGCACGGATCATCTCCATGTACGACATAATCAATCCGATGTTTTTTAATCATACGTTGCAAATACGCTTCATTCATAATGTAAGGACAATGTGGTTCAACTTCATCCACAAATTTACACCCTTCAACCGATGCAATGCGTTCCGCATTATTAAGTACAGGAGGTGCACCTTTACAAGCTGTAATTGATTCATCATCATTCACTCCTACTACAAGATATGTTCCCAATGATCGAGCTTGACGAAATGCATTCATATGTCCATAATGCATCATATCAAAAGCACCATCCATCCAAATCCGAATTTGTTCCTTTGGTGGTACTTCCCGTTCTTCTACTTCCATCTGAGCCATCCGATCTTGTAACTCTTGCACTTTCTTATATGCTTTATCCAATTCCACCTGTAAAACTTTTCTCCGTTGATGGTGTCGTTTACCAAAGAGCACAAAGTAAACAACTAATGTAAAAATGCCAGTCAAGAGAGCAATCGCAAGACGTTCAGCATCTGGATATGGCTCTGGAAAACCCATTTGAGCAAATAATTCGTGTGCATGGACCATAAGTTCATCAACTGTGGGTGAATGTAGGAGCTTATGGACATATAGGACTGTACGACTGCCAAGGGTTTCGGACATGGGTACACAAACGATTGGAAAATTGGGAAATGGGAACTTTTCGTGATCCATTTTGATGATTCCGATTTGATAAATTTGGTCTATCTCCTTAACTTATGTACACAACATTAAATACAAATTGTAGCTTCATTTGTCAAAAATACAGTGATACTGTACCAATCAGAATGTCGTGAGTCGTCGTATCTTACAAGACAATAGCTGCGAATCAAAAATGAGGGGAAGATTGATCAAGATTATTCACTATATATCGTAACATAGACAAATTGGTGGAGGTGAGCGCTTGATATTCATGAAGGCAGACATGTCCACCACATTCTTGAGATGGTTATTTCTAAATACTAAGCGTAAGTCTCCTTTATCGGTTTAAGCGACTACGTTTTCTTCTTCTTCCTGTTCTTCTTTCTACTCATGGGTCTTTCACAAGAACGTAAGCTCGAATACTTTGAAAAGCTTGAGTCACTGCTTGAAAATTATACCAAGATTTTCCTAGTGGGTGTTGATAATGTTGGCTCTACTCAAATGCAGCAGATTCGTCTTGTTTTACGTGGTCGTGGTGAAGTTTTAATGGGTAAAAATACCCTCATGCGTAAGGTATTCAACAATTTTGTAAAGAAAAATCCAGGTCATCCACTCGAGAATTTCATTCCATTGCTCAAGGGAAATGTTGGGTTTGTCTTTACGAATGAAGACCTGTCGGAAATTCGTCAATTACTTGAATCAAATCGTGTTCCTGCTCCAGCTCGTGTTGGTTCCATTGCTCCAATTGATGTGATTGTACCTCCTGGACCAACGGGTGCTGATCCTGGTCAGACATCTTTTTTCCAGGCTTTGCAGATTGCTACCAAGATTCAAAAAGGTCAGATTGAGATTGTTTCCGAGGTGTTGCTGACTAAAAAGGGTGAAAAGGTTGGCAACTCGGAAGCTGCTTTGCTGCAGAAACTCGACATCAAGCCGTTCTCGTACGGTTTAGTCATTGTACAGGTGTACGACAATGGCTCGATCTTTGATCCTGTTGTGCTGGATTTGACGGAGGTCGATCTCTGCGCCAAGTTTGTTGCTGGATTGCGTAACGTCGCTGCTGTGTCTCTAGAGCTTGGCATCCCTACGCTTGCTTCTATTCCTCACTCGATTGCCAATGCCTTCAAGGACTTGGTAGCTATTGCTGTGGAGTGCAAGGAGTTTTCGTTCGAGAAGGCCGAGCCTTACAAAGCTTTCCTGGCGAATCCGTCTGCTTTTGCTGTAGCTGCTCCTGCTGGTGGTTCTGCTGCTGCTCCTGAAGCCAAGAAAGAGGTGGTCGTGGAAGAAGAAGAGGAGGTTGATATGGGTGGCGGTATGGACATGTTTGGCGGTGACGAGGACTACTAAGTCACATGTCTTAAGGGAGACTAGTATGGTCTTGTAGAGATACGTTGTGACTATCGTGGTGCTCCTTCTACCATGATGCTTCTTGTCATCTTCTTACCCTTTACCACTAGCTAACTTGAATACCAATCAAAGCGTCTTGTGCTTTTTGGACAAAAGCATTGACATGTGATTGATGTCGTAGCCATTTTCTCCTCGTCATCTCTACGATTCGTACCTTGGTGCGTTTTCGCATCTCTCTTTCAATCCAAATTCAAATTCAAATCTACCATTCGGATAAGCGCTTGATATTCATTCGCTAGGTGCTTCATCTTCCATATGAGCGTATTTGTACGTCAACTCCTTTCTCTCTCTCTCAATCACGTCTTCATATTTCTATCACTTGTATATGATGCTCTATATGTTGATAGCAACAAGACAAATCATGTATCAATACTCGACGACGTGGCTGTAAGTGTAAGAAGTCCAGCTGTCTCAAGCTTTATTGTGAGTGTTTTGCGGCCAGCAGTCGCTGTAGTGAGCATTGTCATTGCGAAGGTTGCAAGAATCAGGATCATAACCAACAGGAGATCATCCAGTCCATTCTAGCTATTGATCATCGTGTACAAAAGACCTGTCCCTCTTCATTTCCAGCCTCTAAAACGCTAGAGATCGAACCTGTAGTAGAATTCTCGAGGCATACGCTTCCAAGCTCTAGGAGAAAAATGACAAGTAACAACACATTTAGACCAACTTGTGACTGTGCTGATGGCAACTGTACTGCTGAATGTCCGTGTTTGAGTTCGTTTGGATCCTGTTCTTCGCACTGCCAATGCAGTGGTTGTCTAGTGGTGCAAAGTCAGCCAGAGAGGACAAAAGGATGCAGTTGCAAGAAGTCCAATTGTCTCAAACTTTATTGCGAGTGTTTGGCAGCGCAACGGATGTGTGACTATCGATGTCATTGTGAAGGCTGTAGGAATCGACCAGAAACAGTGTTGGAACGAAAGCAGGTAGTTGCTGCGATTCTCGAAAGAAATCCGTTAGCTTTTCAGCCAAAGGTTGCAAGTGGATCGAGCCAACACCTGCGAGGATGTAATTGTCGAAAGAGTGGATGCATGAAAAACTACTGCGAGTGTCATCAAGCTGGAGTCGCGTGCACTTCTCGCTGTGCTTGTCATCAGTGCCGCAATACAGAGACATTTGTGTCAGCAAAGAAGATGCTAGTGTTTGCAGGTGTCGATACGGATGATAGCAGTCTGCAAGCCACTTTGAATCGCTCATTACAACGCAAGATTGAAAAACGGCCTCCTCGTGACAGCACGAAACGCAAGGACATGAAAGAGAAGTCGCAAACATTAATGGACGGATCGATACATAAAGCTACAGCATTAGAGTTGCTGTCAAGAAGTGCACCGGTAGCACCTTCAAAATTGAGACGGCGAAAATGTTCGATCATAGATGACATTCCTTCAACGACGCTGCAGAAGCGACCATCGAGCCACTCGAATCACTTTCACACAACAGGTGAATGTGTCGTGACACCAGCATTTGCCAAGAGAAAGTATACACGACGAAACGTGCAAAAGAATCATGTTGTGGAGCGCATGAAGGCTACATCCTCGATTGAAGAACTACCCAATGTAGAGCGTACTGTAACAAATGCCTACGAGGCAAGAAACACTGGAGGTATTGGTGACCCAGCGCTTGCTATTCTAAGCCGATCACTACTACACACTGCAATGACCGTGGAACTTGCTAACGACGGAAGAGAGAGAGCTCCAGCTTCTTCGGCTGTAGATCAACTACCAGCTGAAGAGCAAGCAGAACGCATTGAAACAAAACCTCAGTGTGCCTTTGATGTCAGCAACAATCGTGAAGCACTATCACCTACTGCTGCCGGTTTGTTCTGCGAGGAGGAATACAGTGAAGCTTCAGCCGAAGATGATACATACCTCGATGTCACACCGTCGGCGTTAAACACAAATGACACCGGATGTAGGTCAACGTCGTTTGATCACGATTCCAATTCACAAAGTCGACAGAACGGGCAAAATGCCAGTCTTAGTGCCATGCAAGAGCGCGCTGTGCTCCAAGAACTTAGTGTGTGGCTTCGAAACATGACAGCAAACGTATCTACGGAGTAATTTATATCGACCAAACGAAATCACTCTGCAATGATCGGGTTTTGAACATGATAAAGCCTGTACATATCATCCTTGACAACGCATTTACAGCAACAGTCAGTACTTCACACAAGCAAAGTTCTATGTTTGAAAACGGTATTGGCAAGCAGCTTGCCATTTTCACCGCAAAGCTGCTACGTATTTGACATCGTTTACAATGTGGAGTCTTCGATGCCCTCACACTTGTAAATATGTTTGATGGCATCGTAGACGCCATCAACGACCACATCAGCTTCATGTTCGGGATTCGTTGAGCCATTATATATACCCGTTCGAACGAGAACGGAAGTCCATGCATCACCAGCGTTGTTTGCACCCTGAATGTCGGAATAAGGGTTGTCGCCGATCCCGTACACGCGTTTCAGCGGTTCACGCTGTCCTGAAATCTTCTTAAGGAGCCTTTCTGCGTAGCTAATAATCATCACGGATGATCAAAGATGTAAGCATTCAGACCGTTGCGTATCAATTACTGTTACGTACTCATACGTAACCTTGTGGGGTTTGCCATAATTTGTCACCACCAACTTGCGGCCAGTCAGATCTTCATATAGCAGCTTCAGGCATCTCGTGAAAGCACCTGAACAAAAAGAAGAACGAAATCAATCTTAGCTTTAAGATAGCTTCTATGCTTGTGCGAGAAAACAATCCATGCAAATACCTTGAGCAAACCGAGGAACTGGATACTCGCCACTAAAAACAAAATCATCGTTGCTTACAAACAATGGTGTCTGTTTAGCAGGCTTGCGGCCAATTCCAGGCGGATCGCCGCCAACAAGCACATCCACTGCAACTTGAATCTCTGGTGCCCAATCAATCGGGTCGTGCATCACAATGATCGCTTCAATGGGCTCTTCATGGTGCAGTGCCGGTCTAACAAAAACCAAAAAACAACATCCATGGTATCAAGCAATGTAAGAAAACAACCACATAAAGACCTTAAAATACAACAAAAGTGTACATATGGGCATAATGGATGAATGGATACTGCGTCGGATAATGGTGCAGTAAATCTTCTACGCTCACAACCTTTTTAAATCCATAGCATTTAGCCTACAACAACAACAAAAGACAGCACATCACGTATGTTAAGCATCTTCAAACCAACACGTAATCATCATCATGTAGGGGTATACCACACGCAAAACGTCATGCGAGCCCATTACAAGCACTCGCTTGTCTATAACATCACCGAAACCAGTAACCACCACATATATAACCTCATCAGTCATTGCCTTGTCTCTCCATCATATATGCATCATGGTCACACAAACCCCCATAGATTGTAGCAATCTCACGCATGGGCGTATGTGAAAGAATCATATGATGTGGATCAATTGGCCAATGGAGAATATTGCTCAATGTCTTTGCTTTTTCATCTTCCATACATCCACCACCATTGGTCATAAATATATACGGCACTTTCTTCTTCTCAAGTGATTGTAGCACCTTTTGTGCCTTTGGAAGTCCATGACCACCACTATATATTCAAACAAGAAATATATTTCAAATACATTTCATTCAAAATTGACAAGCATTGTATCATTTGTTCGATACAGGATTGGATGCATACCGTATCAAGACACCATCAATATCAAATGCAATACCAAACGATGGAAAAGATCTTGATTGATTTGATTCGGTTACAGCGATGGAGAAGACACGACTGGAACGTCTCGAAAGTGACCCTATGCGACGAGAGCACCACATATTTGGCAGCGTCACTTATCGGTAAGATAAAGGAATGATGTGTACCACATATATCAACCAGGACGCAGGTGTTCGTCCTAACGTGTTGTAGCCATTGATTTTGATTAGCAAACATCTGATCTAATGGAGCTCGTTATTGGATGTGTGGGCAAACCAAGTGCTGGTAAATCAACATTCTTCAATGCTGTGACTGATGGCAAAGCAAAAGTAGGAAATTATCCATTTACAACCATTGCACCAAACGAAGGGATCACGTATTATATGACCCAATGTCCATGTCTTGAAAAGAATAAGACAAGAATTTGTACACCTCGTTATGGAAAATGTCAACAGGGTATACGGTATATACCTGTTAAGCTTTTAGATGTAGCAGGTTTAATACCTGGAGCTTCAGAAGGTGCAGGACTTGGTAATAAATTTCTAGATGATTTACGTCATGCTCAAGTTCTTTTGCATATTATTGATGTATCTGGTCATACAAATGAAAAAGGTGAAGAAATGGTTGGCTATGACCCTATTAATGATGCCGACTGGCTCGAGATGGAAATTCATCAATGGGTATTTACAAACCTTTGGAAACGATGGACTTCAATTGCTAGAAGACATGAAGCGACTAAGAGTAGTTTACAAAACACTTTTGTTGGACAATTATCAGGTTATGGAGCGACGCCAACGCTCGTGAGCAAGATGCTGGATCGGCTAAGTTTGAAAGAACCACTTAATCTCTTGAGTTGGGCAGAAGAAGATGTGCACAAGTTAGTCAACGTGTTCTTGGAGGTTCGTTTTCCAACGGTATTGGTGCTTAATAAGGCTGATCAGGGTGATGATACAGACCGTAATATTGAGAAGATTGTCGAGAAATACGGCAGTGACCGCTGCTTCGTAGCTAGTGCAGCTGCAGAATGTTTCTTGCGAGCAGTCAGCAAACAACGTTTCATTCGTTACGAGCCAGGCTCGATGTTCTTCTCAACGCTAGAAAATGACGATGAGGTGCAAGCTAAAGCGGATGCAGACAAAGGCTTAGGACCTTTGAAACCGATTGAGAAAAAAGTATTGAAGCGGTTAGAACGCATTTCCGATATGGTGCTATTCCGCTACGGCAGCACCGGGGTTCGGGCTGCAATTAATGCTGCTGTCGAGATGGCTGATGTAGTGGTTGTTTACCCGGTGAAATCGTTAAAGAGCTTTGCCACCAACACGACACCGGGAGCTACGAAGAAGGGGATATTTGCTGATGCTGTGATTGTGAAACGCGGAACAACAATCAAAGACCTCGCCTTCCGTGTCTCTCAATTTTTGGGAACTAACCTTGCTTATGCCGAAGGCGAGGATGGACGAAGGCGTGCTGAAGATGAACCCATTACGAGCAATAACACTATCATCAAGTTTACAACGACCATCGCTTCGTCGACCTTAGCGCCTTCTGATACTTCTGCAGCTAATAAGGACAGCAAAAAGGGTGGTAAGAAAGAAAGAAAGCAAGACGACGGCTGGTGTCGCTAGTGATGATAGCTACGAATAAGAGGAAATAACAGGAACGATTAGAGCAATGAGCACCGTTTTAGGACAGAGATGGCAAACAAACAAAAAATGTAAACACTTTCAGTCTCTTTAAGATAAAAGAAAAATGCGCTTGCGCATATTATCTCATCACTAAGCACTGCAGGTGACCGAAGCCCGGGGAAGCGGCTGTGAAGCAACGCCGCTGGTCTGCGCCACAAGGCCAAAACTGCCAGAGATGAAAAGGCGGCCGAGACCCATAGACACAGAGTCTAGCTCTTGAGAGCTCATGATGGCACCTGCCAGGTCAGCTTCCGGCGAGAAAATGTACACGCCCTTGTAGCAAACCACGTATACGTAGCCGTTGGCATCCACCTTAATGCCCCTCGCATAACCAGCATCAGTTTCCAGCTCAGGGTGAGCCGTGAAGTTGAAGAAAATGCTCGAGTTGCTGACCGTGCCATCGGCTGCCAAAATGTAACTCTTCACGTAAGAGTTGCCCTTTTGCGAGTTAGTGATGTACATGATGTCCTGGGACGGCGAAAAGGCAATTTTATTGGGACGCGTCATTTCACAGTCCACCAGCTCCACAGAATGACCCGTACCGTTGCGCAGCATGTAAACACCATTGAACGGAATCTCACGGAGCGGTGACTTGTCGAGAATGTCGCCGTCAAAGTCTGCGTCGCTGGTTGCCAGACCGAAAGGGCTATCTGTGAAGTACAGAATGCCGTTGCTTGCATACTCAACAAAAGTTGGGCTGTTAAACTTCTTGCCGCGGTACGTCGTGATCGCATCCACAACTTGGCCCTGGCAGGCATTACCAACTGACTTGTAGTTCAGCACACCAAGGGTACGGCCACCGGTGCGAGCAATCACGATGCGATCGCTCGTAGGGGATACAGTGATACCACCGCATCCCTTGTAGTACACGTCGTCGCAGCCCTTAGGGTGGTTCTGAAGCGAGCAACCAGTCTGGTAAGCCGAAACACTAAGCGTCGTAGTAGCAGAGCAAACTTCGTCCACCATTACATCCATTTCAGTCGCAAAATTAGATACATTGGTCACTGTGGCATCTGGCATGTTCTCTGCGCTCCACTTCCAGATAGCGTTGCCCTCAATATCGCAGAATAGCACATCGATGTCAGACAAGTCTGTGGTGACGCCGGATAGGTGACGACGGCTTGGGCTCGAGTAGTCTCGGATAATAGTTGGCGACGTGTACTTTGACCTGAATGAAGTGGCAGCCATAAACTCACTAGGCGCGGACGACTCCACGACTGTCTGTACTGCGCTTCTTTGCGACGGCAGCGAGCCAACGTTGATCGCCAGTCGTGGGTTGTAAGTCGTAAACCAGAACGCAGTTCCCGAACGTGTACGCGTCGTCGAAGACGTCGACGCCACCGCAAAAGTCCCATCTACAGTCAGGGAGTCACCACTTATAGCCGTTCCTCCGCCCGTACCCGCTCCGCCACCCAGAATCGTTCCTCCGCCCGTACCCGCCCCGCCACCCGGAGTCGTTCCTTCGGCCACACCTGCCCCGCCACCCAGAATCGTTCCTCCGCCCGTACCCCGGGCCCCCCCCGCCCCCCCCCCGCGCCCGTACCCGCTCCAACCCCCCCCCCACCAGTATTTATACCTCCGCCTGCAGTTGTTCCCCCGCCCGTACCCACCTCGCCACCCCCGAGCCGTTCCTCCGCCCGTACCCGCCCCGCCACCCGGAGTCGTTCCTCCGGCCACACCTGCCCCGCCACCCAGAATCGTTCCTCCGCCCGTACCCGTACCCGCTCCAGCGCCCGTACCCGCTCCACCACCAGTATTCATACCTTCGCCTGCAGTTGTTCCCCCTCCCGTACCCACCTCGCCACCCCGAGCCGTTCCTCCGCCCGTACCCGCTCCAGCGCCCGTACCCGCTCCAGCGCCCGTATGCAATCCTACATTCGTGGATGTTTTCAATCCGTCATCATTTTTGGTCGATGAAAGCTTGCTGTAACTGGTCGTAGGTGATCCCAACGTCGTCAAGTCACTAGTGTCCGTTTGAGTTGTGCTTGACGTTAAGGCATTTTCAACTTCGTCATTTACCGTTTCACTGTTCCCTGACGTTGAGCTTAAAAGCAGTTCCTTTGCCTTTGTTTGAATGTTAGGAAACACATTATATTTAAAATACGCGAGCTGTTGAGCCTCAGTGGTGCCCCAAGTCGACACGACCATTTGATTTACCTTTCTGTACAGCGCAAAAATTGTAGTGACCTCATTTGACGTGTCAGCAACAGACATTAAGTAGCGCGCCACGTGAGCTTCAAACAGATCGATGCTCATCAGCTGTCGTCCCTCGTGCAGCTGGGAAGAAGCTACAAGAAACTGTTCCAATTCCATCAGTGAATTAGACGTCATAGCGTCTTCATTGGCGTGAACTGCAGCTAGAGCTGTTGCCACAAGTAACGTCCAGCGTATGTACCTCATTCTTTTCGGACCACAAGCGTCAAACGAATAAAGTGTACTAGTCGTGAAAAAGGGGAAAAAGCCACAGACTGTCCCTAATTAAGTAGAGCGTTTGCACAATTCAATCGTTTGCTTTATGGTCGAAATTACTTCCAATGGTTTTTTATTTTTTGTTGCGGGAGCGAGTCTGGCGAACGTCGTGCATTTGTGTCACAATAATACAACCCCTTTTCATTTGCAATCGAGTAAAGCCAGTGCAAATAGTAAGGTTTTTTGACTCATAGACGGTACTAATGATCTGTAAAACTGGATGGATTTCCGACGGATCAAAGATTCCGTACTTTTGCTCACTTACACAGTCATGACAACTGGTCTGAGATAATAATGACGTGAAGAGAAAAGATGGTCGATTTAATTGATCAATAAGAGAGTATGCTCTTTCCATCTCTCCATCTTCCAGAGATAGAGACCCAAATTTTTACGACTTGATCTTTTAAATTTTAAAAAAAGTTGATTGGAGGAAAATGTATAGCAAAACGGAGAAAAGCTGTCACAATCGTCATGTGGCACTGCGCACTGTAGCTGGTAAAAACTATCGTGTCACAGTAGTGTAGTCACCGCATGGTATACACTTTTCTAGCATTGCTTACGTTGTTGGATCACATGATCCATGGTTCTATCTATATGGTGAAAGGTTAGTAGGCAATCGTTGAGCACACGTCGACTTTCGCGACAGAAGCATCCCCACCCAATCTGAATTATTTTGTCCCGGTGCTGGTCTGCCAATGCCAGTGACGTGCGTGGCACGTCATAAGCCGCTGTCGAGCGCTTGATTGTATTGGATAGGCGTGGAATGGCGCTTCAAAGCCGTAGTAGCCTTCCGTAGCGTCACATGTCAATCCAGTGCTTCGCGTCCAATGTTTAGACAACATGATAAGAAAATTGAGAGTAACAGACCGTCTAATTCAAACGTCAAGGATTGGTAGATGTCTGGAGTGTTTCTACCAGGACTACGTTAGTCGTCGCCTCGCTGGCTCAATCTGCTGGCTCGAGACATCGGGCTTCATGGGTGACACTCCGCAAAGGGCACGTGGAATCGGTTATCCAGCCCGGGGTGTAGACAGTGGCTCTATGATTGCAACTAGCGCCGAGCTCCACACCGATCAGTCCCGATCGACCGCTGATGCACTGGACGGGGCCGATCAATTCACGCTCTAGGCAAATTTGCTTCGTGAGACCGGGATTTGCGCGCGGTGATCGGGCCGGCGACGTGAAGACTGACGTAGAATAACAGGAAATAAACGGGGGGGAGGATAACGCGGTTGTGATTCCTCTCCCCCAGGGGTGGACAGGGGTGGTGCTACCCTTACGGGTCACATGCTGCGCTAGCCCTCCATAGCGCACGCAGCAGAGGGAAACCTCCTCCACTGATCCTGGGCCTCCCGTTAGAGGAATTGGGAAGCGATATACGAGTATTACAGGGACACCGCATCGAACGGAGCTTTGAGACTTGTCTTTGTAAATGACGGTACATGAAGTAGGTCATACATGAGTTGCACTGTAACCTTGCAGCCACTGACTGTGACGTGTGTAGATTGCGTATCCTGCTATCTTGATCCATGCTCTATGCTTACTATATCTGATCGATCTTTTCATTGAATAAGAAGGATGTAGTGTATCATGTTATATACTTGTACGCTGTAGGATGACACAACTTACCCCGGTTGAAGTTGAAGTTGTTGTCAGAGTGATGATCATCGTTTTCATTGGCTCTTCACAAATTGCGCATCATTCCGCATTTTACAAAGACCAAGTCATTAGCTCTTTCTTTCTCTACCTCTTTTTTGTATGGACGCCAAGACGCAAAGTTTACTAAGTGGTGTATACGCTTCTTTAGGCCTCGTGTTTGTCGCATTAGCCAAGCTCAACTGGCTGTCCAAGGGCGCGTCTGCCGCTTTCCTCTCTCTCATATGGCTGGGCTTTGTGCTCGCCATCTCGTGCACTGAGTCATGGCTCAAATTCCGTGCACCCTTCATGCCACGCCATCTTGCATTGGACCTAGGCCGCACTATGTTTGCTGCCCTTAACGCCGTGGAAATTGGTATCTGCGTGGGGCTTTGGGTACTGTACTACGTGGTGTCGTCCACCTCAGGCGATGCTGTGTGGCGCCTTGTTATCGTCACGCTTCTTGTAGTGATGCAGATTGCATGGCTATACCCCAAGCTAGAGCTTTCGGCCGAGTTTGCAATCTATGAGGAGCTGAAGGAGTTAGACAATGAGAACCTGTCGTTTAACCAAAAGATGCAGTTGGGAGAGATGCGTCATAAAGTCCAGATTCAAAGCAAACCGGCCAAGATCTACCACATTTTGTACATGGGATGTGAGACTGTCAAGATTCTTACGCTTGCTAGCTATGCACTGCATTTCCTCAAGACTATTCCGGTGTGAGTATATAATTTTGTGTGGCGTGTAGGGACACAAGCCATTGCCTGAGCAGACAAGGCCAGGAACATACGTGTCGCTCAAGATACCGTTGTTGTCGTTCAGTGATTGATCGAAATTTTGTCTGGATAAGAAGCAGTTGATTTTGTGTCATAAATTTGTTGCTGGTCGAATTGTTGGTTTGCTGTCTAAAATTGCTGGGTACGTGATGCATCTTATCGCGGGTGCCACCACATGCATCAGTATATTGAGTCACTGCTATAGTCGTAGTGACAAAGCTCCATGTTCAAATACAACAGCTCTGGACAAGCAGCCGTTGATCATGCAGTACTATTTGGTAGTAGCTGTATTAGCTTTTGCAAGATTTTAGCTAGTTTGCGTAATCGTATGCCGTCAGTTGGAGTGGCAATGTGCTATTCACCCCGAAGAATTCGCACAAGCTTGATCTACGTTGGAAGTCCCATTTGTAGTTATGCTCGATCATCCTTGACCGTTGTCGTGGTAGTTAATCCATACATTATCATGTAGGGAACATCGATCGCGATATTCGACCAAACACTGCAATATTTTTCGGTCTACACATCTCGTCAAGTGCACCAGACGTAGACAGCGGCTATACGTTGATGTGAGCAACTGTTGTAACAAACTTATTCGTGAGCGGTCGATAATGCGAGGTCGTCGGGGTTAATTTGAAACATGCTGGAAGATAAATTGCGGCAAAGTGGCACTTACGAGATCTGCGCAAGAGAACAGTGCTATCCCGGAATTTATCGTTGGCCTATTTGCACCACTTAGCAAATAGAAATCGGAGTTGCCAAGAAGCAGTGAACGTGGTCTCGACGCTTTTGCTGAATGTTCACCCAACAACCCATCCTATCTATGTCTGCTGCTCCTCGCATAGATGATAAAAGCACTGACTTCGATCAAATTCTCGGTCGATGTTGAAGGTTTTACAGTGGCAAATGATGCCACCGAGAAATGTGGCCATCTGCTTGTCATCCAATTGCAAATGATTGGAACTTGATAACTTTGCTGTTGCCTGTCATACTGATGAAGCTTTCCTTGGACTAAACGTACTGTGGCATTAATTTAAGATGATAGCAGCTTGATCATGCAGTACTTGTTTACAAAACATTTCCTTATGCCGAATGAAAAGATCGCAATTTCATGAATCCACGTGCTCAGTGATTCCCGTAAACAAATAAGGCTGCTGTTGCCGAGTTGCCAAGACGTTTGGATGCTGGTTTTTGCAAGTGGAATGCTTCAAGATGTTTAAGGTCTCATTACACGATCTGGTGTGGACGTCGTTGTGATAATGAGCTTCATTGCTGCATGATTCAATGGACATAAAGGCGTGCTGGATTGCACAGGGCTTTCGCATTCACCAGTCCGTGTTTTCTTCGTCCAAGAATAAGAATTTCAAGATTCTGACGCGCTGTTGCGACTCTCACCAATAAACAAGAAAAACTGACGGCTTTTTTTGTGGCAGTAGTCGGTGCTATGATGATGCCTGAACGGGACCAGAGAGGCTTGTAAAGGTATGAGGCTGATCCCAATGCCAGCACAGTGCGCAAATCACTTCGCAGAGTCCAACAAGTTGCTGAGCAGGATGTAACGCTGTTTTGCACAGAAATGTTTGGTGACAACCTGTCGGTAAAAGTGCTTGAACAAACATACAACACTGCGAGCTGATCACTGGATACAGAACAATTCTTTTGCAAACGTTAGACACTTGTTCAAGCCAGTCGTATCTTCCACAAGTCCACTATTCCACAAGTCATTCATTGGATGGCTGAAAGCTGAGGTGTTATCATAAGTGCTATGCTCATGCATCATATATCTTGACAACAAGACAATTCATGCCTGGTCGCGACAATGTGACCGGTGGTTGTAAGTATTCGCGCGGGCAAGCGTGCAGTTGTGAGTATCTTGCGCAAGACGTACTTGTTCCTGATGCTTTATTGAATCTTTGATACAAATCTGAGAATATTTGCTCAAGTACAAGCTGCGGGAAAGCTTATCTTTCGGTCTGCAGAGCTGGAGTATTATACACTTGCTACTTTGTATCACCAAGTATGACTAAAGGCCTCGTTGCCATTTTTGCCGTGCGAGAGAACGAGAGCAAGCAAGTTGCATTTGGCTTTTCATGTATTTAGCAAACCGCGACAAGAAGCGGCTGCGGTGGTGCGTAAGTACTCTGGTGTTGGTCGAATGTGATTGTTCTGTCGGGCACTGAGTGCATCATCTGCCGCGTGTTCTTCCCGCATGGCTTCGCGATAAGACGCTCGCAATATTATGATGACAACCACCTTGAGATCGCCTAGCACGCACCACAAGACGACAATGTGTGCTAACGCGGCTTAGCTGACCTCGCTCCAGACGAAGAAAGTTTATAGCACAAGCACGTAGCAGTTACTGCCATCATGGAGCCGTCGAGTTGTAACAAGTTTTTTCGCATTGTCTCCTTTCGCTCTAACGTCCTCAGTGGGGTTCAGGATGAAAGCGGATTCGTACTCTGGCGTAGGACAGACTTTCAAGTCGTCAGCAGGTACATCTTGGCCGTAATATCAACACGTGGATTAACTTGTCTACATCCTCTCTCTCTTTGCTCTTCCGCAGGCTTGATCACAACGATCGACAACCCGAGCTTGTGGACACTGCTGACGAAAACGCCAAACGTAACGCTTCAGCTGCGTTATCATGCAATTCCTTCAGTCTACAAGTAGCGTATTTCTGGTTTCAAAATGAACGGGAACACTCACACAAATCCATACCACCCTCAATGATGACAACACTACGTCGTTCATATATTGTCTGGTGCTTCCACAACTCCTCAGACCTTGCCTAATCCAGGAAGGTAAATGTCTCGAAATAGATTTGCATTCCGTCTCACCACTCAACGTTATGTCTGTCTTAAAATGCACAGCCAGCCACTCGCATGAAAATCGAAAGCATCGCACCATTTCATGGTGAGGAAGCACTCTGTGCTACTAATCCTGTGAAAACGCTCAGTCCCATGACGCAATTCTCGCAACATTGTTACAACAGTATTCATCGGATCACCACAAATGCATTTCGACCATTGTAGTCCTTCTTCCGGACTCAGTGCAGCTTTTTTCCAGCAATACTTTCCTTCAGTCGATACAGGTCGACTACATTTTCCCTACTACTTTACTTGAAACTTTGTTGGTTTGGTTCACTACTACACCGCAATAAAAAGGTGTCAGTAGTCAAATTGTAATGGCGTATTCAAACAATTCAAGCTTTTTGCTGACTCATCCTGCCAAATGTCTGAAACTTGATACTACAAAACCATCACTTTGGGTGATATAGACATTTTGTATAGCGTAAGTCATGAATAATAATGCACATCTCAATGGCATACCATGCAATCGGTCGATGCCTTTTTATTGTTTGCTTCCTCTCATTCTCCAAGTGACATTCATACACTCGAAAAAAACCATTTGTTTGATTTTTGCAATGAGGTCTTTGATGAAGACGTTACTGTTGCTATTCATGGTAATGATAATATTAATGGTGACTGTGAATTCGGTTTGGGTTTTACAGGAACGTTATCAAAAAGAGACGTGCTCTGGGGTCCTTAGTGCTGCAACTATTACATATTTCAATAAATGTATCCCTGATGAGAAATGCACAACAATTGAGATGAACAATATTACTCAATACATGCATCTTGAATGCGATATTATTGACCGATATTCCTATGCTGAAAAGGCTTTTGGAACGTTCAATTACATTGTTGTGGAAGATTATGCAACGAAAGGCTGCAATGACCTACGGCTTACGACAATTTTACCATCGTCTGAAAAGTGTGTAGATTCGACATTGTATGGGAGATTATCCATGGTTTCGCTGCTGCATTCGAATGGATCAGTGCGCTTGTCGCTGTATAATGAGAATGGATGCAAGGGGAACGAATTCATGAACTTTGATCTAAACATTGATGACATTTCGATTGGAAAGTGCGTACAAGATTACTACAAGATTTACACGAGTACCAGTGGAAGTCTACTGAGTGGCACTGGATTCGTTGCTGGTAAGAGTGACAGTACAGATACACAAGAATCAGGCTTTAGCTCAAATTGGACCTGGTTACCTATTGTCGGCTTTGTTCTCGGTGCAATTGCGCTAGGGTGTACGCTTGCCGTCTTCTTCTGGAAACGGCAAGCTGCGAATGATGAGCGCAGAAATGGTTGCTCAAGTTGTAGCGATACAGGGTGCAACATGTATTCAACGCTGCATAACCGACCAAAGAGTTTTGCCATCAGCACACGCACCAAGAGCTCTTACTTGAAGGACAGTCGAGAGCAACGAAACATAAGCTATTTCTGGGATGACGATAAACTTGCTGCAGAGCGCGTCGACCGAGATAAGATTGATTTTGGTCATGTAATCAGTCACGGGGGATATGGCCAGGTGATGTCAGGGTGGTTCAACGGACAGCATGTCGCTATAAAGATGTTGCTACCTGAAAATCGCAAAATCATGGCTCACTTGACCTCGTTTCTGGAGGAAGTGAAGCTCATGTCAACACTGGAACACCCTCGCATTGTACCGTTCATCGGAGTAGCCTGGGACTCGCTTTCTGATCTATGTTTGCTCACTGAGTTTATGGAAGGAGGCGATCTACGGGCGCTGCTATCATTCTACGAGGCTCAGAAGGCCCCTGTTGGATTCAACAAAAAAAAAGTGACGATTGCTCTTCACATTGCACATGCGCTCACGTATCTGCACTCACTGGATCCGCCCGTGCTTCACCGTGACCTCAAGTCGAAGAATGTTCTGCTAACTGCCAACCTCGACGCTAAGCTTTCAGATTTTGGGGCCTCACGCGAATTGGATGAGTATACTATGACTGCAGGTGTGGGGACATCACTTTGGATGGCACCAGAAGTAATGATGGGGGAGGAATATAATGAAAAGGCCGACGTGTTTTCCATGGGCGTGGTGCTGTCTGAATTGGATTTTCACACTTTGCCGTACTCCAATGCCGTGGAGGTCAAAAACCAGAATCGAAATATTGCCAGCGCAGCAATTGTACATTTGGTTGCGACGGGAAAATTGCGTGTCGAATTTTCGTCGGCCGGATCGAGATTGATGGCAGAATTGGGCTTGTCCTGCGTTGCACTGAACCCAGACGATCGCCCGACTGCAGCAGAAGTGCTTTACAAGTTGCACACAATTTTAACAAGAGAGTTTAGCAGTAGTAGTTAAAATGAATACATGAAGGCACACGTTAGATGCTTTGTAAAAAAAATGTCTGTTGTTATGGCAAATGAACCATCAAATGCCAAGCAAGTGTATGAAATTCTTAAAAGCTTGCACTAATGAGCTACTAACAATCATACTCCAGTAACTCATTCATAGTGATTGATGTGCGCGTAAAGTAAGGTATCTACATTTTTGAAGAGTTTGGATTAAGGTTTCCTTGGACGAGATATCCTCCCAAGCTAAGTAGTGTCAGCACCACTTTCACATGGTCAAATGCATCGAGACGTTCAACATGAGTTAAGCGGGACCTCATAGCTGATGTACAATGGCTAAGCAACTAGAAACTAAACGTATGGTAGCGCAACCTTACGAGAGGAACTCGACCATAGCGATACTCATTCAAGTTTATACCTCATCACTTGCCACGCCAGTACTGTTTGTTATTGAAAACTGTTGGCGAGCGACAAGACATACGCTGAGCCCAGAAAGGCTACAAGTGTCTACATCAATGGGACGCTCTTTGTTATGACAGTGATGCGGTTGGACGTTTTTGGCGGTGACGAGTCTTAGACCATGTCATTGACATTGCTGTCGTGAAAACGATACAGACCAAGGTGGCCACATGCCATCGTTTTGGTTTCGACTGCAAGTTTGCGATACTTCACGACAATATCCATGAGCTGAGCAAAGAGGAACGAAAATAACCAGCCGCGAGAATGAGTTGGACAACTCGCTCGTCGCTATGAGTGCGATGACTAGTTGTGCATAGCACATCGGCTTCGATGCACGTGATTTGTGTTTGAGACAAGCCAAGTTCTGGACGGAGCTGAAGGCGTCAGTCCACATTACGCTTGTTGGTGTTAGACAAAAGATCGCCGTCGTTGCAAAAGGCACACACGCTATGATGGTGACTAACAAAGCGTCAATTGAGCTGTCGGATGCACAGTCTGCAACGACAAGTTATATTTGTCGCTGTGGCATCGTTGAGGTGACGGATAGCAAGCGATGTGGAAACATGTACAAGCTGAAGCGAGCGCGGACCGAGGTGTGCTATGTTGCGAAATAGCTCGTATGGAGCGTTGAGCAGTCGTGCACGCTTAGCTCAGCATAGAAACAAGTATTGATCATAGCACAAGGAGCTGGCCTCGTCACGTCTGTTGTTGCTTGAGACAGTATCCGCAAAGATTGCTGCATGGAGAAACTGAGAGCTGACAACTTTACACGAAATTGAGAGCTGACAACTTTCCACGATAACCGGAACACCTCGTCAACGTCTTGGAACTGGTAAACACGGAACTTATGGCGTAGACGCCAACCACAAATCTGTGGCGTGCATCTACGCGATGGCGTTCAGCAATGATTGCGCTCGCCACGTGACTGAGTACTTCTGACCAAAAGCTCTGTGAAATGCAACAAGGCAAAACGGCGATTCATCACCTCGCGCTAGAACAACGGCGGCGATACATGGGTCGGTACTTCGTGGCATCAATCAATTGCAGATTCATTAGGCACGAAAAGACAGTGTCAATAACAACTTTTGCAGAGCGGACTTGAGCAGATAAACACAAGCTTGCTGGGGATAACTTACATGCTTTATCACAAGAATAGCAAGAAGATTCGATGGTGAAAGCTTTTATCTCCGCTACATTGATCACGAACAGGGTTCCAGAGTTTAGGACGTTCAAAACGCTTTTATCAGTATCTTGTTTATAAGACCAAGCCGTAGCTCGCACATGAGAAACGCAATGAGTTGGATGCCAATGCATGCAAGTGCCGTTTCGTGTGCTTCAGGGCTGCAGCTAAAAAAGGTTGCCAATCGTCTGTGCCGTCAAGTTTATGGAAACGGTCACGCACGAGCACCTCATAGGACTTTCCGACGGCGACGTTGACGTCAGGTATTTCTGTCGTGGAACTCTGCGCACAGTGACTCCATTAAGAGATCCAACTATAGATGGAATGCCAGTGGCTGCAAAATAGTCGGATAAGCGATCTCATGTGGATCTCAAACCTCAAAGATGATCTGTCCGTCCGAGCAGCTGAATTAGTCCCATTTAGCCATGTTCAGCCTTAGGACGTGCGACCATAGTGCTATGTCCATCAAAAGAATCGTTGACGTGCTTCTTGAGATTTGCTCTGTGCAAATCCTCTACCCGAGATCGTAGCAATAGTATCGATGAAGTTTGGGTGCTAGCTTCTCGTTGAAAAATCGTATAGTAGGTACCTCTTCCTTCTCTGAACGCTACCTCCATTTATTAAAAATGCAGCCAGCTTTCAGTATCCGAAATCCTCAGCAAAGCACGCGATACGAAATAAGTAGTCGATATGACTTGGAAGTAGAGGGTGGTACGCTGTGGACTGCTTTTTCAAACGGCTTTTGACGCATTACAGCTTCAAGCTCATCTTCTTGATGCATCAGTGACCGCACTGTTAGAAAACTTCCTGCCATCAGCTTTTTCAATTACAATTCAGTGAGGCTCTAGCTGTCTTCGCACGCTTCAAGACTATGAATCTTCAAACCAGCGAGCAAGTTGTAGCAAATAAACTGAAATTGAACCGATAGCCTTGCACGTCCTCCAATTCCTGATTACGTCGTTGAGCGCTGTGCTGTTGACAGAAAGCCCAACTAATTGATTTCACGAAATATCAAGCGCTTTCTACGCAATGTTGTCGAGTGCAGCATGTCGGCGTTTACAGTTCTTTCAATCCATTTTTGCCCTTCCGATCTGCACCAGACAGCGTTAATGCCATCACATGCGTCACCAGAGAATAGTATATGAGTCGTCGTACACTGATGCAGATTAACACATAATTGCGAGGGGCCATCGGCACTCCCGACACGGTGTTCGCCTTTTCAGGGTTCCACGATGGATATAGGAGACTTTTGTAAGGAGCACCCGATCATGTCAGCGACCACAAGGAGCACCTCCGTTATCACTTTTGTTCGTTCGGCACCTCATAGTTCGTATTCTTCAATTTGTAACAACTTTTTTCAAGTGATTCGCAGCGACGTTCAAACCGAGTCCTTTGACGGCACAGGCAAGGGACGGACTAGACTATAGGCCTCCCAACCTCTGTATTGTGAAATCTGCTTTGTCCAAGCGCACGAGATGTAGTGTTGCAACAAAGCAGCTGAAAAGCATTGCTGCGTTTATAAGTAATTGGTCCCGAAAAATTACATTCTTGAGTAGCCTGTCGCTTTGACATCTGCCGTTCCTTCGACAAATACTGCTACTTCTTTCCATTCTTGCGCTGTCACAAGAAGCAATATTTACGCACACGAATCTCCGTACCCTTTACCAAAAATTTGTAGTCGTTTACTTGCAATTGATCTTCCACGCACAATGACCGGAACGCACAAGATCTTGAGAGGGTATATTTTTTGGATG
This sequence comes from Peronospora belbahrii, assembly GCA_920618645.1. Taxonomy (NCBI): domain Eukaryota; phylum Oomycota; class Peronosporomycetes; order Peronosporales; family Peronosporaceae; genus Peronospora; species Peronospora belbahrii. Next base: position 227,585 of record CAKKTJ010000086.1, on the reverse strand, counting down.
GATTGGCGAGAACATACGTATATCCTTCCTTTAATTGCTACTTGATGGCCTCGTGTCACTTATGATGGTATAGACATCACATCAAAATACCAGTTAGCGCCTGGCTGCAAAGCAAGTTAGTAGAACACTATGGTAGGCGATAGCGATGATCGCAAGAGCAGCAATATTTGTGGCTGAAAGCAACAACACCAGAAACAGCACCACTTGCTCGCGTGTTTGCAATCTTTCAGCTCATTTCAAATATCAATAGCCCTTGATATCCCATTAATCACTACATGCGTGCTCGACGCAAGGCGTGTTGGACGGCAAGGAAGCAAAAAGGTAGCACCTTGCCAACGGAATCGTCCGTATACACATCATTATACAGACATCATCGTGAGATGCAAGTTAAGGCCCGATTAACCCGTTGTATTTGTGTAGGTATAACCCGTCGGTGGTAGTTTTCATGATCCCTCCTACAACGTGTGCACGCGTGTCGAGTGCTAGCACAGTCGTCAACAGTGCAACCATAGACAAGCATCAAATCGTCACGGTGAAAAATTGCATCTTCCAACAATCACCGTTCGAGAATGCAAGAAACCACATTTTCATTTCTCAAAAGCTCACGAGCAACAAACACGAGCAAATTCACGCATGCAAAATGGTCAAGCAAGAGCTAGGAGCTTCCAATGGATAACATAGATATTTTCCAAGCCATAAACGAAATACACAATCGATAAAGTAACTCGTTCGTAGGCTGGAACGGATGAAAAACTGCGTGCTGAATAGAATAGCCATGATGATCAACGATTCCATCCCACACCTGAGTTCTCAGTCGTGAATCCTTGCTCAGTCAATTATTCACAATAGACACGACGTGATTTGATCCGCATAAAAAACCACCCAGCAAAACAATCTGATCAAATGATGCCGGGATCATCAAGATCATTATCCATGTGGCTATTGTTCAGCTCTTGTAGACTCCATTGCCTCCAACCACAACGTCACTTACAAATATTTGTTCTTCAAATGTTATCGTAGTCATTCTAGACAGCCCACACGACATGTTTTGGTCTCAATTGAGGACATTTAGCTGCCTGCTTGCACCAAAGACGGTAGCACAATCCATACCACTCTCTTTTTATTGAATGTCTGCTGACGTCCAAGTCAAGCAGCATGAAATTTGTAAAGTTGTCGTATGCTACCAATACATACGCACGAAACCTTCATATTCAGCTGAAGACACACTGTATGAACAACAAATCTTACTTATGAAACGAAAAACTTGTCAATCGATAATGGTCGATCTCGATTGAAGGCTTGGCCCATCATGTTAAACTTCCCACCGTGGTTCAACATCCTAAAAGCAGTATCTTCAACACAACACATTCGATTGAGAATGTCTCACCGAAAGATTCATATCTAGAGACCACTTAGATCCATGATTTAGTGATAAAGCGGCTTAAACTTGCAGACCCTTCCTTAGGTAAACACTTCAGAACCTACATGTGAAAATAATGCAAAATAAGGTGTGAGTAAGCTACTACTTGTGCATCTTTCATCCTTTTGTGTTGAGTCTCGAAAGAATATCATGCCTAGTACCTGAACCGGCGATGTCTATCAGGAGAGGTGTCAAACCAAAAAGATTATATAGTTTCAAAATGGATAATCGACGATCGAATGGACGCTCTAGATGCCCTGATCTCATATCATTGCATTGCCTACAGTCTTTTTGAACTACGTATCATGACAGTAAGAACCAAATTGTCGTTGTCGAATTGATTTTACCATGATGATGAATATCCGTCAGTCTTGTCCAATATTCCTAAATCCTCAATTGACTATTTTTTCCAGCTAAAAGGCTTCTTGAAAAATCTTTCAACTAGTACGTTATTGCTTCTATCAAAGGTGAATGTAAGTTATTCAAACATGGCCTAGTACTCAATGCCTTTATATCCACAATGTCATAAAGGCTTGGTCAGAAAAACTGGAAAAAAAACGACGGGAGCGTCACGAATGAACATAAACGGCCTAATTTGCTCGTGGCATTGCAAAACTTCTTTGTCCTTACGAACAATACTGTGCATGAAAGCATCGACACTTGAAACTTTTCCATCAGGTGCTTATACAGTCTAAAGGCGAAAGTCGAGTTGAATCCAAAGTAAATACCAAAACGATCCTTTGCATATCGAATGGTTGTCAAAAAGTCCTGTAGATATAAATTTGATGACTTCTCACAGTTAAGCTCTGTCATTGTATCAACTTCCAACGGATGAATGTATTCTTTTGACTCTGTCCTCTCGAGTCTTTTTACTGTTTCGGAACTTGGTCTTTTTGTCAAGAGCGGCTCATCTACAAAGTGCCCATTTTTTTCTTGCTGTTGTTTCTACACTTGCAATTTACCCATTCCGAAAAGGACCTAACCTAAAAAGGACCCTCCAGTTGACCAGTAAGACATTGGGAGACACTTAAAACAAAGCGGTCAAGATGGAAATGTCTTCAGCACCATTACAAGTAATTACAGGCCGCTTCTTTCGTCTTGAATGTAACCACGAGCAGCTTTTCCAGTCGGAATATAAACGGTAAGCGGTTGTCACAAACGTCACTCGTGACATCCAAAATATCTCTAGTCAAAACACATTTTCTTTTCTTGATAACTCATTTGATTGTTTACTAATCGTGTGTTTGGAACTTGTCACCCTTAACTTCAACATATTGTGCCAATAGGAGTAATAGGACCAAGGGCTTGAAAATTCTTCGCTGTTTCCCTCACTGTTGTCCCGAGCATATTGACCGTAGTTATTGTGGATCGTCATTAAGTGTAGATATTCGACTAGCGAAACGTTCGGATGGAACTGCACCATTGAAAATTGTACAACGTCAAGTGCTATCGGTTTTTGCTCGCTTTGAAGCTGTTAGTGATGTAAGTTTACGTACGGGAGAATGTGTGGAGGTAGACGTGATCCAGCGAGCATTGCAGACTGGGACAAATCTAGATGGACAGTGGATTGCTGGTGTATTGGATCAACCATCAGATATGGTAACCATGATTCGTGCCCTTCCAGGTGGAAATTATCATGATGAGTCACGACCAGGCAGCAAAAATTCCTTGGTGTTCCATTTGAATCGGAAAGCTTGTTCACGATGGTATTATGATTGGGAAAGTGGTGCAAACAAGGCGCAGAGACTGATGAAACATGTCTTGAAAGCATATATTGTTGAACAAGTTGCAGTGGATATGGACGATAATTTTACAACGATTTCCAGTCCTGAAGCCTTCACACAGTTGTACCGAGTGCTGCATGTAGTGTCATCCCCTGAATTTACAGTCATTTCATATCGTCGAGCACCACTGGATCAACTGCAAGTAATTACTCATGCACATGCTGCAGTACAATTAGACAAGTCACACATTCCGCAACACATGTACGAAGAAAATCACCTGAAAGTTTAACACCAAATAGTCCACGGTCTATCAACCAGATACATCATCGGGGGGTCATTAAGTCAACACATAATGCGAGTACGATACCTCGAGCTAGCGATCGTGACGTAACTGCATGGCGTGCATCAAAATCGTTGCTACATACAGCGGTTTGCAATAACGAAGCGAAACGTCGACGGCGAAAGGACTCAAATGACCAGGAATTTGTGCCTTCTCTTGAAGACAAACTATTCTGGGAGCATTCGAATGCACCTGTTGTCGCCGTATCAAAGAATATGGCACTACTTCTTGCGTTTGTCCGTTGGGTGCCGTTAAGATTATACGCGTCGTTAGTTTCTGAGATCGTGCACTTGATCGATCAGACAGTCCTCGAGCTAGTATCAACAAGTATGGAGAAGAAATCGACCAAGTCAAATTGTTTTTCCAGGCTGTTATTTCAGCATGCTCAGACAGAAAAAAGTATGCAAGCTACTGGAGAAAGCACTCTACTTCCACTTGGTCTAGAACCTTTACTTCGAGTGGCTTTGCGGTCTGTGCTATGGTTATATTCTGGGCAGACATGCCATTGGATACGCACATTTTTTCGCCAGAACGCTACATCTGTGCTGGACAAGAAGGTCATGCGTTTATGCTTTCTTGAATTTCTGCGTGAGTTAGAGGAGCGTTTGCATACAGAAGTGCTTGCAGCTACAACACTTCGTAGATTATCTAACGTGGCTGAGGAAGTGCTTGCAGCGGTGTATTCGCTTGAGTGTTTTCATGACCGACGGCCACTCGTACGACAAATTTTAAGTGGTCAAAGTTTTGCTGGATGGACGATGTTTGTCGCGCAAATGCGAGAGACTTACATTAGTGCTACAAGATCACCAGTGTCTGTGCCACCCCGTCAAGATTCAGACGCCACTTTCATGACAGCTTATCCTCCTCACAATGCTATTGAGCGAAGCTGGCATGGCGAGTGGTATTTGGATGTAGATGATGTGCAATGGGGTATCAATGAACTAAGGCCTTTTGCTTCTGCTAGAGGCAAAAGCAGTGGTGGTCCGAGGGTTCCAGATGTATCACTATTTTCTCTGGTCAAGCTTATCTCGCAAATTGTCCGGTTTGATGTAGCTGTTGATATTCGAGCAAGCACTTTACGTATTCGGGTACCACGAGGTTTGGCAGGGTGCATTGATTGCATGCACTTGGTGCTAGACGGTAAGGATCGTGTGTTTCGTACTTTTCCAAATGGTATCACTTCATGCGGTAGTGATGGCGCTTCTGGGGACTATATTGGTGAAATGCGTGTTGAGGACCCATACCGGTTAGTTATATTCCTTCAACTATTCAACTGGTCACTCGAACAAGGCACTCCTTCTTATCGTGTGCGGATAAACATTGAGTGCCACAACAGTTGTCGGTTGTCTGTCGACGGCGATATCTTGGAAACTACAGGGTTGAGTACATTGACAGCGGAGAAGCTGTCATGCGTCAATGAAATGTCTCTGCGTGCTAAGCTTGAGTTTGTCCAAGAAACCAGTGCACAACGGCATCATGATGGTGAAGGTGCACCGAGGGATACACCTGCTGCTGCTTGGACAGAGTATGGCAAATTTCATTTGGGATATGAAAAAATGAGCAAAAGATGAGTCAACGACTTTGTTCTGCTAGTACGACATCACTTGGTTAGGAAAACAAGCAAATTATGATACAAGTATAGTGTTCACATGTAGAGAGTCTATTGTTCTGACCGAAATCCAGTGTTACCAATGCTTGCATCACTTACATCTCAGGTTTCCTCAGCGCGGTGCTTTTTGCTTTTCTTCGTCTTCTTATCTTTGCCAGCAACGCCGCTTCGCAGTGCATCCATGATCATCGCCACATCGGCACTTTTAGTAATCTCCTCCTTGCGTTGTTCAGCTTCCTCTCCAGTCAGTTGAGTAACTCTGCGTTTTTTGGACTTTTTGTGTTTTTTACGAGATCTTGTGCTTCCTTCTGGTGCCTCGTCACTTTCGACAACATCCTTAAACAAGTCGGCAATCTTCTGCTGCTTTGTGTAAAGTGCCTCCCACTTCTCACGACTCTTCTTGTACTCGAACAAGTGGCACGTGTTCATCACAAGCTGCGAAAAATGGCTTCCACTTAGCTGCGTCTCTACTGTCAGCAGTTCGTGCACGACTGCCTCCTTCTTGTCCAACGGAAGATCCTCATAGCATTTCATTACCGAAAAAGCACCTAAACGATCCATTGCGAGCGTACCAAACTTGCCAACAAACCGTTCATACAGCTCCTGCCGCACCCACGCAGTGCTGAGTTCCTTAGATTCCCAAATCGGTTCTACAATACAGCGGCTACCGGTAGAGTCCTTGGCTAAAGCAATGAGCTGCATGCTATTAAACGAGAGAATGCCCTCGTACAACGGGGTCAGGTATTCTCCAGCCTCAAACTGCTGCATCTGCTCAATAATCTTGGCGCCCATGACGTTCAGCTGAACCTTGGCGGACGTAGCAGATGTTGACAGCTGCAAGTTTAATAGGGACGCTACAAAGTTTTTCCGAACGGCTTCAGGCTTTTTGCTCTCCTGCTTCGCAACAGCGTTCACAAGCGCCTCAAACATTTTACGTTGGTGCAGCTTATACTTCACACACATTTCCATTACACGCCAAATAACTCCAGGGCGGCCCATAGTCAGCAGCGTCCACAGGGAATCCATCAGTTCGCTCAACACATCCGCAGCAAGATCCTCTGTGCGAACAAGCTTAATGGCGTGCTGAACCACGTAGTTCGCAATGTTGTGTTCGGCCAGCTGTAGCATCTTGCTGCGCAAACAGCGCTCAAAAACCTTTGCAAAAAATGTATCACTGGCACTCTCGAACAAAGCTTCCAGCACGTGACTCGTCACGGCGTTCGCTGCCAAGTCGTAAAAACCACACTCGCACGCATCCTCGTCTTCCCACTGCAAAATCTTTTTCGCAAGTTTACGTCTGCATTTCGAAGGAGCTAGCTTCAACACCGAAGCAATAAGCGGGCCCGAGTTCTGGTCATAAAGCAGGTTCTGTAGCTCAAATGTCGGGCACTTGATCAGCACCATCACTAGCTCGCTCAATAGTACCTTGAACGTTTCTGGGACGTTATACGTAACTTCAGAACCATCTTTACCAGGAATAGCTTCAGTAAACGTGACAACACGGTGCTTAGCTTTTTTACCACGCTTTTCCAGGACCAATGGTTTACCTGCTAGTACTGCTAATACCGAGCGCAGGACATGACTCGCACTTACATCATTCATAAGTGTAATCCACTCTTTCTCCACTTCCTTGACCATATGGATAATAATATCACTCATCGATGGAATCTCCTTCATTCGATTATTTTCTTCTTCTTCTTCTTCAGCTTCTTCTTTTGCAATTACAATACTAGAACGAGATAATAAATATTGTAATACATGTGATGAATACCGATTTGTCCATAAATGACTCATATATCCCATCATCTTGTACATAAAGTAACGTAATTGAGCATCATTGAGTCTCGGTATAAAAGTCTCGAGCATTTCACTGGCATGACGATCTGAAGTAGCACTAGCAGCACGTGGTGCTACTTCTTCCAATACATTCCATAACATTAATTCCATCTCATCCTGATCAGTTGATGAAGTAGTTGTAGTAGACATGGAATTCTCGGCAAGTAATTCGGTCACTTCTTTTAAGTACGATAACGTATCTCGTTCAAGACGACGTGGACGCAAACGTCTGTATCGAAAAAGTATCATTATATCATATTAAGTAGGTTGGATGTGTTTGTTATTGTTACTTTTCACGTACTCAGGTCGCTGCATATGGCCATGGTCCTGCATCTCGCAACGTTCTTGATCCGTCATTACTCACTGCGCACTTGTATAACGTGTGGTCCACCAGTTGATGGATCAGAAAGTAGTAATTATGTGGTACACATATGTCCTCGGACACACTGAAGTAGTATGTCATGTGGTCCACTCACATTTTACTCCCCCTAACAAACCTCTTTACATACATATCTACTCGATTCTTCCCATCATGTCTGACTTAAGTAACAGTAGTACGAGTGCAAGTCCAAGTCCAAGTAGTGGAAGTCGAAGTCCAAGTATCAATAGTGTCTCTTCTTCCACTTCTCCTTCACCACATGAAAGTGTTACTTCACCACCAAACCCTCAATTACCAACAACAACAACATTAACAAACAATAGTAATCCTCATGCGCCTTTCGATGCCGTGAAACCTGTGAAAACCGATACACCATTGCTCTCAAAAGTAACTGCAACAACAACCGTACCAGTTGTTCAAACGACATTTTTATCCAATGAAGAGCGTGTATCCTTACAAAAAGAAGAAGAACTGATTCTCCAAGAACAACGTGATCGTCAAGTCAAATCACTGGATCTTGTCAAACAAAATCTGATTCAAGATGTTGACTGGAAGACGAAATCAATTCAAGAGAAGAGAATGAGCTTTTTAATGGCCCAATCTCATGTATTTACATCGTTTTTAATGGGTGGAAGTAGTGCCATGGGAAAAGAAATGGCACGAACAAGAAAACATACCGGAGGAGGAGCCATCGTAGGTGCAAAGCGAGGAAATAGCAGTAAACAAGCCGATGCACAAGCATTACAAGATATGGAAGATGCACGATATACACGTGTGACCCAACAACCATCAATTATTACATTTGGAACGATGAAACCGTATCAGCTTGAAGGACTGAATTGGATGATACGACTACATGATTCCGGTGTAAATGGGATTTTAGCCGATGAAATGGGACTTGGAAAAACTTTGCAGAGTATTTCTTTGCTTGCGTACTTAAGAGAAGCACGAGGAATTGAGGGACCTCATATTATTATTGTACCTAAAAGTACCGTAGGCAATTGGATGCGAGAATTAAAGCGATGGTGTCCATCAATTAAAGCTTTCAAGTTCATGGGCAGTAAAGAAGAACGTGGGATGCAGAGAGAAACGGTTGTGAAACAAGACTTTGACGCTTTAGTGTTGTCGTATGAAGTGGCGATTATTGAAAAAGCCATTTTGCAGAAAATCAAGTGGAGATATTTGCTTATTGATGAAGCACATCGAGTGAAGAATGAGAACTCAAAACTCTCGCGTGTCGTACGTGAGTTTAAAGTCGAGCACCGCTTGCTTATTACTGGCACACCGCTGCAGAACAATTTGCATGAACTATGGGCGCTATTGAACTTTTTGTTACCGGATATTTTCTCGGATGCTGAAGATTTTGACGCGTGGTTTAATGTAGACGAAGAAGAAGGACAAGAAAACGTAATCAAGAAGCTGCACACGATCTTGCGTCCTTTCTTGCTGCGTCGACTGAAGGCGGATGTAGAGCACTCGCTGCCGCCAAAAATTGAGACCAAGCTATATGTGGGCTTGTCCGAGATGCAACGTGAGTGGTACATGCGCGTGCTGCATCGTGATGCCACGCATTTGAATGCTATTGGTGGCAGTGACCGCGTGCGTTTGCTCAACATCTTGATGCAGTTGCGTAAGGTATGCAACCATCCTTATTTGTTTGAGGGCGCGGAGCCTGGTCCACCATACCAGGAAGGTCCGCACCTTTGGGAAAATTGCGGTAAAATGACTTTGCTGCACAAACTGTTGCCGAAACTCCAAGTCCAAGGTTCCCGTGTACTGATTTTCTGTCAGATGACGTCCATGATGGATATTCTGGAGGATTACATGCGCTATTTTGGTCACGACTACTGCCGACTGGACGGATCCACAAAGGGTGAAGATCGTGACAGCATGATGGAGGATTTTAATGCTCCGGGAAGCACTAAATTCTGCTTCCTGCTGAGTACTCGTGCCGGTGGTCTCGGTATTAACTTGGCTACAGCCGATATCGTGATCTTGTTCGACTCGGACTGGAATCCTCAGGTGGATCTTCAGGCGATGGATCGCGCACATCGCATTGGACAGACAAAAATCGTGCGCGTGTTTCGTTTCATTACGGATGGCACTGTTGAAGAGAAGATTGTAGAGCGTGCTGAGCGGAAATTGTATCTCGATGCTGCTATTATTCAGCAGGGTCGACTTGCTCAGCAGAACCGAAAGCTTTCGAAGGACGAGCTTATGACAATGGTGCGCTTTGGTGCCGATGAAATCTTCAACGCACGTGGATCAATGATCACGGATGATGATATCGACGCTATATTGGCTCGTGGTGAAGAGCGCACGGAGTCAATGAAGGATAAGATTGCAGCTGATATGCAGCACAACTTGGCAAATTTCTCTTTGTCGGGTGATAACGGCAATGCTAGCGTATCTAGCTTGTACGAGTTCGAGGGGGAAGTATTTTCAAAGGACACAAACAATGGAGACATTCTGCCGTCAACGTTCATTGCTCTTCCTCAGCGTGAGCGCAAGTCTAATTACAATGAAGACGAATATTATCGCCAGCAGGCGGGTTTGTCAAAGCCCAAGAAGCCTAAAAAATCCGGTTCGGACGCTGCAAAGGTTCCCGTTGTACATGACTACCAGTTTTTCCAACAGGAGCGCATGGTAGTACTACTGACAAAGAAGACGCAAATCGAGAACCGCCGGAAAGAACTTACTCGACTTATTAAAGAAGCAAAAGCTGATGAGACACGTGCTAGAGCTCGTAAGGCGAAGCCTGCTGAGGGTGACGACTCAGCTGAGAATTCAGCAGAGGAAGAGGAAGTCGATGACACCCGTTCTGCTGCCCTTGAGAAAGAGTTGAATGAGACGGAGATGGATGCTGCGGATGCGAAGGAGCTGGAAGATCTTGAAAAGAAGGGTTTTGGTGATTGGACCCGACGGGACCTTAAGCAGTTTATCACCAGCTGCGAGCGCTACGGTCGCGCTGACAAGGCACGTGTATGTGAGGAAGTTTCGCTGGCTCTTGGCAAGGATGCTGCACAAGTTGAACGGTACTATGAAACGTTTTGGTCTCGTTTTACCGAGCTTAAGGATCACGCCAAGTACATCGAGAAAATTGAGCGAGGCGAGAAGCGTTTGGAACGCAATGAAGTGGTGAAACAGGCTTTGGCGCGCAAGTGCAGCCGGTACAGCCATCCGTTGCGTGATATGCGGTTGCACTACCCGGCCGGATACAAAAGCAAGGGCTATATTCTGGAGGAAGATGTGTTTCTTGTTGTTATGATGAACAAGTACGGTCCGTTGGAGCACTGGGGCGAGATTCGTGACGAGATTCGTAAGGCATGGCAATTTCGCTTTGACTGGTTTTTCAAGTCGCGCACCATTAGCGAGCTTCAGAAGCGTGGTGAGGTGCTAACTCGAATGATTGAGCGCGAGAACGACGAGCTCAAGAGCCGCAACAGCAAAGACGAAGACGATCTTGCAAAGAAGGCAAGAAAGAGCAGTTCCTCGAGTTTCAAGTCAAAGAGCAAGAGCAGTAGCAGTCGTAGCAAGACGTCAAGCTCGAGCAAGAAACGCAGTAGCTCGTCCAAGCCATCGTCATCGAAGAAGCAACGTTTTAGCTAGCAAGATTGAGTATGACTGGCTACCTTATATATCGCGAAGGTCGTCGTTCACTTCTGTTGATTTTCACGAGCTCGTTAACTACTTTGAAAAAGCTAGACGACTACGTCTTGTTAAAATATTCATGTCAGTTTTGTTAGCGGCACTTTTGGGTGCTCAGCAGCTACTCTGCTGAGTTGAAGTATCGTGTCCTCACAAAAAGACTCACTCATTCACGCGACAACGGTATATTTACACGCAAAAAAGCATTCAAGCAAATGCAAGCCACCAGCTTTCCAAACTACCTTCAGTGGGTTTTATTAATGCCATACACACGCAAGAGTCAGCTAAGCCTATACTACTTCTTCCAATGCTCGTCCAGAGTGTTCATCCGGGCTACTGCTCTCGGTACTGCTAGCGTACTCTTCTTCGTGCAGCTTCTGTGGTGTTGACACGCGAAAAACAAACGACTGGGCCACAATATCATGTTGACGGGGACTGCTGAGACTAATGGGCATTGCAATCGAGTACTTGACAAAATTACCGAATTTCTGGTGCTTCGAGACCAAGTAAATACCCACAGCTACAAGCAAAATAGCAAACGGAAACATAATGCCCTGCGTTTTCGTAAAATTATGTGCCTGTTGGAAAAACACCACACCGCTAATGTTGCTCATGGAAATCCAAAATCCTTGAAATACAGGATATGACGACATGGTATCGCCAGTCATGGTAGCTAAATTTAAAGTGTGTGTCTGTGTCAATAATGCCGTCGCCATGGCAGCACAGAGTAAATACGTGCCAAAGTATGAAAATTGATTATCTCCTGACACCGTTGATGAAATCAATTCTACGACACACTTGGCAAGTAATACAGATTGACCACCAATTGTTCCTGAAATAGCGGCCCAATAAAGAGGTAATTTCGGATCAATAATAAGTGTCATCTTTTCAATCTCACTCTCCTCGTACTTGCCAATTTTAAAACTCGATAATTCAATTTCTTCCAATTCTTCCTCTTCTTCTCCTGTTAATCGTTTACCAATCGATGGAAGTGATAAATGATCTCGAAAAATAGGGGAAGGGAAGGGCGACATCATAACACCACGATTCTTTTGAGTTTCTTCCATCGTCGCCACTTGCTTTGGATCCTGTGTCGGATTCGTATCCTGCGTCTGATTCAAATCCTGTCTCTGAGTCTGTTTCTTCTTCTCGGCCAATTGTCTTTTCTTCTCTTGTACATCATCCACACGTCCATCTTCTTTCTCCGTATGTGCAACACGTAAGGCTGGTGCCTTTGAACGTCTTGCACGCATATATAAAGTCATAATAAAACCGGTCGTAATTAATGCATACAAAATAAATGGTGCAGCTTCCATTAGTTCATAAATCTGATCCATCTGATAATGACCTTCATCTTCTTCACTAGCCGCAGCAAGAACAACAACACCTAAGGATACAAAGGTTACACCAATCAGATCGGTCACATAGAGACTTTGTTTTAACCAGAAATGAGACATGAGACAATTGCCCAAAATTGTTGAACCACCACCTAAAGATGCAACAAGTGTCTGGGGGGCAAACCCTAATGCTAAGAAATCACCCAAGGAAGCAGCAACGACACAAACCATTCCAATCCACCAAATGGGTCGTTTTGTATACGAACGTGGGATTGCACGTCCTGCTTCTTTATCATGCGAATATTTTTGTAAATTTACACCAAAGATCGAGAGAAATGCAGCTACAACAGCAATAGCACCACCAATCAAATCGCTCTTCATGCCAAAAAGGACGTGGTATTCCTTGTGCTAATAGTGGCGCGTTTTGGATTATGAGGAATAAAGAGAGAGAGAGGGACCAGACGTGGCCTGTCTAGAACGAACAACCTGCTGGACTGACTCGAAAGGAGAAATAATGTGACATAGATACAATTAGTGACACCGAATTCAAAAGGGCGGAAAAAACGGATCACTTGCTACGGAAAAAAAAAGAAGAGAGCGAGTGGATGATACTACTGACTGAACGGAAAAACTGATACAAGTTGTAGACTGAGGGACTGACTTGAACGTGATACATGTATTGTTTGTTGTTGTTCTTAGTAGTAGTAGAGTAGTAGTACTCACTCACTTGAGCGTAGTAGAAACAATCGAGTTTATGTATCATAGGATCACTCAACATATTAAATAAAACCGTCTACGTAATTTTATAGAGTACACATCCATAGGTTCTTGTTATATATCGTAAAACGTACACATTTTGTTGACAATTCTAACACTATACATCCATTAGAACACGCTTGACACTAATTACTTTACATGGTGACCACGTGTTGGCGTCATGTAAAAAGCGGGTTCTATACCACCTACGCTAGAAGCCGGATCCATCCCAGCTGCGTGGTGATGTGTGGCAGCAGTCATTAGGAAGCCCACCAATGAGAGGTCAAGACCGCAACTCTTGACATTGTGATTGAATGAAATGTCGCGCGAATGTCGCTCACATCAAGACAGCAGATTGACTGTAATACTGATTACCAACGTGAGTAAGACCAGCTCTTATTGCTGGTTTGCTAGCAATATATTAAGCCATTGTAGTGTGACATGCTGCATTAAAGGCATTGTCGATTGTAGATTAAAAGTTTTTTTGTATTTTGTAGCGATATAACTGGCAGCAATGGAATCTGCCTGATTATGCTCATATTAAAGCATCATTCCATCATCATCACTATGGGTTATGACTGTCCACTTGAAGCTGGATTTTTATGTTTACAAACATCATCGTCGTCATCATCACGTTGAATGTAGAAAAGGTTGTAACTGAAGTTGACTGATGACTGGAGCAAGAGTCACAGAACATCAATAGATTATAGTTTCTGTTATAGTGTAAGATTACTGTAAATAGTCCGAATAAAGCATTTGATTGATATAATTTAGTCGCCATTTGCATAAAACCGTAAAGGAAGTATACATAAACATTGTAATGAAACAAGCTGTGGACGGGCTATTGGATCACATACAAAGTAGTAGTAAGATTATTAAAGTAAACTTGTTTGGTAGCAGAACTGTATGTGAAGTAAAGGCAACCAATGCTCGGCGTAACATGTTTTACTATACTCAAGCATATGCGTTACTTCACATCAGACACGATTAGACGCTAAAAGACATTTCAAAGATTATTCTGATACAACGCGAGCTTTTCTAGAAAGATTCCGATGATGTTATCGGAAGAAAAAGTACTTATGGGGACCTATACATTACGTGCATGTAAAATAAAATACCGTAATAAAAAATACTTGGGTACATTTAGTTTACGGTAAAAGAAAAACACACATAGTAATCAAAACAGAAGAGCCGTGAGTAAGATAATGGCGAAGATTAGTACACTGGACCGTCTCAGTCTCTCAAGGCTCAAGCATGAAGCTGTCTCCATTTCAGTCTGTCTCACAAAGACTCCATAATTCTCTGACCTTACGAACCGTCGTGCTGGAAATATGCCAACTGTCTGCTGTTAGATACATTTGCCGACTGCAAACTTGTAAAATACGTGTGTATCTCCCTGCTATGTCCTCGTTGAGCCTCGTTAATTCGTGCAACAATACAAGTAGACGCTCACTTAGCGTCGAAACTCTTTTCGAGCCGTGTGTGCACGCAATCAGTCCAAAAGGAAGTACGTCACAAATTGCAGTAGCCACATCGGCACTTTTGGAACGCGAGGTCTGGAGCAAATACTTTTCATGACTCAGTGTCGAGTTCCATGCCAGGATACAAGCCATAACAGCAAAGAGTGCACGACATTTCATGGCATCCGAGTGAGCAGACGACTCAAGTGAAGCCATAGCTTGGCTAAATGTGTCAACCAAATCCAAAAGTAATGACACGTTTTCATCCACTGTCGTGTGCTGTGCCACAAGAGCTCCCACCTGCGCGATGAATGGATGCAAATACATGTCAACGAGATTGTCATCAGTCCATTCCTTAAAGTCATGACGCAATATCCACTGAAAAAGCAGTGACGTCTCACGCTTGGTAACTACAAAAACTTCGAGCTTTGCTAGCTCGATAACGAACATGCCACTTCGCCACCAACTCCAGACTGAAGAATGTGCCACATTCGGGTTTAAATATGTTTCAACTGGGCTATGTTCGCTGTAGTCTAACTTTGAAAGAACACGAACTGCAAACTGCTTTACAAAAATGGAGACATGCACGTCAAACGGAAGCTCCATCACCATTTTTTCGAGGATAACTTTATTGACCATTTCCAAAGAGCTCTCTGGAATACGGCGAGTTGTCTTGGCGTGTAAGATGTCGCGTAACATTACGGTCCAGCTGTCAAAAAGAAGAGTGCTGCGGCTACTTGACGCATCACGACGCCAAATATTCTTGAGAACGTCAAAAATAGTAATCAGTAGAGTCTCAAGCACATCAGTTGGAAAGCGGGCAGCCGCTAGCGCAAGCCATGCCATCAGCTCAGACTGAAGAACTGCGTTTGCATTGCCAAACCACTCGCTAGAGAGCACTTTACCAGCCAAAAGTTCGTCACAGCTGCCTTGAGTTGCAGCGAATCGAATGCACGCTACGCTTGCATCAACAGAGCACAACCGCAACATTACACGATGTATCAGTGACGCATAGTCAAGTAATGGTAATACAGCTCCCGCTGATGTCAGACATCCTAGCAGTGATATCGCTGTACGAGCTTTTGGGGTCAATCTAGTCATCGATATTTCATAAGAGGA
Source organism: Peronospora belbahrii (assembly GCA_920618645.1). Classification (NCBI taxonomy): domain Eukaryota; phylum Oomycota; class Peronosporomycetes; order Peronosporales; family Peronosporaceae; genus Peronospora; species Peronospora belbahrii. The sequence goes on along the minus strand of CAKKTJ010000086.1, from coordinate 211,957 downwards.
ATTATCGTCGTCGAATGGATTCGTTTGCCGCAACCACTCAAGCGTTTTCACTAGCAATTTATCTGACGGAAGAGCGCGAACCTCGGCGTCAAACAACTTCTTCTTTTGGGAAACGTAAAACCTGTCCGCTGCACGAGAAATAGCACCAAGCATTGCGCTTGCAGTAGCACAATGTCTTTCGCTCTGCGTAAAATCTCGAGCAAGTTTTACCAAAGCGACAATGGTGTCACAATCAAGTGTGAGCATTACATTGGCACCCATATCTGAAGTTGCTCCGACAAATGATGGTCCAGCAATGCCGCCACTCAGGTGGAAGAAATTTACGATACCAAGTAGCATCAGCTCGTGCACTGCCTGATCTGGCACGCTTTCGTTCTCAAGAGTCTTTTTAATTTGTTTGACCGTCAAATTGGTTTCGTTTCGAACAGTGCTAGGAAATCCTCCAAAAGAATCCAAGCGGCATAGCACGTTCGCTGCTGCCATCATCAGAAATCCGCTGTCGAGACTGTCAGCGTCAGCTTTTGCAGCTCGCTGATTGCATGTGGTAACAAATGTCTCTAAACTTAGTGAGGGTGACAAGTTATGTAGCACGCAATGCAGCAACACGGGCCCCAATGCAACGGCGGTAATATTGGCTGACCCACAATTTTCCCATACTGCTGTAAGAACTTTTCGTACATTCGTTAGCCAGTCTAAACGTTTGATGCTTGAGAAGCCACTCGATAAACGCGCTAGCCCCATCAACGATGCCCAACGCAACAAAATGCTACCAGACGATAAAGATTGCTTAAACTTCGACGACACTGTATCAATTAGATTGTTCGTCTCAGTTACCTCGGACAGAGGAAAAACCACGTCTTCGTGGAACAGAGAAGACTTATTCGACTGCTTTGCATGGTTGGTACGCAGGAACGACTCCATAAGACGCTCAGCAATTGGCTTGACTCGTTGGTGTCTCCATTGAGTCACCTCAAATGTTTCCAGCTCGTAGCCATTCGTATAAAGAAAAGCAATGTGGCTCAATCCTAAAAGAGCACACGTAGCTAACAGGCCGTCTGACTCGTTGTGATACAGCTCCATAAACATGTTCTCAATCTTTGCCAATTGAATGCAAAAGCTGCTACAGGTCTCACTCTTCCGTCGACCAAATGAGAGCTGAAGAGCAATCAAAGCGCCGATGGATGAAACACGTGCATCGCAGTCGTAAGTCGAAAACACTCGAGCATGTTCAATTGACAACGCTAGTTGGAGCGATAATTTCTCCACTACTTCTTCATACTTCAGACGTAAATGAGAGTTACTCCAATGTCGTGATTCACACAATTTTCCCGCCAACGCACCAGCAGCCAATGCGCCTCCTACCTTGTTTGAGGTATGATTCAACAGCAAGTCAAACAAGCTAGTAACGCCCTCTGAAAAAACACGAAAAGCGACATCGGCGTCATCAACACCAATAGGCGTCTTAAGCTCCGCCAATTCGTCCAGCAAAGATATGTATGTCTCCATAAACCCTATCCATCCTTCCATTAAAGCTTGGATAAGTACGAACACCTTGCAGTTTTCGTTACCATGACCTGATACACCGACAGAGGCCCACGGAAGTTCCATAGATTGAAGCACAGTCGAGACCATCATTACCAGCTCGTCGACATTTTGCGTTGCAAAACGTACAAGTTTGTCTTTGCGCTTAACGTTTTTCCTGTCGATCAAAGCCTTCGGCTGATACGCTAACAAAAACCCGCTCCAGTCAGTTGTCGAAGAGTCTGTAGGAAACAAACTCTCTACCTCCGCTCTTGAAGGAAAAAGAGCCTTCATCTCCTTAGTAGCCGCAGCAGAAACAACCGTAACCGGCCCTGATTGCTGAAATGTTCGTTGCGGTTGACGCTGGACCCCTGACGCCGCAGACTTCATTCGCTGTCCACGACCGATGCCTACAGTAAGCTTCGTACTTTCATGCTCAATAATCTTCGCCACCAGCTCTTCAATCGCGATACGAACATTTAAATCTTGCTCGTTTTGAAGACGCTCCATTACATCATCCAGTTGCTCCTCGACTTCCTCTACTGCGGCGCCATTTTCGTCATCACTCGGGTGTGTAGCAATTTCATTTACCGGCACGCAGAGCCCCAACATATCCAAAGGAAATTTGCACAGCGCTTCATAAGCAGACTTCCGAACGTTTGCATGCTCACTATCTGCAAACTCCCAAGCCTGGTTCAGCAACTTTGAAGCGTGTTTCTCGTTCGCCACACTATCGATACCACCAAGTGCGTAAAAGCAGCACAATCGCTCCTGAAAAAGCGACCCTTCTGCGCAAGTTACCTTATTCTTGCGCATTTTTTGCGCAATAATCTTGAACGCAACGTAGAAGTCCAAGCAATCTCCTCTACACAATGCGGTGATAGCATCCATGGCCATGGAAACCACTGACTCAAGCTCATCTTCAAGAAATCCTTGAATGGATGAAATGAACTGCACACCCAGCTCCGGGTCTTTTTCGCACAGTGTTTTTATTGAAGCCATCCTGACAACGTGACGCATGATATCTTCGTCTGAAGATGTTGGTTCAAGTAACATGGTCTCCAGTCTAGGAAATACTCGAGGCTCGTTGAACCACACTTCATACATAAGTTTCAGCGCCATTGGCCGCGTCTTTGTCATACCGTTCATGCTATCAATCAAACGAAGTACGATACGCATTGTCTCGGTCGTTGTAGCCGCCAGTGCTGCCAAAGAATACAAACACGAAATCATCCACTCACCAAAGTGACGTTGTCCTAGGGCTGCCTTGGTATTTCTTGACGGTTGCTGAGAAATGAGAAACACCAAACTTGCCACCAATGCTTTCGTCACGTCAGCATTCCAAAACTTTGGGCTATTACTCACTTGACGACTTAAACACTCAGCAGCAGCACTGCGAAGAGCAGGTCGTCCATCAAACAGCAGTGCCACCACTAGCAATGCTAACCATTTATCTGTATTGTTGCCCGATATAGCGCCTTTCGACATAAACAAAGAACTCAGCCAACGTTGGCAGCTTTCTTCATCACCAACCATCTGGATAGCCGAGCGAGCATGAGTTGATGTCTCTGTTGGGGGCGCACTGCTTTCTACCTCCACTTCATAAGCATACGTGTTCAATGATGTGATCTCGACCACCAATTTAAGTAGGTCCGACACGATGCTGCCATGCACCGAAAGCATCGCTGACAATGGCAACAACAGTATCTCCACGTAAATTCTGCGCCTTCCGCCATGGTCAGCAACAACATTGCGTTCATATACCAATATGTGCTGCAGTAGACAAAGCATCATTTGCTGTTCCAGCGGTGTCTCGCACATATTTACTAAGAAATACGCAGCCGACGTCATGAAAACCGAGCACGTAAAAGCTTCGGGCATTGTTCGAGCCAACTGTTCCATTAGCTGCAACAGTGCTATAACACCCACGTCCTTTTGAATCAATAACTGCGTCGACTCGAGCACAAAACGCACTGTTCTAGTTGCTAGAGCCACGTCCTCTTTAGTGTAAAGAGCTTCAAATGTCAATAGATCGACTATCAATGCCACATGAACCACATAAGTTTGCTGCAAAAGTTGTGCGTACGGAACGAGCTCTAGCGCTTGTACTAGCAGATGAATCACAAGTGTCCGCATCCGATGGTTCTTGTCCTCCAAGTGTCCATCAAAGTGCCATGCAATGCGACTCAGAGTGTCCAACACAGCAACTTTATGTCCTTCTGACTGACAATTGTCCATGAGGACACTCTTGAACACAGGTGATATGAGTTCCATTGTCGTTGTGGCTTTGTTTATGTCCACCACGACATTATAAAATGGTCCATCTCCAGCAGTAAGCGCTGCTATGTAGCCTGATAATACGTTCTTATTGGCGTTCCATACCTTAAGTAACATGTCACGCTGCGTAGACATGTCAATTGTCTTTAACATATGGACACTCTCCTGAAGTAACACAAACCCAAGGTATGCTGCCTTGCTTGAAGGTTCAGTACAGATAGCTGCAGTTTGTTGCAGTTTTTGATACATACCGTCATATAACCGGTATTGTTGAAGACCTACAATGGATTAAAAAAGTATACGGCATTGTCAGCGAGAGAGTGTATACTTCTACAAGTAGCAGAATACCACGCACTAAAGACCAGATTCTGCGATTCTTTCAACGAGGATGTGGAGATAAGACGATCAAAGATCTGTTCCATGGCATTGGAGATCGCATCAGCCGTTGAAGCCTGTCGTAGCGCTTTCAACAGCGTTGGCACTGCAACCTTCATTGTTGTCTTTTTTTTTTAAAATCGTTTTGAGATTTTTAAAAAATGTTTTAACGTGTAAAAGCATAAAATGCACTTTATAACATTAATGTTAAATTTGCTGTTAAAACAGATTAGCAAAATATTGCACGTATAGGTCAGACAGCAACAGGTGGATAACGCCATGAATATCAAGAGATGAAAGCTTGAAATTGTAGCAATAACGACACATCACCAAGTCTTTTGCTTATCTTTGACGAAATCCACAATGATCGCTTGCGTCTGATGTGTCCATTTTATCAACCGAACAATACACGACGCATGAGATCAGCAAACTGAGCGCCTGACGTTTCATCCTCGCCTTTGATAGTAGCCCGGAGTGTGCGGTTTGCTTTCTCTACTAGTGTCTCGGACATAAAGTAGCGGCCCTGCGTGTCTTGAGCGTAGAAAAAGAATTTGTACTGCGGACCCACGTCGCCAGAAGCCATTGTCACAATGCCGCGTGAGGCAAACGCCTGCTCCAGCTCGTCCTGCGGAGGCAAGGTCGGTAGCTGAACCACTACCTCAGCCACCACAGCACTGCTGCCCCATTGACCCTGGAACGTAGGAGCGTCCATGACTGGCGTTGGAACTAACGCAAAAGCAGGACCTACTACCTGAGGCGGAAGGATAGCTGGAGATGCATCGAAGTCCATGTCCAGCAGATCCATACTGGGTGCTGCTGGCTGCGGAGTCGGGGCCGTGCTGCGTTGTTGCTGTTGTTGCTGTTGTGGTTGTTGCTGCTGCTGCGGAGCACCATTATCGTAAGCTTCGTCTTCCTTATCTTCCTCTTCTCCTTCATCTTCAAGAGGCGCAACAGTACCAGCCAGGTGTGAAGCCGACACAAAGAGCTCGCTGGGTTTGTTGTATACCACAGCAAGCGAATTAAACTCCTGAAACAGCCTGTCCTTTAGGTCTGTCTCGATGGACTCTGCAAACACGCCGATCGTCTCCTCCGTGGTGAACTGTGCGACAATGGCGGCTGCCTGTTCTGTCGGTTGCTGCACAAGCAGACGGTAGTACAGTAGGGCACGATCACGTACATCCTGATGGTTCGACTCGTTAATGGCAGAACTGAGCAGTCGGCCCAGCATACTTTGCATCTCAGGGGGACGTTTGAAGAACAGCTTCATCGTTGCGGCAAGCAGCTCGAGCAGTACGGATGGAGCAGCCTCATGATTGAAGTCGTCGATGAGCTTCTCCAGCACGTACGGTGCGCGACGAAGATCCTGGCCAAACTCACCAAGCATCCACACGACTGCAGCCTTGGCAGTGGGCTGCTCTACTGCGGCGACAATACGAGCTAATACGGGCAAAACGTCGTGGCGCTTCTCTGGGTATTTGCGGAGCAAGTCCTTCATAACGACAAGACTTTCATCGCGCACATAGTCGAGGTCCAGTTCCAAAAAGTCTACCATCGTGTCCATAATGTGGTCTTGCACCTGCTCCACAAGCTGCTCGGCCGCGTGCTGACCGTAAGCCTCCGGCACATTGCCTCCTCCCGGGTACTGTTGAGACATCGTGTTCACTGATAAATTGGAGCTCACAGCTACGTCGGCAATCGCATGAATTGCGCGGCGAGCCAGCTCCTGGTCTACATCCGTTACGTACTCACTAAGCTCCGTGACAATGTCAGCCACATTGGCACCATCAGCGACTAGAGCCAAGATGTCAATCTTGACGTATTTGACGTGCGTAGGCTCATTGTACCGGTTGTAAAATTGACGGTAGTCACGGCTGAACACGTGCGGTTTCTTGCCTACCAATAGCAAAATATGGTGTAGCACGCAATAGTTAATCTCGTGACTGCCACCTGCCATCAAAGTAAGTAGAGGTTGGCGCATCCGCTCAAACACTTGGTCCTGAATCTGTTCCATTCCTCGAGCTTGGGTAAGATTGAAAAAACATTTGGCCGTGCCTAGCACAACAGCACTGCTTGAGACGCGTAGACACTGCTCCAACGTGTTCATGATCGTAAAAGCCTCGTCTGGTCCGACGGGTTTGTATCTGGCTACAATCTCAAGGATATTGCACTGTCCCCATTCATTAAAATCCGAAATACGACTCAGCAAATGCATCACAATTGGTTGATTAATAGCAATGCCACCTTCGTCCGTCATGATTTCATTCAGTGCGACTAAACAATTGGAAACCACTTGGGGATCACGGTCACGAATCATATTATATAACGTATCAATCATGTCACTTTCCTTGATAATCTCCGGGTTGAGTGAATAGACTTTTAAAATACCAATAACACCCGTTTTACGAACGTATGCACTCGTATCAGTAAGTGATGCTTGTAATGGATCGTGAATGTATTCAAGTATCGAATCAAGACGTAAGGAACATAATGAACGCAGTGCTAGACCACGTACCATTGGATCTTCATTCCGACAATCATTCAGCAATGTATTAATGCACATAATAGCGAGTTCCGAGTTTTTTTGAGCATAATTTGTGAGATAGAGATACACCATTTTCTTTGAAATAAGGTCTTTTGTATCAACACATAATACCATTTCACTAAATAGACGTGAAACATCAATACCTAATGTCATGTACGCAATCACCTTTTTAATAATCTCACGCTTGCGTTTCACATCTTTTTTCAATGGTTACTTCACGAAGTAACTACAAAACAACAATGTAGACAACATATACAGCACATGATAAATTACACGTCATCAAGAAATAATAAATTACGTTGACAAATAAAAAAGAATCAACTAAGAGCATGACGGACATTCTTGAGTTCATTTACTTCGCCTTTTTTCTTGTCAGTAAAATAATTGGAATTACTACTTCCTGTAGGTCTTTGAATACCTGAAGATCCTCCAGGTAAAGATGGTATACCACCTGGAGGAGGTCCATGGGATGGATACGATGGATTCATTTACGAAAAGAGATAGAAAAAAAGTAATTAATTGCGACTATGATGACTACGCGGCACCAGATGCGTAGATATATGTACGTTACATTTCTACATGTGGACCACGTCATGCAAATAAAAAACACCTGACATTGAGCTTGTGAAGTAGCATATATTTGAATTTGTTTGATGCATATGATAACTTGTATAAGTTGTAGGATCCAAAAAAAGGGCTTCTTTCGATAAAGGACCACAAATCATGAAATTGGGTACATTTTTCAGCCGTTTGTTTACTTTCAGATGGGATCAAGACAAAAGCTTCCAGTGTCTCTAATTGTTGCCTGCTCTATCAACCGCGTGATTGGTAAGCAAGGAAAATTGCCATGGAACTTACCAGCTGATTGGGCATTCTTTAGTTCCATTACGAAACATCAAGTATTGGTTGTTGGACGAAGGTCGTTTGAGGAGTTTCAGGAGCCTATTCCAAATCGTCATACAATTGTTGTTTCGTCAACACTACAGCGACCAACACTATGTGAATATCAAGCAATTGATGGTAAATGGTCAGGTGTTCGAGTATCTCGGACACTGGATCAGGCGCTTCAAGTAGCAAACGTAGATCCACAGTATCGAGATTGTAGCCGAGTATTTATTGGTGGTGGTGAAACTTTATACAAGGAAGCAATGATTGCTAAAATAGTGGAATCATGTTACATCACGAGGGTGTACAAGTGGATTATTGATGGAGATGTTTTCTTTCCAGATTGGACAAAACAGTTTCGGCATTTGACATTCTCGGCAAAAACGACTGGAGGAGGAAGAACGAGGTGAGTAGATTTGACTGGCATCCATACTAATTCGGTCTTGAAGACTATCATGTGTCAAAGCTTTTGCATGCTCTTGTGTAACAGGGTGAGCTTTGAGAGATGGGAAAAATAGACGATACAATATCAGATGGTCATGCCGTGAGTAGGTGGTGGTGAGAAGTGGCTATTGACGAGGTGATGATGGGTTTAGTATACTGTCGGTTAATTAGTAGCTGTAATTCTAGGAGCTGGAGTCGTCAAACGACGAGAATCGAGGTTTGTGTTGCTGATAAGCTCTATGTACATATTCCAATACTAAGGCCAGTTTTTGTTGGGAAATGAACAAGAAAATTTACTCGGTGTAGTTGTCACCTCTATAGACAAGTGAACGTTTCGGCAGAGTTGTCAGCAATATAATTTTTGATACTTGTGGCTTTTGTATTCGCGAACTGGCGAGACCTATATACATTCATAGTCACTGCCCTCTATGCTACAGGCTTACTTACTTACTACTATTATCTGACATGCCTGTTACCTAGAATTCAATAGTCGTTGCTGCTGTTGTTGCTGCTGCAATTGATGCTGCTGCTGTTGTTGCTGCTGCAACTGATGCTGCTGCTGTTGATGTTGCTGCTGTTTTTGCTGCTGCAATTGATGCTGCTGCAATTGATGCTGATGCTGTTGATGTTGCTGCTGTTGATGTTGCTGCTGTTGATGTTGCTTCTGCAATTGATGATGCTTCTGCAATTGATGCTGTTGCTGGCTTGTGACAAGCCTGGCTCCATTAAGTGGGATGCGTGTCTGTACATGCTGTTCCATGATCAGCATTTCCGGCCGCTTTGCCGTCGTGACATGGACGGAAATAGGACTGCCGCTTGATCGCGGTGGTTGGGGCTGAGAGTGAGAAATAGTGGTGCTTCCAGGCACAACTCGTGACGATTCATCTGATCGCTCAGGCTTCGGTCTTAGCAATGTTGAGCCTGGGGGGTGGAGGCAATAAACTCATGCGCGACGAGCCATCTGGCGACGAGCTCCGACTCAGACCAGCAGAAAACGCTCCCATCGACATCGGCAGTCCTGTCAAGCTCTTCCCACCAATTGGCGATCTTATAGCAGCAGGGGGAGCGTTAGCCACCGTTGTAGCAATTGGTTTCGCCACTGTTGGGGGGGTACGGCACCGCTTCAAGGAGCCGTTTTGTAAGTTGTACCGATGGTAGATCCTTGTTCACAAGGTACACAAACTTAAGGTCTTGGAACCGCTCCGACGTCGGGTAGATTAGCGAGCGCAGCAAATGCGCCGAGTCTCGCGTTAGCATCCCTTCTTCTTCTAGACGACAAAAGCGAAGGTACATCTCCTTGCGAATGCTAAAGTGCAGATCAACAAACGGGTTCATCTGGATGCGGTCACGGGTCTGCGGCGACTCATTGGTGTCTGAACCAGCAGAATTTCCAAATGCTCCGGATGACATTATTCGTCCCGGTGTAGTGTTCGATGCACAAGTAGACGTATCCATCTTCGCACGCTTGCTTGCAATAGCGTTAGCTCCACGACCCAGAGGACGCTTCTCACGCTTCGGTTTTACTGGTACAGCGCCTTCGTCGATCTCTTGCGCTGCTACTTCACGTAGGATGTCAAACGCACTCAGACCACGACATGTTTGGCTCTGCTTTGTCCGTCGTGCTGCTACTGTCTTTACTGGCTTTATCGACACTTGTTTTCGGTCTGCCTGAACGGGCTTATCGTCCGCTACCGACCGAGGATACAACGAAAAACGGCCATTCTTTTGCTCCATCTTTACGTATACCTGAAAGTTGGCTTGCATTGCCATTGCCGGCTTTGACGACGACGCATGTGTTGTGTCTAACGGGTTCAGCATTGGCAGGGAATGGACCGTGGGTTTGAAGGTCTTGATTCCAGTGTCATTCGCTGGCGGACTGTTCAAAAGCGACATTACAGTGTTGCACGACGAATGCCAAGTCGAAGAATGCGCCGCAACAGTGGTTTGAGGCGTCATTACCTGCTTCCTCTCGTGCTGGTCCGCGTCAGATTCGCTTACAGCAGGCCTGTGGATTGCACCAATCTTAGCGGCAGCAGCTTTATAAGGCGAGCTATGTGCTTCAGTCGCTACCTTGACTGTATGCTCTGGAGAAGTATGCATCATAGCTGAAGTATCCGCAGACACAACGACATTTGCAGCAGGCATCTTTGGCATCTTCGTGTTGGCTTTGGCGCTCACTTCCGTCGTAGCCGCACGCCCATTTGGTAAGTCTTCTTTCACTTCTCCAGGTGCTGACGCAAGACCAAAAGCAGCACCAGTACTTGCAAGGGCCTTTGCTGCTACTGACGTTACCGTTTTCGAGTCAGACACAGTGCTCTTCGCAGCCCTTTCACTCATATTCTCTTTTACCTGTGTCCTTACTGAAAAATCAACAGTTTCTGATAATTTTCGCTTCTTCTTTTTGCTGGGTGCCTTTGCAGTATTGACTTTCTCCCCTCTCACTTTGCTGTCGTTTTCCTTCTTCTTTTCTTGCATGTTTTCGTGAACGTTATCCGCAACCATAACCGCTTTACTCGGTTTCTTCGTCTTTGCAGCCGCCACGATAGCTGTTTCACCCTCTTTCGGTAACGTTGTTCTCTTCGCAGCTTTTGCAATTGTGTTGGTCGTAGAGCTGTAGACGGATTTTACCTTCTGCACCGTGCGACTACCATTGTGGAACGCATGGGCATCATCAATACATCGTGGACACACATATGTCGAGTCTTTCCACCTTCCTGAGCTCTTAATCGGCGGGAGACACCCGATATGAAACCAATTATTGCAGCAGTCACAAGCCAGACTTTCATTAATATGCTCATCATCCATCGCATACCAATCATCAAACGATTTACTCCATCGCGTAAAATGAATTTTAATACGCTCGCCCTTAGTATCTACCTCAGTAATCAATGCATTATACAGTACCTCGTCATTGTCCACAAGTACCGCTTGATTTACTTTAAATCCCGTTGCAACTTTGACATCGTCCACTTCCTTACCCGTTGAAGCAAAAGGTAATCGACAACTGCCACATCGTGATCCCACATCTTCTTCACCCTTTGTCTCTTCATCATCCGTATCGTGACCTTCACTCTGTTCAGCTTCACATTTATGGCAGCAAAATCCATTTGGATTACCCACGTCTTCATTATGTAATTTTGCACATTTCGCGTGAAATCCCTTGCCACACCATTCACAAAAGTGGTCACAACTCATGCGTGTACATTGTACACAAGGCCGTTGTGACCGTCGGAATGCAACAAAGTCACATATTTGGCACCCCGTGGATACGACACTCTTTTTACTCGATGACCACGTCTTTGTTACACCGTCTAACAACATATTATTGCCGCATTGCTCGCACTCACGAAGACACGGCGTTGACATGCTGCCTGAGGACGACGTGACTGATAGTGTCGGACTATGACCACCACTTGTATTTATCCCTTCCGACTTCTTACGGCGCTTCTGCTGCGTACCGACCGTCTTTACCTTGAGATTGCGCCCCATACAGGAATGATGGTCTTCTACGTGCGACCAGGTGGTTTTCGGAAGTGACCGAGATCTTCCCCCAAACCCGCCGACGAATGCAAGGCTTTTGACAGACCTTTTTTTGTAAACGCACAACGTTCGCGCAACCTCCAAGTGGAATTCTAAACTGCGACATTTACTTCAAGACAAGGCTTTTTGACAAATGATGGTTCGATCATTTCGTTCAAACGACGACGATAAAATAAGTGGGACGAAACGCCCTTGAAAGTGTCTGCTACTTCTGCTAATGATCCGCATTGCGTGCAATATATCAAATCTAGACAGCTGTAAGCACACGACATAAAGCTCCCACAAGAAAAGCCGTGTAATAAGTCATGCTTTACACAAGTGCGTATAAGTCGAAAAGATCTAACAAACACATCAAGAGCGGTCGAGGACGTAGAAGAGAAGCTATTGCGATAACCGTGATATTATTACATACAACGTCGAACACAGTCGATGGAAAGGTTCAAAGAAGTATGAATAAATATGATCCCAACGACGGTGGTGAGTGATTTGAAACAGCAATGTCTGAAGTGTCAACGGTTGATAAAATAACGGCATCATATTATCCTTTGATAACCGCTTTTGCGAAAGAACATGAAGAAGTGCAAGACGGTACAGTCCGTCGGATTCTGTCCACCTGACTCCAAGGTAGACCACCTTAGGTACACCCCATTCAGCCATCTTAAGCTTGCCTAAGCGGAATAACGTACCTCTAGATATTGAAATTATCATATTCAGCAGGCGTAACATACCATAGACAAAGCAGCTTATGCACGGTATCTCGGTATTTGAATTGTAGCCACTGCTTCTTAGTCCATACCTTAGCACATATACGCCACAACATCTCTCACCTTGCCAATAGTTTTGATGAGGCAGCTGCCACGTCGCCGCGTCATGACAAATCGTCAAAGATAAGAATGTTCTGTAGAAATTTCTCGTACCGCCCGGTCGTTGTTCCCATAAAATGGCTGCAATAAGGAATAAAAAACCAGCATATTGCATTTTATGTAACATCACGCGACTTATGCAACATAACAAGGAAGTTCTTGAAACTAACAAAAGTTCAATTTGGCTCCGTATAAGTACAAACGTGATACAAATCCCATCTCTTCCGGCTAAACGGATGGTAATGTTACAAGAAAGTAGCCCAAGCAAATTCTGTACATCCGCTCGTGACGTTAATTTGCATTCGTATAATCCACCAAACCATGAGGTTCATGGCTACATGGAAACAAAGATTGGTGGTCATGTGCTCGATTACAAACGTCCATTCTATTCCAATTGGCACGCAGAATTTCATGATCACTTGACCACTTGTATCTGGGACGCAATGAGCACTTTTGGAGCACATTTTACATCGGACGCTAGAACATCATTGGCATATTTGACACCAAAACCAAAAGCATTGGTCTACTCTGCTGTTAAAATTGGTGGTCATCCATTGGACCACGTCCCGTTTCGATGTCGTGGTCTACCTTCTAGACCATTGCTAGGCTATATGCGAGAACAATCTGCTCGACAAGATATGTCGCTGCGGTTCCAGACGTCAGATGTTTTATCTAAAGCGGCAATGCATGAGATTGTACCAACTGTACCGAATTTATATGACTGTAGTCGTTGTTTGAAGCTACGACAACCCTCGCCTCGAATACAGCTTTGTTGTGGCCATCCTGTGTGTGCCACGTGTGTAGCTTCACGCACGATGAAACATGTAGAGTACAACCGGACGTGTTTTTTGGAATGTACACGCTGCAATGACATGGTGGCCATTGAAGCTGTTGTATTTACGAACTATATCTTACGTATGGAACCGTCTTCAGCTCGTACGGTACCATCAGTTGTGGTGCAAAAGGACGAGGCGCGTGAGACGTCATTGACAGGTGCTTGGAAACAAGGAGGTGTTCTTGCGGCACTATCGTTCATAGCCGGGAGATATATTCCTACGGGTAAAAGTGTAAGTAAAGCTCGACAAAAGAAGCAGAATGCTGTAAAGGATGCCAAAAGCATAGTGGCAGAGGTGCTGCCAGATAAAGCAGATGAGCTGCTAGTGCATGGAGCTGCAGCTTTGTCGAAGGAAACGTCTAAAGCCGATGTCATCGTTGCAAAGGGCCGTGAGAGATGGGCGAAGCGCGTTCAAGGTCTTCAACCGCCGTCTAAGCTGCTGAAGTTTTCATTTTTGCGGACGTTGGGTATTGGAAACTTTGCTGAGGTGATGCTTGTGGAGACCCGTAGCGGGAAGCTTACTGTACTCAAAGAAAGTGACAAGCTACCTGAAGCTGCGAACGAAATCAGCATGTTATCCCGTGTGCAAAATCCCCACGTGGTGCAGATTCAGCAGTATTTTATCGAGGAAATTGGTCATCGCCACTTTATGTACATTGAAATGGAGTACTGCGACGGTGGTGATCTACGGCAAATGCTTGAAACAAAGGTGAGATTATTATTGAGGGCAATGAAGGTGTCTGATAGTGTTGTAACGTTTTTTGAGTGGTTCGGTATGTTGTGTATCTAGGGACGACTGGAGACAGATAAGTTTGATTTGATGTTCCGCCAATTGTGTCTTGGCTTGAAAGAAATTCACCGCCATGGAATTGTTCATCGAGACTTGAAACCAGACAATGTGCTGTTAACGGTTTGTCTTGCCTTAACGCATAATGTTGTAGATGTTGCATCACAAACATTATTGATACGAAAGCTTGATGGTATTGTGTCATTCTAGAAAGATGGCACAGCAAAGATTGCGGACTTTGGTGTATCGACATATTTGGAAAGTGATCTACTAACGCATCATGCTGCCGGTACGCTAGCATTCATGGCGCCAGAGGTTCGACGGTATTTCTTGGGAGAGGTTGTGAGTTACGACTACAAGGCAGATATATGGTCGTTAGGCGCTTTGGCTGTAGCGATGCTAACAGGTAACCCTGAGCCACGAGTGGCCACTCGTTCAGGTATGCAGGCACTTGTTTTGTGTGGGACGGTTTGAACTAGTGGCTAACTTGCTCACATTATTCAGTGGAAAAGCTCGTAGACGAATTCAAGGCATACTCATTGGATGGCAAGTACCTTATGTTGGTAGAAAGGATGCTAACTACGCACCCCGCAGATCGGATATCACTGGAAACTTTGCTCAAAGCATTTCCGTTACTCAATTCTCGGTTGTAAGTTGTCCCTCGTTTTCAAACTGCTTAACAATGACGATAGTGTAGTCAAGAAAGAACCAAGTATACAAACTCAAGTGAATAAATGGTAAGGAAAATCAATGGATCAGTCTATTTGAACAATCTCATGCTAAGATCATCTTATTTCGCTTCAAGAAAAGCGTCTATCCACTCGAGGATTTTGACACTGTCCTTGTCGTCAAGGTAATCGCCCAACGCTTTCATCAGTAGCTTGAACTGCCGCTCGGATGCCGTAAAGAGCTTCTTTTTCAACAAACGTTGGGTGTTATCATCTACAACCTTTTTTTCAAATAGTAAATCTAGTGCTTTAAAGAGCAGACTACAATCCTCATCTCCTTTACTATCCGTCGTTCCATTGCTCATAACGTGTTGCTTCTTAGCAAGCGGCAAATCAACTCCAGTACTGCCAAAACCACTGATACCACGTACGGTCTCCTCAATCTCGCCTACTTCCTGAATCTCTGGGTACTCAATCTTTTCAAGAATCAGCTGTGCAACACGATCGCCACGTTTGATGGAGAAATCGTCGGACGAGTGATTGAATAGAAGTACACTCACATTGCCACGATAGTCGGCATCAATAACACCAGCTCCAGTATCAATAAAATTCTTGAGTGCAAGACCAGAGCGAGGAGCTACACGAGCATAACATCCATCTGGTACAGCAATGATCAAGTCTGTTTTAACCAATCCTTTATCGCCTGCTGGAATGATGGCGTCATAGGCAGCCGAGAGATCTAAACCTGCCGCAAGATCTGAGCCACGAGAAGGCAAAATCGCTCTGGGTGTCATCTTTTTGATACGTAGAATAGGTCCAGAACGTCTGCGTTTAATTGACATGGTAAAGATAGATCCTATTGCTTGAATGGAAAGAGATCGTGTATGGAATTGGCCGAGCATTCTTACAAGCCAAGGACGAGATTTTGGCACCAAACTACTTGTGATTTTGGCGCCAAAAACAGATAAAAGTGACATCATTGGATGATATAAATGTATTTTTATCAAGCCATTCGACCAATCAAAGTGAAGAAAAGCAATGCAGTATTCTGATAATATGTACCCATTATACTCATGGGTACGTTATGTTTGGTTGGTCAGTAAGATGGTCACCACATCGAAGACCAAGCCATCCCTGGATGTATTCAAGCAGAGCTTCCGTGAATATCTGGTACTGTATGCAAGCTGCTGATGGATGATGTAGTACTGTGTAGATTCCACTATAATCATCATGACATATTCTTTGATGCAGCGTGAGAGTAATGTAGTAAAGGACGAGATGGAGCTCGAGCAGCTCATGCAGCTATTGCACGAGCCTTTGCCCGTCTCATTTCGCCTTAATCTACATTGTCCTGATGCTTTAAAGTAGCTACAATTGCATTGTTGATGTCAATGTATAATGCATCCATCTCTAATGACAGTCGTGATGGTTGGTTGTCATGGGATTATGGAATGTATCCATGTTTATAGACTGAAGCTTTTGTTGGCCACGGAATTGCAATTTCCACGTGACAAGTATTTGCATGGTCAAATTCCCGTCAATCCACCCAAGTGAGTTTTAGCTATGATACAAGTATATATGGTGATATTATTACTGAGTGATGACGATATACTTGGCCAGGCCTATCACGTGGTATCCGCTGAAAAACGTGGCGTGGCAAATGGATTGCGGACGTGTTGCGCTCTCCAAAAGTGGTGAGTTGTTATGGCAAAACATGCTGTAAACTGAGCTTGCAGGAGATTTGATTGATAAGCTGGAGGATGTTTTGTTACTCAGCACCAAAACATGAGGATGTGCGTGCATTCCACGCATTTTTGCTAGAGCAGACAGATCGTGGAAACATTGATCGTCAAGAAGCGGTGAGTATGCTGCCTGTGCTTTTCCTGGATGTGCGGCGAGGCCACCGTGTATTAGACATGTGTGCTTCTCCTGGGTCAAAGACGACGCAGGTTCTCGATTTTTTGCTCTCGTCAGAAAACAGTACGAGTAATAATCAGAGCGGTCTCGTGATTGCGAATGATCTTGACAAGAAGCGCGCGTATATGCTAGTGCATCGCCTTTCGAGAAACACGCTGCGCCGCGCTGTGGTAACTTGTGGTGCGGGCGACACGTTTCCGGGGCTTTATGATGCTGATTTGAAGACATTGCAAGCTACGAATGTGATCGATCGTGTGTTGTGTGACGTTCCTTGCAGTGGTGACGGCACGCTGCGCAAAAATCAGGCGTTGTGGAAGGATTGGCACATTGGCCAAGGTCTAACGTTGCATCCGGTTCAGCTGGCGCTGGCCCTTCGTGGTGCAGCGCTACTTAAAGTTGGTGGCATAATGGTTTACTCAACGTGTTCGTTTAACCCGGTCGAAAATGAGGCTGTTGTAACGGAACTGCTACGTCGTGCTGGGGGGATCGTTGGAGCTGCTGGATGTTTCAGAAAAGTTGCCAGAGCTTGTCGCTCGTCCTGGCAGGATGAAATGGCGTGTAGGATGGCGCTCAAAGTCCAAGTCTACTCACAAGGGTCACCTGTTCAAAAGTGACGACAGCAACAAGAACGACGATACTCAAAACTTGCACCAGTGGTTTGACAGCTACGACACAATGGCGCATGATCTCCGTGGTAAGCGAGTAACACGATCCATGTTTCCGTCTGAAGATAGGATTGGTCAGGAACTGCACAAGACACTTCGCCTTATCCCGACTGACCAGAACTCAGGCGGGTTTTACATTGCTGTGCTACACAAGGTGGCAGATTTGCCCGGCGAAGAGGGCCGTCAGGAAGGCCTTGCTTCATTGGAAGAGTTGCAGGCAACACCACCCGTTGAGTATGTTTGCAAGCTGTGTGGCGAGGGAGGGCATTTTTTAAAGAGTTGCAAAAACTTCTTATCTGATACGGAGTTCGTTACCGTGACCTCGTCGTCAAAGCCACAGATGAAGAAGCGCCGTACTATCGAGTCGGCAGACGCTGCAAGTGGTGTACAGAAGAAGACTGAAAAGAAGCGCGAGACGGTCTATCGCCATGTTGGAGACAATGTATGGCAGCAATTGCGAGATTTTTATGGCCTAGAGGATGCAAACTTAAGGGTACGGAACTGGTATGGGCTTATGTGGATATGCTGACAGTTTTCTGACACTGGTGATCTTTTGTGTGTGTTATTCAGAAGCGCTTGTGGTGCCGTTCGAATACAGCTGCTACCGTGAATTATGTCGACAAGGAAATCTCTGACGCCTGCTTGGGTGGTGATGCCTTAGATGTACGTGCTTGTTTTGCCTACTTGCAAATTATTGATATGCTAATCTTATTGTCTGTCATAGATTGTTAACACGGGCTTGAAAGTGTTCACCAAGGTTATTGAGTGTGGCGAGGTGTATTACCGCCCCTCGGAAGAGAGTCTCGGTTTTTTTGACAACTTTTTCACCAAGCGGCGGATAGATATCACTGCTGACGATATCTCCAGTCTCCTGAAACACGCAGAGCAGCATGTGGCGTTTGGTTCACTGTCGTCGTATTCGCAAAAGTCACTAGATAGGTTGCCGGTGGGTCCTGCAGTTATTCGAGTTCAAAATCACGAGCAAATTCGAATGAACATTTGGATCGGTAAAGGATCAATTTTGCCCCGCGTGTCGAAAGTCATGCGAAAAGAGGTTGAAGATGCGCTCAAGGCGTGCATTTCAAGATAAGCTTGCTATTGAGTTGGTTGCCTCACGACTTCTCTAACGCAATGAGTGTACTTGTGTGCATAGCAAGGGAAATTGAATAGAGTGTCTTTTGCTTGAAACTATGTCCTCTGAGTCCATACCGTCTTTCGGGCGCTGACGTAAGGCAGCAAGGATGATTACATGTGACTCGTGATGTACTCGACGGGGATCAAAGTTTGTAAATGTCGATGAATAGACGCTCTAAGTCAAGACACTCGACTTGACAATCATTGCAATCAATACGAACGTGCGGTCGAAAGCAAATGAAACGTGTCAATCCCATTATCAATTGGTTTACAACTAGCCACATACTATATTGCGTTCAACTTGTAGACATAATGAGTCTCTTTAAATTGACGTTCAGTCATAGTCGATTGATTCATTCAAAAAAACGCTATCACGTTCGACAAGGTAGTCGGTATCATATCGTTCATTTGTAGTTGTCTCGACTTTATAACTGGCATGAATGCAACTAACCAGTTCTTTGGTAGTTTGTTGGGTTGATAAATTTCTTCCATGTAAAACAAATCATCAGCTAAAGCTCATACGATCGGTAGAAAAATGGTCTTTCTGGATGTCTTGAAGTAGGTCCATTTGTCTACAGCCATGAGAAACCCAGCAGATGGATATTATTAATCTGTTGTTTCGGAGACCCTTTTGATATGGTTACATCTATCGTCATTGAGTCAGTACAAAAGGACGTCCTATGCCGTCTGACGCAATGACGGTGCAAACGAACATAGAGAGAGGGCGTCTCTGTCTCCTACCGAATCCAGTGATAAGGTTGACACAACACGTCACTTGTCAACCTGCAGTGTTTTACATTGTTGCAAGAGGAGAGAGAGAAAGTAGACGCAGAAAATGACAACTGCCGACGTTGATTCCATTGTGTCCAGAGATGATAGGTACGATGAGTTGAAATTGGTCGAGGTACGAGTATATTTGTAGGTTTTGAACTAATGCCGTTATTACGATCCATTGTAGACTTGACGTGCCTGGTGTCGTCATGAATTTCCTCTTAATGGGCTCTATTCATCACGCAATGGACAAGCAACTTCTCAAGAACTTGCAAGTCACTTGTCTAATTGACGCTGAGAATCCGCGAAAGCGCTCAGCGCATCCGGAATTACCAGTGGACCCTACGACTAAAATGGAGCGCATTGAATTGGACGATGGCTGCTCTTACGCTGATTTTAAGATCAATATCACAAAGAGTAACAAACTCATTCAAGTTGCGCGTTCCGATAATAAGAAGATGTTTGTCTTCTGCACCCATGGCAATAACGAATGTGCAGTGGTATGTATTGCCTATTTAATGGTTGTGGAGCAATGGAGTCTCGAACATGCTTACCGATACGTGCTGCAAAAACGACCGGCTAGTGCTCCACGCAAAGCTTACGTCGAAAAGGTAAGAGCATTGAATGGTGGAGGATTTGGGTAGTGCTAACGATTGGTGATGTCTACACAGCTACGTACTTTGGAGCTGGAAACTCACGGGCGTGTGACGCTCCGTTCGGACCAAATTGGCCCGAGCATGATTGACATTATGTTTGGTTTGCGGGGAGAAAGTCCAGTTGACAACATTGACGAGCAAAGCAGCCACGCTATAGATGGCGGCACTTTAGCTGAACGTGCCAGTCTTGCGTCTAATTTTTCGGTTGTCACTAGGCAGACGTATGGCAGGTCTTTTTGCGAAACGACACTCAAAGCTGAGCAAAAGGACGAGCCTGGATCAAGGAAGAAGAAGCTGTTCCACCCGCATTTATCCCCACGTTTGGGTCGAAGAAAATCTAGAGGCAATTGTATTATCAGCTGAGCTTCTGGCAGAAAATGCCTTGAAGTGCATAAGAAGAAGGAATTGCTGAGACCTAAGTCTCAGCAGAACATCCGTTGTAGGGCACACAGTCGATGGCCTGAAGAGTGAGGCTGATGGCTTGGGTAACTCCGTGGGTCTGTTACATGGATTCATAGCTACGATTAATCTAATTATGAAAGGTAAAGCAAAGATGTCTACAAAGCTCACCTTGAGCACCTTTGAGCCTTTTACGATGTTGTTGTACCTTGATTTTCCTTGTTTTGTCATTGTCTGAATCGTCACTAGAGGAGAGCAGGAAACACGTCCTCTGAAGCGACCAGGACTTTTGCATAGTGCTGAGGCTAACGGACTGATCTGATGTCTTTGAACGCATTGATTTTCTCACAGAAAGCTAGAAAACAAACAAACAACTCAAGTCACTTGTGTTTCTTCTTCAACAGGAGGCAATATCGAGCTCAGCTTTATTCGTACGAGGTTCCTGTCATTTTCAGCTCGTGTGACTGTCATTTTCTTCATATTGGTCCGATTGCCGTAGCTTTGACAAGTCTTTGGCTTTCTTTTTTTCATTGTTTGGGATCTATTGGAAGGCTAATGCTGCCAATGAACAATCGAAAAGAATGGTTGACGTTTCAGAAACCACCAAGGATCACGTCACGATTGCTGTCAGTATCAACCTTTCGAGTAGCAAAAATCAATTAATGTAGTCCTTCATAAGACAATTTGGTTTTATGCGTACAGCTTTGAGGTAGTAACAACACGAAATAGAAAGACTGAAGCTAGCTTATCCCTGTTGTCCATTGTAAAAGCCACGGTAGTAGAAGATTGAAAGGAGCGACGAAATGACGCACATAACATTGAAAGTTGGCCGTAGGTTTTGCAAAGCATATCTACTTTGAAGAAAAAGGTAAAAGATACAAGGCAGACTTTAAGCAAGGATTGTTGTCATCAGTTAGACTTGATTGATCACTGCAGTATGGTAGGTCTCAAACCACGTCACGCGTCTCCGGCTATTTGATCGATAATGCTTTGTATTGCAAGGATACACACACGTCCATTACTTGTGGTGTTGTATCTCAAAACAACTGAATGTCCTCCCAAATGCTTCGTTGTTAGAATAGACTATACTTGCCATGTTAGAGCATTGCTGACTGACTTAAGTCTTCTATGTAGGGGTAGAAAGTAACGCAGCGACTTTCATTACAATGCAAATAAATGAATTGGACGGCTTGACATGATACATAACACACAACTGATCCGCCCAGAAATTTTAATCCATGAGTGACGTCACTAAATATATGGTGCTTGCTATTGCTAAAAATTCTATCGAGCTTGGACAATTGTCAATCCCATAACCACGTAATCTTACATTGATTGCTTCCAACGCCACTAAGCTGACGCGTTTTCAGAATGTCCCTCAAAGTCAAAGTAAACCCTCCAAGACTCATTTGGATCGTCTTGCTAGCATTCTACTAGCATGTCAAACTTCGGCTAAGACAATTACCGAGGCTGAGAATCATCCAAGTGCTGGTGTCAATGACATTGAAACGCAGCGACATATAAGAACGAACACCATGTGGCCACTGGCTGAAAAAGACAACAGCAACGAAGAAAGAGCGCCCAGTGTCTCCTTCTGGACGAAGGTTACCAGTATGTCGAGACACTAATGGCGAAACAACAGAATATTGCCGAGAGTGCAATACATAATCTTATCTCCATCCAGAATCAGTGGACGATAAACAGGCTCTTTAAACGACTCAAGGTGCACAAGGTCGACTCGAAGTATCTATTTAGCAGTGTCGAGTATCGAGAGTGGGTAGGAGCGGTGATCGTATACTTCAAGCACGACCTTGACATGGCCGCAGCTGCAATCGTCAGAAGTCTAAATGCTCGCTATAGCGATGGTGTTCTGCAAAATATGCTGCATAATGAAAAGGCTTCAAAACCAGGACGCGACGCCATTCCGTTGGAGACTGCGCAGCTACAGTACTGGGGAAAAATTGGTAAGAATCCGACCATTGTCTTTGAATGGCTCGAATTCAAGAAGGAAGGGGACAACATTTTGGACAGTTCATTACTAAAACCTTCGTCAATAGTCGTGGTAAAAGCGAGCTTCCGTTTGAACTGCTGGCGAAAGAACTGGTCAAGGAGCCCGATAATGATGTACATGTAGCTGACATGTTAGTGAGGGCAATGGTAGACACCAGTCCTCTCATATTGAAGATCAATGCTGTGGTGTTTGGAAATGCGCTGCTCAAGATCTGGTTGAGTGGTGTTCGATATCCTCTTGTTGTTGCAGATCAAGACGGAAGCAGTGCTTGTAAGAAGCCCTGTTCTGGACCTGTGGTATCGCTGTGTGCGCTTGCACGGAAATAATCCGGCAGAGTTGCTACTTCGGCAACTGCAAACTCACTATAAGAAGCCAGCAGATCTGGTAAATGCGATGATGCTGCAAAACAGGAGCATAAGACAATCATTATCGACGAATTGGAGAGCGAGCTATTGAAACAATGGCCGAAGGATTGCAAAAGCTTGGACGATGTTCTCAATCATATTAAACAGAATCAGGGAAGAGAAGAGACGGTAGACGTCGCGGCCATTGGTGCTTAGGTCTCAAAGCAGTTGATGCGGTACTGCTTGGTTTGTCAAGGAGTACTACGCAGTATATGACAGCCGTAATTAGAGTAGAATAGCTTTCTACCGGGTAATCTGACAACGCATTGCAAAATCGGACAATTGTGGCAAGGATATGCTAGACAGTATTGAAATGCTACTTTTTCTTGTATGCGTTTTCTGAGTCCTATACGCGATCTCAATTACTCGACGGTGCCATAATCTGTGCCATTGAGCGCCTTTCACCAAATGAATGCTATTACATAAGTAAAATACAAAAGCATCAAGTAGCAAAACGACATGTACGGCCAGATCATTCATGATCTCTATCGGCAGCTCAGCTAAGAAAACCCATTGCTTGACTTTGCCTAAGCATACCTTGCGTACAAAAAAAATATTCCCAATTTAATCTCTAGTTAGCAAACGCATATCCCAACATGCCAAATGTAGACTCGTAGTATATTTCATTTGGTGGTGCAGGGTTTGCATTGGCGGTGCTTCAAACATATCATTAAAATTACTTAGCTTTGCTTCGGGCACGCATTAATGCTTCAAGTCGAAATCATACCGTTGTTGGAGTAGCAGGCGCACGCTTTTTACAATCAGGAAGCAGTCTTACACAAAGGCAATGTAGCCTTTAAAGTGTACATTTCTTTCTAGTGTTTTAGTACAAGATGTTCGTTGTAAGCGTTAAGAAGCTTGCTCATGATGGCGTGATGCTAACTACCGTTTGCATACGTAGTACATTTTAGGACCATTGCAGTATAACGACAACAGTTAGAAGCAATGCTGGATGGGCAATGCGCTTAGCAATCATTTTGATCATTGGTGACAAATGCATATGAGGCTGGCACCACATCCTGGGAGCAGACAGCCTGATGTAGTGTCCATTTGTCGTCAATGGCGGCGGATATAAGCGTGACTCCTGTTTGCAAACGATATCTGTCAGTCAGTGATTCGACCAGTGCATGTAATTGTAAGTCACGTTACATCTACGTACGCGGATATCGACTCGAGATTCCTTCATAACCATGCGAAGAGCAGACGACCATGATCAACGAAATGCTGTTTTCCGATACACCAACTCTTCGTAGCGCCTAATTAAGCATCATGCCACAATTAGCATTTCAAAACCGGTATATCAGTCAATACATCATACAACCTCAATAGCCTTGCATTCAGCCCCGCCGTTTGCGGACGTCGAGAACAGCAACACCTCGAAGCTAGAGATATTGTCAGGTACATCTAGATACTGAAGCTGCCAGTTCATGAATCCATCCTCGTTCACTGCTTTCACGTGAATCTGACCTGCATAAATGATTAGTCCTTCCCATAACTTATCTCAGCATCCCCTCGCGTAGGTCCTACCGGTTGAAAGATTCGGGTCGATCTGGCCAAAAGCCGTCAAGAATGACACACTTGTACTACCCAAAGTGACGGCGCAATAAGTGGCACCAGCATAGCCTCGCTGTGTGTTGACAACGTGGCCGATCTCGTCATAATCATACGTCGCAAGAGCTTCTTCCACTAAGATGCTAAAAGTATCGCCGACAATGTTAGATTTGAATGCATGACCAAAACAACAATATAATTGGTGGCAACTTACAACGTAAGCCGAGCTGCTGCACGTTGAAAAGCGACCGGACTAGTTCTCACATCTCGCAGTACCGCTAAGAGTAGCATGACTCTTTTTGAACGAAATTCCAAATTTCGTAGATGAGGTGCAGCCATACTTTTCAGCTTGTCAAACGGTAACGCGTTCTCGGTCCTTAAACTAACATCGGTTTGCAAAACTTTAGGGTCTTGAACAAGAGCAACTTGTGGTTCCATGTCATCCCCCCGTGCGAGAATCTCGTCTCGATTTTTGTAAATCTGGCAAACTGCTGCTCTCGTGACACCAAATTCTCGCGCTAGAGCTGCTTGTTGTTCTCCTCCCGCAATGCGCGTGATAATGCAGCACCGATCGCTGTGACGCAAGTAGTTGGGAGGCTTTCTTGTTTTCTTCTTTATTCTCATGGTAGAGATTTCATTTGGTTGCGGTATCTCCATGGTTAGTCTTTTAAGCTTCACCGTGGCGTTAGAATTATCGGGAATCGCGCGTTTTGTGTGCGGTAAATTAACACCACCTTCAGGCCCGTTCGATTTGATGTAGAATGAAGACACGTAAAATGGACCTTTCTCCATAATATCTGTAGATTATAGAAAATCTGGAAATGGGTCCAGCGACCGTTCGCTGCGCATGTTTTCAGTATCGGTTTCGTTTTTGATCATGCAGCATAAGTTGCATAACACTTGATGCTTGACACTTTATCCATACAATTGCGACGCGCAGCTATTGGTTTTGTTCAAGTCGCCGATTTCAAACGGCTAGTCTAGTCTTTTCTGCTGTGCCGGTGACGTCGCACCCAAATTCTCTAAACCAGTGCTCAGCATTTTGCTGGCTCTCTCTTCCATACAAGGATAGTTTACATATCCCACTGCAGTGTCAACCTATTATTAGTTGAGATCTGCCACTAGGGTCCATCGTGACAAGCTGTGACGATTGTTGTCGTTACAACACGATGGACATCTCTGATGAAGTGCTCATGACTAGGCTGTGGTTGGCTTGGTGATGCTACTATAAAAAAATAAATGACATGTGTCACACTTTATGCTTAACGCATAATCTTTTGTCGCATTGATAGCGCTGATACGACGTATTTCATTGATGCTAGAATGCAAATATCCGTGCATACTGCGTAGGTATTGTGGATGTCAACGACTTTTTGAATGAACTGTTTAACGTAACATGTTTTGTTTTGAAACTCAATTGATGTGAGTATCACTGAGGGTGCGATGGTTGCTATGCATGCTTCGATATAGATTGTACCAACGCACGACATTGGTGCACGAAAATATCAGCTCATTCACGATCGTTCAAGGCGATGACAATGACGTTTGGATACGGTAGAGCTGAAATCTGGCCACCAGCATTAACTTGACTTGCCCTGCATACATTGAGAAAGATTACGCCACAAACCCGCTTGTGCGACATCCGATGAGACGAAGTTAAGCACTTTACTGCTGTATATAAGTGCAGAACATGTTAATTTACCATTCAAAGTAATGTTACGATTTATGAGTCGAGTAACAATGGAGTGAATTTGACATTAGCATGTGGTCCGTAACTTAACCATGTATGTGTTTTGGTGTCAAAGAAATGCCTTTAGTTGATGCATTGTTGCTGTTGGTGTTGAGTTGGAAACAGATTTCCATACATACCATTCGTCGCTTTCCAGAGGTAGACAGCAAAACGCCTTATTTCAAAGAGATATTCCAGCTTAACATTGAAAATCCGTACCTCGATGGACACGAATAACACCATCAGCTTCATGCAACGCAATCAGAGATTACGCAGATGTGTGCTGTGGTGCTACAGTAGTGTGAGCGTTTACGCTAAGGCACCTTCCTGTACGTAAGCAATATCAAATTCATTTAAGGTTATGGGGTAAGCATTCCTTGTGTCACGGCAAAGAAAGACTCAATTTTTGCCAACTTTTGTATGCTATTGTTATCTCCAGTACTATGGGATTTCGAATGAAGAAAACCCTCGATAGCTCGCTCACTTTCTTAGACTTCAATCAAAAGCACCATCCATCAAAATAGACAAATAGATCAATCATAAGTAGATCTTGACGCAGAAGCGTAACTTTAAAACTAGATGAACGAGAACAAACCATCCATTCAAGTAGTTATTTCCTCATTCCTGGAATACAATGAGCTTCTCTATCAATCATAATTTGCTTCATGATCGACCATGGTAAAGTAAAGCAGCTAAACAGCGTCACAACACTCTCCGTTTTGCTTGCTTCAGCTTTCATCTGATTTTGAATAGAAATGCAGCAGATTTTTGCCCTCGTAGCTGCACTTGCATCAGTAGGTCTCTTCGCACAAACAACTGGACAAGAAGTGGGAATCCTTATCGGTGCGGGATGCGCTTTTTCCAACTACTCGACACTACCAATAGCGGTTGGAAATAAGACTTCTTACGACCTACAGCTCAATCCTGGGCTCGGAATGGGTATCTACCTGCTGCATTTCACGCACTTCAATTTACCAGAAGCTGACGTACTGGTAGTGAGGGCATCCGATGCTCCAATAACGACGCCACCGGTTGCAGTACTGTCGGGGAAGAATGCAACAGGCAAGTTCTACTCTACTGCAATATCTGGGGATGGAGTGAAGCTGGAGCTACTTAAGTCATCACTTCCGGACAAAACTAACTCGAGTTTGTGTCGAGGATTTACCATTAGTGGCCTGCTTTTTACTTCAAAGGAGCTAGCAGATAAGGCTGAGCGTCAGCAAGTAGCTGTCAAGGTGCCTCTATTCAAACTCGACAACAAAGAAGACAATAGTGATGATGACGAAGATATTAACAATGAAAGTCTCTGTGGCCAGGACGAATCTGTCGAAGCTGCCTGTGCACCCAGTGCTACAAATAGCGAGCAAGGAGCAGTCATGTTGGCCAAGTCGCAACCTGTGGCTCGACTATCTATCATTAAAGAGAACGGCATGGCAATTGCCTATTGTACTGGATGGCTACTTGGTTGTGAAGGCCACTTAATCACGAATCAGCACTGCATCAGCAATGTCCAAGACGCACTCAATACGAAAGTGGAATTTCTAGCCCAAGCAACCAGTTGTGGAGGTAACGAGGATTGCGATACTCGGGGTGGATGTCCAGGTTTACTTGGCGTGACGTCTACGAAGCTTGTAGCAGTGTCGGAAGAATTAGACTATGCTGTAGTTCGACTTGCTACCAACGACAGTGTTGTCGATTTTCGTGGCTTGTATGAAAAGACAGGGGGGTATCTGCAATTTCGTGGTTCAGAAGCTGTGCTCGAGGAAAACATCTATATCCCGCAGCATCCACTAGGCTATGGTAAACGCATCGCATGGTTGTATAATGGTCAACCTGGTCGTGTCGAGTCTTTCACGGTCATTGAATGTCGTAAAGGCGATATAGGTTACTACGTGGACACGCAAGAAGGTTCATCAGGGTCGCCAATCCTTGCCACAAGTGACAACACTGTCATTGCAATGCATCACTGCGGCGGTTGCTTGAACGGAGCGATTCCATCGCAACAAATTATTGCGGATCTTATCTCCAAAGGTGTTCTGCCGAAATGCTCCGTCGCAGGAGTAAACAGCACAACTACAAGTGCCTAAGTTCATTAGCAATGAAAGTGTCAATAGCAGGCGTAAAGTAGAAACAAATGATTGGAAGGAGTAGCAAGCAATAACAAAAAAGCATATTGATCCACCAAGTTAGCATATTTGATCCACCAAGTTGCTTCGTTTGTCGACAAGTGCCGTTGATTAAGCCTACAGAAGCTTTTCAATGCCTACTTGCATGTCGGCATTGTTGGAAACGTCGTCTGTCGAGGATGCCAACACTGCCCAGTCGTCAAATTCACGACGGTTTGCTTGTATTGTAGCACGGCATCTCCGACTCTTACCGCGTCTTTGCCCAAGAGCATGCGGCTGGGGATTGTCTTACCAGCGCAGCGACCGGTCTTGGTAAGGACTTCAATGATGATTTGAGCACCCTTTGCCGGGTCGCCAGGCTGCTTTTCTTTGGTCTCCTGAGCGTTGACGCTGGTGACGTGGTCGTGCAGAGGCTTCGTGGTCGGCAGATAGTCCGGGATGGAGTTCTTCATGGGCGAGAAGCCCTTGCTCAAGATGGCCGTCCGGAACGAACCTGGTTCGATAATCGTCACTTCAATGCCAAACGGCTCCAACTCGGCGCGTAAGGCCAGCGTAAGCCCAGCTAGAGCAAACTTGGAGGAACCATAGATGCCATATGCCTAACCGGCCCAGCCACTTGCTGATCCAATGTTGGCCACCATACCCGAACGCTTTGCACGCATGTGAGGTAGCACGGCACGCAGCATACGCAAGGCTCCAAACGCATTGGTGTTAAATTGCTGGTACGCCTCTTCGTCTGAGCATTCCTCGATCGCTCCTCCGAGCAAGAAAGCCGCTTAGTTTACGAGGATGTCGATTGTGCCATAGAAGCTCAGAGCTTCGGCAATCACTTTCTGGAGCTCAGCATCACTTGCTGTCACATCCAACATCAAAGCGCGAGCTCCTTGTACTACGAGGTCTTGAAGTTTGCTGGCGTCACGCGCAGTGGCAATCACACGATCTCCACGAGCAAGCGCCGCTAGGACGATCTCTTTGCCAAAGCCCGAAGAGCATGCAGTGACAAGCCAGACCTTGAAGGCACCCACTTTTGATACGTCAGTCATGAGAAATAAGGAGCAAGATGTTCTTCTTCCTACGAGAAAAGAAAGATAATGCAGTCAGCTCATGCAGGCTTTAATACCGTCATTGGAAGGCCGAGATATCCACTTCAGAAGAGCCAATGTAATGCCTGCGAGAGCGAACGTGGTTAAACCCTTCGCACTTCCCGACACCAGCTGGCCATCATATTGGTATAACGCATGCTTGCTCCTCACTCATGTGCCCGCATCATCATGGCAACCCTTCAATCTTAGATACAGACACGCCTGCATGTGTATCACATGGGACCATTAAGCGCTACAACTAAACTGCAGCTGTTCATAGGTGTTACAACCTTCTCTAAATTTCAACCACTCACTTGTTTCGAGTTCAAGGCAGACGAAGAACCTGCTTTGTCGACAGGTCATCAAGCAACCCGTCTAAAGTCGACATCGGATGGATTGCTGCTAGCGCGAGAAGCTTTTCCTGTTCTTTGTACGAGCTCCTTTCGTACCTCGCCAATGCCGAAGGTATGATAACGGCAAGATTTGTCTGTTACGACGATTCCACGTGAAAATCGTCCAAATCTCTTTGAATAGTACGAGTTAATGAGCAGATTAAGCAGCACTCGTTTCATCTTTATAGTCATTGAATGTGGGTCAAGTGACGTTATTTGAAAATGCAAAGCAATGCTCTGGCGCCATGAGACTTCCGGCACCATGTCCATGAAGGTGTCCGCTGTACCACCCTATATCAACCCGGGCATGCATGTGGATGCTACAGTGTCACTTCAAGTGGCATCTAGACAACGAATTATGGCTATGATCTTTGCAGAACAAAAGGCGCAGCTGGCACATTTAAGAGCAACTTGATCGTCCGCGGCAGCAAACTTTACGAGAGAGACTTGCAGCACCAGCACTACCCCATATTGGATCTCCGTCGCATATATCAGCAAACTGCAGCACAAAGTCTTCTTTCGTAAGGCTGAAGTTGACATTCGAGGGTGGATCACCAGAGCCGATGAAGGCTGTAGATGTTTTCACCAGAAGCTACCGGCTTCGCTGGCTAGACGTGGTACACTTCAGTAGATTTTTAGACTGTGCAATGCCCGACAGATCGAACTGAATTGTTGATACGAAATCAAGTGCAAACATGTCAAAGTCCAGCTCGTTTCTACTACCATTTGAACTTTCGGCCAGTGCTTGCTTCAAGTAGAGCTCCTTCGTCGGTAGAACGATTAATGGTGTCACACGCACGACACCGCAAATGGCAAAATAGTTCATGTGACGTAGAAGTCGGAGAAGACAGGACGGATGAAGTGAAAAAACTATGACACGTTTGAGCTCTCACGGATGATAGTCAAGAATTAAATGATGCAAGAAGATAGCGGAAGTAGACACTTTTGTAAAATTGTAGCGGAAGCTATGAAATTCTAATCAACTGGCAGCCCCTTCACCTCCACCTTGTACTTTTAGGATATGAAAAGGAGGGGCGGTCGCTGTCCACTCAAGGCAATTGTCTGGATGAAATCAGTGTTGGTTGCGACGTATCTGGTGCCGTAAGAAGGCAATGACAGCTTTCGCAGCCCATTGTAGCAATTATATACTGAGCATCTTTTATCGTCTTTTTCAAAGTCAAATGGAAATCCTTGGAGAATCTCGGGATTCGAAATGATCGTGGTAAGCCCAGACGGACTATATGGGTCGGCTCGCATCACATCGTATCATTGACGATTCCATAGAGTCGAGTTCAAGTTCGTCAGCAAAGTTTGATTCGTGATCTGGAAAGGGAATCTAGTATTAAGGCTTCTGCCGTGCAGCTGCTTTCATCTGTGAAGTCTCTTCATGGTCAACACAAGTCATTAGGAGCCTTCATCCATCGCTTTGGATGAATTTGATCGTCAAGACTGGTGTGTGTTGTGTTGCACTTCTAGTGCTACAGATATGTGTGTAGCAATGATAGCCCAGTTATCCGGTATCAACGGATTCGAATTTTTCAGGGCATGACTCAATCTTGGGTTGGCTTCAACGACGTGCGTCTCTTGCGGACAGCGAAAGCTTTGTTGATGTTGAAGTGCCACTGAAAGTGACGGCATTGGTCTCTTTGGCGTGGCTCCTCCTTGGAGCGGCACAGGATTGTACTATCATTTTGGAATTTACTTCCTCCACATAAGCCTCGGACGCCACCTCAGTACTCGTTGCTGTAAATTTGCCTTCAACTTCGATGCGTCTTCACTCTACTATTTTGGGTCTCCTGCTTCTCGTTGCAGACCAAGCCACATCCGTCGTCGTCCGGTATGACTGGAACATTACGACGCTCAACACAACCATGTTTGATGGCGTGAGGGGTGCTCTTGGATATGGCATCAACAATGAGCCGTGCAACCTACATCCAATTGAGGTCACGTTGGGTGACGAAGTAGAGGTTCACGCGACAAATAAACTTACGGAACAGACGTGCATTCATTGGCATGGTTTGAGACAATTTGGTACGCAAGAAATGGACGGTGTCTCTGGTATTACTCAATGTCAGATCCAACCCAATGTGACGGCCATCTACCGGTTTACGCCTGACAAGTGTGGCACCTTCTGGTACCATGGTCACGAAGAGGTACAATACGCCTATGGCCTCCGTGGAGCACTCATTGTTCACTGTCCGCCCGAAAAGAAGCAGAGCTGGGAGAAGGACGTATTTAAAGAGTACACGGTCCTACTCGCCGACTGGTACCACGATTTGCCTGCGGGTGCCCCCATTTGGGATACCGTATTGATTAACAACGTCGGACGGTACAATTGCACCGTGGCGGTAGCTACCGGCTTGGAGTGCGGCCCTGGACGTCCACTTCCTCGGTTTAAGTTTGTGCCTGGAAAAAAGTACCTGCTTCGACTGATCAACACGTCGGCCATGGCAGCGTTCAACGTCAGTATTGACGGACATACCTTCCAGGTCGTAGCAGCTGATGCCGAATATCTCGAGCCTTCAACGCTTATCAATACAGTGACGATGAATGTTGGCCAACGCTACGATATCCTTGTCCAAGCCAAGTCAGCTCCGTCTCAAAACCAAGTGCAAGTTAGCCAGATGGCGCCACTAGGTTCCTTCTGGCTGCGCGTTCACTCGCTTTTTGGCCTTCCATGGACAGCTCGCTTAGCTGAAGAAGTTCCGGAAGGGTTCAACCCTGACGCACTTGCTATCATTGATTACCAAAGAGGAGCAACTGCAGACCCGACCACGTCGAACTGGGCGACGGTTGTGGCAATTGGCGAGTTTGACTACATTCCAGCGGTTCCAGTAGTGCTTCCGACAATACCCGACCAACGCGTTTTGGTGGAGTTCACTCTTGCTGTGCTACCCCCGAATCCAGATCGGTTTCTCGGATACATCTCTCTTGACGAAGGAGCCTTTAGTTCGATGGTGATCCCCGACAGTCCACCGCTTTTCACGATCGCAGAAGGCGCAGATACCGAAGACCTCCCGACCACAGCCAACGCCATCAAATTGAAGCACAACGACCACGTCGAAGTTGTGGTCGTGAATGAGACGCCCGACCAACATCCGTTCCACCTCCACGTCCACTCGCCATGGATTGTCGGAAGTGGCTACGCCTCGCGCGATGCGATCATTGCGGGCAACTTGACGACGTTGCGACTCAATGGACCCATGCAGCACGACGTTTTCACAGTGCCAGAGTGCAGGACAGATGCCTCGGGGGCTTGTACAGATTTGGGTTTCGTTGTCTTCCGTATAAACGCCGATAATCCGGGAGTGTGGCTCATGCATTGCCACATTGATTGGCATTTTGTACTTGGTTTGTCTATGCTATTTGTAGAAGCAGAGGATGTTCTTCAGGACGAAGGCTTAGCAGCTTTCTCACCCAATATGATTCTAAGTGTGTGTAGCGGAGCTGGAAACTTCACCCTCTAGTGTTGGGTAGATTAGTGTGAGTCAAAGTTGCGTATATACTTGAATGTGCTTGGAGGCGTCGTCAAGGGCCTTTTCTTCTGTCCTTAAACTAAAACTATGAAGTATCGGGTTTTCATTTCAATCGTTACCGAGTTTTAGAGTTTCAGACTGATGACCTCCTTCTCAGCGCATCAAATTCTGTCATTCAGATCCCAACTTATTCAATGTTATCGTTGAATCAACGCGTTCGTCCGGCAGGTAATTCCTTTGATCCTTGTTGACATGACTTGCAAAGATGCATGGTTGTCGACCAGTCTCAGCTACTACGTCTACTTTACAAAATACCAATTTGCAGCTCTACCTTCAATGACATTAAATTGGTAGCCAGCTTCACTGCTTGTAGACTAGACTTGATAATCGCCACGAGCGAAGATTCAGGATGAGCCAGAGCTGGAAAAAACACAAGATGAGTGATGGCTGCTTGGATCCTAGACTACTAAATCACGGTGGGTTTTCGCGTAGTTGAGTGAGGAGTGGTTACTGATCTGATCCTGGATCATATCATGCACATCACAAATTGAGCGCAAGTCCGCGAACCGACACCAATATTACTGCCAGTCGACAACTTCGTATCGACCAATTTGTGGACTAGATGTTAACGATCGAAAAGGCCAAGTCGTAGTACTACCCAAAATGATACGTGTTGGCTCTACAAGTTGTAGTTCTATTACATCGAGTGTTTTATCTTACCGTCATGAGAGAATCTACTGTTGCTACCACAAACACTGAGCATGCTGTTAGAGTAGTAACTGACGCCTTTCTGCTGCAGCTCTTCTTCACCTTCTACTAGCATCATACTCAAACCTGCCTCCAGATGCCAGTCGATGTGACAGTGTAAGACCCACACACCTGGATTGTCAGCAGTGAAGCGTAGCACAACGTATCCAGCGTCTAAGCAGCCCTTATTGCCGTCAGAGGTACACGCCGGAACGGTATAGACGTCGCGCGTCATCGGGTTTAATAACTTAAGCGGAGGCAGCTGATTGTTTTGGATCTGGTCGATTGATGCGACGCCACTGCCGACAACCCACGGAGAGTGTGAGTGCATGTGAAACGGGTGCTGCTCGTCCTTCACATTGACCAGTACCACCTCGACGTGCTCGCCGAAATTGATCTTGCGCGCATTGGCGTTGGCCGCCAGCTGCTCAGTCTTCTGGCCACCGGCAATCGTAAAAAGCGGAGGTTCCTCCGGAATAACGAAGTGCAGGAACATATTACCGTCAATGGAAAAGTGGCCGAGACCATCCTGCATCTTGAACTGGAGGACAGCGCGATCTGAAGGTGACTCAGGAAGCGCCACGGGTATAAGAGGCATGAAGTCGAACTCTTCTACAGTCACAGGGTTTATCGCCTTTGTCGACGTCGGCTCGTTTTCGTTCTCAAAGCCATAGGTAACGATCGCAAGGCCTTCGTAAGTATATCCCTCGCCAGCGGTCTCAGCAGTTCCTCTCGTCCACGGAAGTCCATGAAGTCCATTAGCTCGCATCCAGAATGACCCAGAGTTTAATGAAGCTTCAACTATGATATCGTAGCGCTGGCCGGCGTTAAGACGAATTGAGTTGATGAGATTTGAAGGCTGAAGGTGGTCACCATCAGCTGCAACGACCCGAAATGCATGACCGTCGATACTGAATACAATCGGAGACAGCGCAGCCATATTGATAAGCCGTAACAAGTACTTGTTTCCAGTTTGAAAGCAGAATTTTGAGAGTGGTTGGACTGCGGTGCAGTCGGTGAAGTTGTGGTGAGCTGCAGCTGCGCAATTGTAACGCCCACGATTGTTGATGAGGATGTTATCCCACATACGCGTAGGCAGCGGCAATCGATGGTAAAGGTCTGCCAGTTGAATGATCAGCTCGCCATTAATCTCCTTTTCCCACTCCTGTCGTTCATCTTTGGGGGGAGTGGACAACTAGTGGGCCACGCAGGCCATATGCATACTGCGCCATATGATGACTGTGCCACCAGAACGTGCCCGCCTTGTCGGGTAAAAAGCGATATACTGCTGTGCAGTTTGGGTTAATATGACACTGGGTGATTTCGGACACACCGTCCATTTCTTGAGTGCCAAGTTGCTTCAAACCGTGCCAGTGCAAGCAGGTTGGCTCATCCAGCTCGTTGGTGACACGAACTTCAACTTCTTGACCGAGCACCACGTCGATGACGGCTTGGTCAGCAGGCTTGTTGTTAATCCCAAATGACTGGATACGTACGCCGTCGTATTCGTGCGTGAGAGGTGTAACACGCCAAATAAAAGTGACGACGTCAGCCGCACTTGGTCCGAGCCAAAGCGTGACAAGACTTACTAAAGTAATGGCAAAACAACCAAATCTCATTATGCGAAGACCTGCAAGGTGGAGGAGGGGGTGAAGCTGTTGTCGTTGATGGCAAATTGCAGAATGTGGAGCGTGATGGATCTTGTGAGACTGATGTGGCTAAAGCAATAGCACAAAAGCGTGACAGCCCTGTACGGCCTGTGTACGAGAATGTGAAGAGCAGTATCAAGAAGCAAGCACCTTCAATTCATGTATACATGGATTTGCGGCGAGAAGGGATAGGACCATATATAAACCTCAGTATCAGTGGTACTAATCGAGCCTTCGTATTTTTTGGGTGAAGCGTTATAGACTGGTGTCTAAAGCGGGTTCGATACAATATGGACCGCAGGTTCGTATATAAAGTATCATTTGGCATGGCTGTTTGCACAGAACATGTCTATAGCCACGTATGCAAATTTTTTTGGGTACACGGGAACCATTATAACGACGTCGTCGTTGCGACAGTTTTTTCTCCGAAGATACATGGAAGTTCAAATGGATGATTATGACTGAGTCAAGCGACGCGAGACAGCATTGATCATTAAAATGCCAGAAACGATTGATAGAGTGCCGATGCTTCACACCGTCTCAAGCAAGTTCAAATACTTCCTAGTTGACCTCCTAATGAGCAAACAGTTTTTCCCACAATGATTGTGCTGACAACTTGTACGTTCTTGTAATTCTTCTGTAACAACAACTCTACGACACTGCATATAAGGCTTCCGTCAGTGGCAACAGTTTTGACCAAGCCGTAGATTTAAAAGATGCATCCAGGTGGTGTTCCTTTTTGTAGGATGCATCCGGATATTGTTGGAATACTTCTTCCAAACCGCAGCGTGTCGAAAGTTTGTGATATAAAAACAAGATGCTCATACGTCAATGTAGAAATACACGTCAATATGAGGATAGAAGCGACTTCTTATCAACAGTGCCAGGGTAGCTATCTTGGACTCAGTGGTAGTGACAAAGCAAGAACAAATTATTGTTATTCTGCACTGCTGCGAATCAATCACACCAGCATATACTGTCTGTAATCATTTGTTTATAACATGTAGTAGTAGCATCAAGGGTCTTTTCTGTTACTTGTCGCAAGAAATTACAGTTTGTGAAAAGCTTTCGCGACTATTCTGAAAGAAAGCGCATGAGGTACATAGTATTGTATGGGATGCCATGGAAAGAACGTGATTGCGTTGCAAATCAAATTTGTTGCTGCTACATTAGAGATGTGAACAGTTAGTAGTATATGTCATCACGTAAGCAATTCGATACTACTCGCTAGGAATGCAACACTGTAGCATAAAACCATAAAAAATACACGTGATAGGTATCGACAGGTGAATGACAACCCAAAAGCTTGCACTTCTGAGTTCCTGGAGGTGAGGATTTGATTATATTATTAGATTTTCTACCGTAGTTTATTGGTGCATTAGCTACAACAGTGCTGTATCGACTTCTCTATTCTTCTTATATACATCAAATGCATCTTGGTGGTATTGTTACTGCTTTGTGCAAATAACGTTTCGCTTGGCCTCACGAGTGTCGGAAAAACAGTAGGAAACCGTGATTTTGCGTTTGTGTGGCGAATTATAACAGCAATTTCATTGAGTGGACAGTGAAGTCCCTGAAAAATGATTTTGAAGCTTCCACAAAAAGTACTGGCAGCCACCTACTGTGATTCATTTGGAGCAAGTTGTACAGCGCAGCGCCTAAACTATTCCTCCTGACCATATGTGTCACATCTTCAACAATTCATAAAGCTCGTTTACTCCACTCAACGACATAATTCTAATCCCGACCAGGAAGTTTGGCGGATCTGGATCGAATTGCCACTTTTTGGGTCAAAAGTTGATATGATGTGCACCAATACTTAATTCTAGACGGTCTGAGAAGCTGACGTAACGTTTTGCATCAATACAAGTTTATATTTCATATTGCTCGCACTTTATCTGTATTTCAGTATTAAGTATCAGTGCAAAATCATGTTGGATGCCGAGCTGGAATCAAACCATTGGTAAACGAATGCATTGCTCCGCGATAAAATAAACGTATTGGGCGGAACCTTTTCAAAACAGTAGAAACGTATTTAAAAGGTAGCATTTCAAATCTGAATGGTGCTTAACGCCATTTTATAATGTAAAATAAAGATACAAACAGTTGCAACTTGAGGGTAACAAATAAGTATCTGCACCGCGCATCAAAATTTTGACAACATGGACGACGCAATATTTAGCGCGGCCGAAGCGGCCGTATACGACCGACAAATGCGTCTGTGGGGTGTAGAAGCTCAGAAACGTCTGCAAAATGCTCGTGTATTGGTCAGTGGTCTTTCAACGCTTGGCTCCGAACTTGTAAAGAACCTGGTACTTGCTGGTATGGGTGTCACGCTCCACGACACGGAGCCAGTGACACAAACAGCGGTGGATTCACAGTTATTCCTCTCAAAAGAGGATTTGGGTAAAAATGTATGGCGGCATTTCTATTTATCATATTTCTAAAACGCTATTTCTAACGATTTAGCTCTATTTGATTTCAAATAGCGCGCTGAGGCATGTCTACCGCGCGTGCAGGAGCTTAATCCACTAGTACAGGTTACAAGTGAGACGAAACCATTTACCAACCTTCCGGACGACTTCTATAAGCAATTTACGGTGGTATGTCTGGTGGGGGCTGATCTAGATACAGAGATAAGACTGGACGTCCTGTGTCGTTCTTTTGGCACTGTGCTCTATGCTGCCAGGAGTTTCGGACTTCATGGTATCGTGTTCGCCGATTTAGGCGAGCACACGTTCCGTCGAGATACTGTGGGAGCTGACTCGGCGCTGAACGAGCCGCAGATGATCAAGTTCCCGACTCTGGAGGAGGCTCAAAAAGTTCAGTGGAGCTCACTGCAAAGTTCTCGTAAGCGCGCACCTCAGCTACCACAAGTGTTTGTGAAGAATCAACGTACGTTTGGTAATAGTGGTGATGAGATGGTAATAGTAGACGAATGATGACATCTATATCTGGTGCAGTGTTGCAAGGGTTCAAACGACAGAAGGGCGGGACGGCTCTCACTAGCAACGACCAGTTGTATTTTATCCAATACGCAAAAGAGCAGTTTGTAATCAACGGACTTGACGAAGACTACCTCTTGCCGGATGAACTGCAGTGCGTGCAATTGGTTGTTTGCGGAGCTTGTGAGAGTAGCAGCTTTATTGGTTATGTTTACCTTTTTGTATCTATTGCTTTTTGTAGGGCACTAGTGTGCATCGCGGACACTGAACTTGTGCCGGTCTGCGCTATCTTGGCAGGTGTCATGGGTCAGGAGGTAGTCAGAGCCGTTTCGCAAAAGGACGAGCCCATTTGCAACTACTTTTGCTTTGATGGGGCTACAGGCATCGTGAGACGAGTGGGGTAGTCAAGACAGGATACGTTGCAACACCACGACACGTGAATGAATTGTGCTCACCCTAGACTTTCTAATTTGGCTTATGTTTTTTTGCTTTTTGAATTGCATGGTAATGCATTGTAATTGATTTTGCTTTTGGAAAAGGAAGCGCTTGAAACAGTGCGCTCCGCCAACAAGGCGTCAAGCAAGAAAACAAAGTGTGGTTACTATGATTGAGCTGTGCGTACAAAGACAAAGAGGAATCGTTTGCTGCGCGATGCACTTGATGCTATGATAACGATCAGCAGTCCACTGAAGAAACAGGGAGTGGAAAACGAGCAAAGAGAGTGTGGGTAGTGGCGGCTGCTGCAGCAAGGCAAGAGGTAAGACTACCGAGTCTGTGTGCATGAGCTTTGATATTTGATTTGTGTTGCAGTTATCAAGTGCTGTGTGTCTGGTGGTTGCGTGTGGATCTTAACTTCAGTTTTGTGGCTTTCATGCCCTACGTTGCATACATGAGAATAAGGGCCAGTGAATAAACCGCAAGAACGGCTCTTGACATGCGTAGCACATCGGGTTTATTTTGCGAAGAATGCGGACCGTGTTGCTAATGACTTTGACTACTTGACATCAAAGCTTGCAAGCAAAAGGTGCTCGCGATTGTTGCGCGGCGTTTTTTTGTTTCAGAGAATCCACATCTTTCGTTATATCGAGTTCCAAGTACGAAGAGTTTATTGAGAAGGGTGCGTGTAATTAATGGAAAATGATCCATAACGTGGTCGGTCATTTTGATCAGGTATCTCTAGTCATGACCCGAAGCTATTTGGTGCGTGCAGTATTGCGTATATCAACAATTGTGCCCACCAGGGTCGAATATCGTTTTTTGCAGAAAGCGTGCCCGTCAGCGAGCTGTGCTGCTAAATTGCTTTGGCATATTGACGATACAGCGCATTACCAAATGCTTTTGAAACAACTCGGAGCCATACGCGCTGGATTAGCATGCTAAAGCGATGGAAATGGCTAGGAGTATATGACCAACGATCTGTAGGAGTAGCTTCAGGACTGCATGACGTGAATTAGCAGCTGTATGGATTCGCTCATGACTCTTCAGCCCCCGAAAGAGACAGAAATTAACTTACAGGTACTTGTTTGGATGAAGGCTTCAACGCGAAAAAGTTGAATACTTTAATTGCAATCGGGGCAGGCGACAGTAAGATGTTGTTTTCGCTGTAAGATTTCAATACTAACAAGATTCTTGTATCTATCAGAAGCATGGTCACATACAGCAAATTCAAAACTTACGTGCAAGGCAAAAACCATTGTGAACGATAAAGTGAGGGAATAAGCATCAAACGGTTTGTTTGGCTTTGGGAAGTCGGCTTTGTACTAATGTCATTTCTCAAGACCAAGCTCGGTATTGCTGCAATTGCGCTTACTAGTCAAAGGAAGTGCTTGGAGTATGTGAAGCTTGTCCACCAGTGCACGGTGTGTTTTTGCGGCAACGGTGCCCGGTCTTATCTGCTTCACTTTTACTGATCCTTGGCGATGCGTATAGCAGAATCTGGTTACCTGCTTGTAACAGCAGAGAAGCATGCCCAGAGTGCATGATTTTTGCGATGATGACAACAAGGTTTGTCCTGCGGTAACATTTCAGAGCATTTTTTTGCTCACCAGCCAGCAATAAAAGCTCAAAGAGATTGTCATACTTCCTGACCACCTTCGTCTATCGTTTACCTAGCGATCCCTGCAAATTGCCGTGGTGCTGTTGGTCAAGCATGGAAGACCTGGATATGTGCTAGCGTATTCTTGTCTTTATCTTGTCAGAAATTTGCGCGAGGAACGCTAAGCGCAAAACGCAATCCTCTGATACTTGACAAGGATCGGTGGTCTAATGTTTGCGTTATTGCGGGCACTGCCCGCTTCACTACTCTTTTCTATCGAGATATGGTACTAAGGACGAATTCAAGCAGAGCGGTCGGCAAGACGGTATTGAAACGTCAAACAGATTGGTTGGGTGGGTAGTGGTAACATTTTTCACGAAATTTGTTTTGTCGACCAAACCAAGTGAACCCGTTCTTTGTGGCTGATGATGACAGCTAGTCGTATTCAGTAGCACTGTCTTCTGCCCAGCTCTATTGGTTAGCAGCCACAACACCGTAGCATTTGACGTTAAACGGATGTCAAAGTCTGATAACCGAGCGGCAACCATAGCTTCCAGTTGTTTTGTCGACGCAGCTGAGGCAGTTACCACTAAAAGTAACATTGTCCACCGTGAAGTCGTTGCAATTTACTCAGAGGGCTTCCTCTTAAAGCAATCAGTTGCTCAGAAGGTGCAAAAGTCGCGATCCAAACATCAAGGCATTCGCGCATTTGCTTTCTTCCAGCAGCACGCCTTCTTCCTCGCATCACGCCCTGATGAAAATTTCACTTCTCCTCGCGCTTGGTGCGTTTGTGGCCAACACGGACGCTGCTGTCCCTGTTATTCCGACGAATCGTATGGCTCAGTTCCTCCAGGAAAAATCAAGCCTTAAGTCTGGATTGACTATGTGGAAGCAGAGCGATGCTGGCCAGTACGCCACAAAGCATGGTTTTGTTCCTGCCCCCACCTTGAGGGATGTCCATGCAGCAGAAGACGAGGAGCTGCGTCGATTCTTTCTGGCAAAGCTACTGATTGAAGAGGCCGAAGCAACCAACCCAGAGGCGGTTTTCTCGATCGATACGCCGTTTACGCTGATGACGGAGGGTGAATTCACCAAGTTTGTCGGTGAATCATATCAACGTGACTCTGGTCTTCTCGCAGGCACGCCATCCACTGTCGAAGTGTTTTCGAACGCGACAACCCTACTCAGCATTGAAAAGGACTGGACTACGTCGGGATGCGTTGTTGGTGTCAAGAACCAAGGCCAGTGCGGCTCTTGCTGGGCGTTCGCAGCCGTGGCTTCTCTCGAGAGTGCTGTTTGCCTCGCTGGACAGCCCCTGACATCTCTTTCTGAACAGCACGTGGTGGACTGTGACAAAGCATCATATGCTTGTCAGGGCGGGTTCCCTGGCGACGCTTTGAGCTTCATTCAGCGTGCTGGTGGTGTCTGTACAGAGAAAGCCTACCCGTATGTATCAGGAGACACGGGCGACCGTGATACATGCCAGACGTCATCTTGCACTCCAAAAGGTGTGACTATCCGCAATGTCGTGACAGTTCCTAAGAGTGAGAATGGTCTTCTTCAAGCTCTCAGTGGTCGCCCTGTGGCCGTTGGCGTTGCAGCAGGTAATCCTACCTGGAAGCAGTACAAGGGTGGCATTGTGTCGTCCTGTAAGACGAATGAACTTGACCATGCTGTGTTGGCTGTGGGCTATGGAAACAGCGGCTCGTCATCCTACTTCAAGATTAAAAACTCGTGGGGCACTCAATGGGGCGAAGCTGGATTTATGCGCCTAAAGCGAGGCGCTGGCACTGCCAGTTTCGGCACATGCGGGATCATCGGTTCTAAATCCGTCTACCCACAATTGTGAACAAAACGTGACTCATACGTAAATACTGACGGACTGACTGACTGACTGACTCGATTCCTCACCCTCATGTAACGTATTCTAGCAGCTAATAAAGAACCATCACTCT
Source organism: Peronospora belbahrii (assembly GCA_920618645.1). Taxonomy (NCBI): domain Eukaryota; phylum Oomycota; class Peronosporomycetes; order Peronosporales; family Peronosporaceae; genus Peronospora; species Peronospora belbahrii. The sequence continues at coordinate 169,576 of CAKKTJ010000086.1, read as the reverse complement.
CTTGTCATTTCATTGTATTCTAAACCTGTAAAATATGGGATCATCTAAGCTTGAAATTCAAATACTTTGCCAAAACAACTACGTATAAACCATATAATGAATCTATCTACAATGCGGTAGAGAATCCTTCATTTGATTCACGTGAGCATGATGGAGTATATATGTCACAAGACTAATTTTACAAAGTGTGCAGCTTTTTAGTTAGTGTAGTAGACCTTAATTCAGTGTAGGAGCCATCAGTCACTCTTTTGTAAACAAATGGGTTTTCTTGGTAGAGATAAAATTACTCACAATGTGTGGACTGCTTACGTGTTTACCCTCTTCTTTTGGTCTGCTCGAAGGTCTGTAATTAATTCTATATGACACGTTATGCATGAAATGTGTCCATTTTTATTGTGTTCATGTAGCCATATTAAGGTATTATATTATGTTTCTTGTCCGCTGACTTTTACCTTTTTGCGTACTGTTTGTAGCATTCTCTTTCAACAGGTTGTAGCTGGTTATGTATTTGTGCTTACGTCGTCTAATAAACCTGTAGGTATTGTTAAGGGCATTCAGGGCATCTCACAGCTTCTATTCTCGCTTCCAGCCGGTTTGTTTGCCGATCGCATTCGTCGAGATACCATACTGAAGCTTTCTGGAGCTATCGGTATTGTTGGCGCAATCATTACCTTTGTCTCAGTAAAGACGACGTCGATCAACGGCCTTTACGTAGCTTTTGGACTCTGGGGACTTTTTGCGGCCTTTCAAAGTCCCGCCATGGAAGCTCTCTTCGCAGACTCCATCCCTCCTGGAAAGCGCAGCTTTCCATTCATGATCAAGTACAATATCAGCAATTTGGCACAAATGCTTGGTCCAGTATTAAGCATTTTTCTCTTTAAATTTTATGGAGATAAATGGCAACTACCGGAGCTTAAGCCTGTGCTTGAGTTTGGCTGTGTGTTGGCCATTATCGGCTCCTTAATATTGTTCCAGTTCAATGATGACAGAGCCAAAGACTACATGCTAGACAAGTCTAAGGAAGATAAAGAAAACGAAGAGTTGCTGGAGAAGATGGTCATTTCATCGCCACTACGCACACCAAAGCTCGTTGGCAACTGCAATGAGATTGACATGGTGTACGACTACTCAGAGGAAGACGATATCATTGTAGATGTCACGTCTCCGCCGACAGTCACGGAGAATACGGCATTATTGCTGTTGAAGGGTAAAACGGCGGAAGAGTTGGACTTAGAGCGTCAGCAGCGCTTACAGGACGTAGACGATGACGAAGAAGGCTATATGACCCATCTCGATGCCAAGTGTCTCTGCTTCAGCACCAAGCACGTGCCGTACCTTTTGTTCTTGTCGGATTTTATCGTTAGCAATGGCGCTGGCATGACGATCAATTTTTTCCCGCTCTTTTTCAAGGAGGAATATGGACTCACACCGATCCACGTGTGCGTGCTCTTTGTGAGTCAGCCATTCATTGTCATGATCCTGTCATTCCTTTCACAGCGGTTGTCAAAGTCCTGTGGTCGCATGCCAATTATTGCATTCACGCGAGCACTTTCAGTGGCGTGTCTGTTCTCCATGGCGTACGCACAGCCGATGGCTCTACAGATCGTACTGTTTTTGATGCGTGGCGGATTAATGCGCTGCTCACAACCTTTACGTCGATCCATCTTGATGGACTACGTACCCAAGAATATTCGTGCACGCTGGAACGCGCTGGAAGGCTTGTCAGTGTTCTCCTGGTCTGGCAGTGCAGTGCTTGGAGGCTTTCTCATTGATGCATACGGTTACCGCATATGCTTCATCATCACGTCGCTTGTCTACTGTGTTGGTCTAGGCTTGGAAATGTTTTTACTGCCGTTGACAAAGCGCGCCATTGAGAGATAGAGTTACCTATCCAGGTGCATTAAATCGATTAGATTACCACCCGCAATGCGAAAGCTACATGATATCGTTAGAGTTGTTCCTCGTATGTATATAGTTACCTGCTAAAGCTTACTACATTTTCCTAACAGATGTGCAATTCACAACTATCAGCACCTCTTTTTTCTGGCATGGCGCAGTCCTCAGTATGATGTGAAAAAAAGAAGTGACGGTCATGATCACTCAAGCCACGAAGACGGCCCCAATGGCGGCAACAATTACTTATTCCGCTGCAAGCACGGCAGATGAGGCACCAAAGCTGCCCAAATCGTAAACATGTCCATGGCCATGAGTATAATCCTGTCCCTGCTCATGGCGTAGCACAAGTCGTAAAGGTTGCGCGGCGTCCTGTGGTAAGTGATGATGCAGTTGAGTAACCCCAGGAGCTCGTCAATTAGTTCGATGCACTTTTCCGAGCTACAGAACATCAGCCAGTCTGCGTCACTTGAATGGATCACATCAAACGTCGACGTGATGGTGAGAATAGCGTTTCCAGCGCACGTACTGAACTACATGCTGTTTATGGCAGGCAATAAAGCATCCATCAGTCACGTTGGACGGACACTCTTGGACCGTAGTAACGACAGCGGACATGGTAAAGAAGCGTCAAAATTATTGAAAGCGAGTTTTGAGGTCGATAATGATTCAATCCAAACTCGTGTCAGGTACGATAAGCACATAGTGTTTCAAGGCCTTGACAAGAATCTCCTTTATTCATTAGCGGGTGAAACGTTTCTTGCACGAAAGCGCAGAAATATTCGCCATCATGCGACTAAGCTTCTTTCCTTGTTGGTTTTCGATGTAAACGTCTCAGCTTCGTTGCAACTGCTTGCCTGTGTCATGTAAAATTTAGCAAGGTGTCATACACTACGAGCCTTTCACATGAATTTGTTAGGTGCTTTGTGGAAAGCTAGCAGAACTGATATCCAAATACTCTAGTACTTATAGAAGATTAACGTCACTATTATTAACCAAAAGGCACAAGCTTGTAAGCTAGCCTAGGAAGGGTTAAAAACCCTAAGACATATAAGCTCTTTGAGCTTGTCTTCCTTTGCACTTAGTGCATAAGTAGCTTTGCTACAGTAGCTCGGCTATGCCTGGTAGTACTTGTAGTCAATCTTGCACCTGGGTCTGGGACTACTTCTCCGTGAGAATGGATATCGAAGAGATGTCCACGGTTGGCCTGTCACAGGCAACAAGAAGGTCTGCAGAAGCTGCTCCGTATTATTGGCGGAATACCACATCGTCCAAGGCGCAAAAGAGGTTAGCAAGCGTATACGTGTGCTTGAAGAGTATTCACAACGCTCTAGTCCCGTAAGTAAAGGCACAGATGCCTTCTTCTGCGCATTCGTTTATGGCGACTATGGCGCAAGAAGTGGTACACAGACCAAAGCCAATTTAGTTAGAAGTCGACAGGTTTGACGGCAAAAAAAGGTGATAGTCTTATGATGTGGTTCCGACAGGTCGAGTCGGCTATGTTTATAGCCGACATTGTCTATGTTTATAGCTGACATCGCCTATGAACCGTACCGTGTTGGCTTTGCCACGGGTGAGTTGGGTGGATAACCCAAGCAATGGGCATTCACATGCGGTACATCACTACAAGATGGATTCCCAACATGGGGCCAATCTGAAAGTTCAGATGACCCGCCAAACTCAAGTGCACCGAGCTTAGTCGCAACTTATAGCGCGTCGCCAAGGTAAGCGTGAGCTTGCGGTATATGTGCAAGAGTTGAGAATTCTTACTGCCGCCATGACAATTGATCCTCTGCCTGAGGCAGTGACCGTCACAGTTTTTATGGAGAGCCTCCAAGCTGGCGTTTCTAGAACGGAAGTCTTTTTGATAAACCCTTTCTCCTTTGAGGAAGTTGTTGAAGTTTCATAGCATGCAGAGACCAACTTTAAGGGCGGTGGGTCCGCCACTTTGAGCTACTCGTCTGATGGGTCTGTACCCATCGACTGTAGTCAAGTGAGCATGAAGAAACTGAGCTTCATGGTGCATAGCAGCAAAGTGTATGCAGGTGTTGTATCTGCAAGAGCACACGCCATTTGATGGCAAAATGCCCTGCAAGAAAGGCATATTTGGCCTCGAAGGGCCGACGCCCCATGGCTAAGCCCTCTGGTTTGCCGCGGAATAACGGCGCATCCCAGTAGGCGCGGGGCACCCAGCTGGGGAAGAACTGCTTTTTGTTGAACCTCTAGGAGGTAAAAGTAAGCACGGCTCAGCCCTTAAGAGATCTGAACAATCAAAACGGAACGAGAATGCAAGCCAGGCTTGCTTTGCTAGGACCCCGAGGGACCGACCCCATTAGAGAGGTCGACCAGACCCAACCCTCAACCAAGGATCTTGGACCCCGCACGGCGTCGGCAACCCCAAGTGCGAGGTGTGTCCATTGTGGGTCCAGGAAGCATGGAGACTTGGGTTGTTGGAAGAGGCTGACCTGAGATCGCTGTGGGAAGAAGAGCCATCCATCAGATCGTTGCCTGTTCGTATGTCGAGGCTGTGGAGAAACCCACGAGGTTGGGAAGTGCCCGATGGAAGAATTTTATAACTTGATCCGTCAGTGGTACAACCCGACCAAGCACGCTGGGATGTTGCCGGAGAAGGTCGAGCAGATGCTAAATTAGGACGCTCGTCAGGTCTGCATCTGGTACAAGCCGAGCGTTCTAATTGTTGCATTTTTGAATATGTGGAAAAGCAGCCCAAGGGAGGAAGGGACATTCAGGACTCGATGGGAAATATATCGAAGTTTGAAATTACCCATGTTGCTTCTTTCGGTGCATCTAACGGTTTTGTTCGAGAAAGTGCAGTGATGGAGTTGGACCTACTGCCGGGCGAGTCGAGGGGGTATTGGAAATACCATGCTTCTACGAAATGGTTTGGACAGGCCAAGGCCTCTGGGAAGATTAACAACGATCGAGCTAACTTGTTCGATACTGGCACCGAGGTATCTACTTTGGATATCGCCTTTGCTCGTAAGGTAGGCTGCCAGATTGATGAAAGTGAGCGCCAAGAATTGTATTGGCATCGGGAAATCCATGTATACCACGTAAGGACGTACCCGCATCAAGGTCACTCTGAACGGGAACTTGGTATACATCTTTAAGGTGTGGGTGGGACAGATTGTAGGTCAGGATGCAATTTTAGGCATGGACTTCATGGTCCCAGCCGGTATTCGACTAGACCTGGCGGATGAGACACTATGTAGGTTTGAATACAGTTAGCAGGACGAAGGACCTTTTACGATAACCTGGTATCAGATGTGAAGTTTGGTCGATACGTGGAGTTACCAGCCGGAAGGTACGGGGAAGTGCCTCTAAAAAGTTCGACCTTGCAACAAATGAAATTATGAGTCACAAGGGGGAGAACGATGGATCACAACTGTGAACCAAAGGGTAGGGAGTCGGTAGCTCCTGAAGGTAACTATTGTCAGTGCCCAACCCCTGATATTGCACGAAGACACCAAGATGGGTGGGTGTGTGGCTGACGAAGGACCAATTATTAAGAGAGCAGTGTTTTGTGTCGGTGGGGTCTCGAAGATATGCCGAGTGGCTAAAACTGGTCTATGAATCCACCACTGACCAGGTCGACTATCAGGAAGACCTGACGGGGAAGGATAAAGGACCATTGGTGGAGGTACCACAGTACAGTACTCCATCTAGAATACTTCAGCGACCAAGGGTACTTGTTCCAGTAATGACTGTGGCATTCTAGCCGAAGTTCGATCAGGTTGATCAGGTCGACCAGGTAGACCAGGTAGGAGAAAGTGAGGGGCCGCTGTTAGAATTGTCGCAAGCGGATGATCAAGTGTGCACGTTCGAAAGTGGGGAGCTTTGGGCCGAGGATGTAAGCCAAGGGTGGGCTATCATACCGGAGGTAGACCTTTCACCCACGAGTATCAAGTTGGAAGGTATACAAAATTCCCGACTCTGGCGGAAACACCCCAGAGGATGTGGACCGACTGAGACAAATTATGTGGAGAAAACGACATCTACCCATGGAAAAGGGTAACGCCTTACCACCGGCTGCTCGAGGAGCTATCTGTGACATTAATGTGAATAATGCCAGGTCGATTGCACAACGTATACGGAAGGTGGCCCCCCAGTTCAAAAAATTGTTGGCCGATCTGATCAAGGGATTATTATCTGCGAAGATCATACAGCCCTCTACCTCGCCATGGGCCAGCTTAATCGTCATTATTGTGAGTAAAAAGGGGGTGGATATCAGGCTGTGCATTGATTATTATTGGTTGGTGAACGTCTTGACCCAAGCTTATGGTCTACCCTATGCCTCTGATCAACGAATTGTTGGAGGGCCTGAACGGAGCATTGTGGCACTGCTCCCTGGATATGGCAAGTGGATTTGGGTCGTCGGCATGACCGAAAGGGCGATAAGGATCTCGGCTTTTGTCACCCCATTGGGGTTGTTCGAATGGCTACAGATGCCATTTGGACTCAAGAATGCGCCTCAGATATATCAGAGACTCTTGGATAATGATCTGTATGGGTTCTTACGTATCTCTCAAAGAGCTGGTACAGAGGAGACCGAAGACTTGCTTACGATGGGGAAGCCTGATGTAAAGTTGGGTCCCTCGGTACTGGGTCGGCGGTCATGCATAGATAACATTCTGATACCGGCCGACTCGTGGGATATGTTGTGCGCAAAGGTAGAGCGACTATTAGATGTGTGTGACTATTGGAATCTATCGATCAGCGCGGTCAAGAGCTCATGGAGTGGTTGAAGTTAGGATACCTTGGGCACCGGGTCTCGGACCAAGGACTAGAGGACCCACCAAAGGACCTCCAGTCCCTGGTCAACTTACCGTTGCCAACGACACTCAAAGCCATGCAATCGTTTCTTAAAAGTCGAATTACTACGGGAGATTCATTGAAGACTATGCAATGTATGCATCGATCCTCTATGAGTTATGGGAGGTGGATTTTCACGCTTGGCGATGTAAGTTGAGGATGGGTGACAGTGGGGAATGATGCATTGCAAGACAAAGGAGCATATTGAAGACATCAAGATTGGACTGAAGAGAGATTTTAGCATCAATGAGCTGATGAGCTTAAGTACTGTCTCAGCATCGAGATCCATCGCAACCGGAACGAGAGGGAGATCATGATGAACCAGCAAGCGTACATCAGTAAACTTGGGACAAGTTTGGTGTCAAGAACTGTAAGGATGTTCCCACACCTGCGGACAGCAACTCAAATCTGATCAAGATACCCGCCGGTGAAGTGTTTGTACTGAAGTTCCCTTATCGTGAACGGATTATTGCTTTAATGTATATTGCAAAACGAACACGACCGGACATCGCGCATGCAGTTGGTGAAGCCGCCAAGTTTTGTGAGCGGTACGTAAAAGCACACTGGCTGGCTGCGGGTCAAGATGATTCTCAAGTATCTCAAGACATCTCAAGACCTCAGTTTCAAGTTTCGCGGCAACAGCAAGGGAGAGCGTATTGGATTTACCGACGAAAATCGGGCAGGTGATGTAGACACCCAGCGCTCAACAACTGGTTATGTCTTCTTCCTGAACAGTGGCGCGCTTTTGCAGAATTACAAGCGTCAACCGACAGTTGCTACTTTAAGCACCGAAGCAGAGTATATGAGTTCATACAGCGCAACTCAAGAGTCAATCTGGCTGCGGCTTCTTCTCACAAATCTGAAGTAATTGATCAAGCGGCCAAGACAATCTTTCAAGACAATAAAGGATGCATAGCGCTGGCCAAGAACCCGGTGTATCATGAGAGGACGAAGCAAATTGATATCAAGTGTCACTTCTTACTCGAGAAGGCGCTGAACGAAGTCATCACATTGGGGTACAAGTCGACGGAAGAGATGGCGGCGGACGGTATCACAAAGGCGCTACTAATGGAAAAGCACAGCAACTTTCTCACGAGCTTGAATATGGCGGTATGCACACACCGCTCGCACATCAAGGAAGAGTATTAAAGAGTGATGTTGCAGCTACTTGTATTTAATACGCACTGTACCATGAAGTGAGATAGACCAGGCATGACAGTGTACGACGATGACGAGCTCGACATGTAGTTGTCACATTAAGTAGGAAAATACAAGTAGCACTAGGTATGACTGAAGCCTTATCGTTTTTGAGATAAGACCCAATCAAATATAAATCACTTTGGGTATGCAATCCCTCATAATGCCGTCATCATCAAGTAAAGCGCACACCATGACCAAAGTTTACTATAAACTGTTACCGAGGCATTCTCACGCCATATGCCTTGGTCTGTCGCACATTAAGCACTTGCGATAAACCCTTACCGCTCTTCCTCGGATCGTTCTGGGCCTTTGCTATTGTTGCTTTTGAACTGTTTACCATTCGCTTTTGAATGCTCGTTCTAAGTTCGTGTCCTGCTTCTCGAATCTTCTTTTTCATGTAATTTCGCCTTGAGAACATCAAACTGTTTCGTTCGGTGTGATGTCCTTAGCCATCTCAACGGTGGATAAGATTTGCCCATAATCATTCAGAGTGAGGCGCACAGCACCGCGAGCTGCCATGCCCCTTTGATAGGCTCTTCTAGCGTCTGCAACAGCGACAAGCTCGCCAAAGACAGCCAGAGACCTGTTCATGGGTGCGCCGACCCCCAAATTAAACCCGTGAAGTTACCACGCGATTATGTATTATTGATCGGTTGTAAATCTTTCGTAGCGCTGCATAACTTTTCGTAAGCGCCGGAAAGTGAAATTTGGCCTGGTCCGGCAGTTTCACGCCTTGTGCGATGATGCTTAGCGCCTTTGCGTCGTTCATGAGCCACGCATCCGTGATCCCGATTTTCACCTTGATACCCTCCACATGCACAAGCAGGTCCTTTCGGGTCAGCATTATGCGCATTAGATACGAACAGTGAAAAGCTTCCACTCCCAGAAGAACTTCGACGCCCTCTCGGTCTTCATTTTGATAAGGGCGAGGACGGAGAGCGTTAATATGACAAGGCTGATCGGTAGAGTCGACATAGGGATGTACAGGACCAGGTCGACGGCTTTGACGACCAATTAGCCCGACGAAGAAGTATGCTGCAGAAAGCTCTCTACAGAATGAATCAGAAGGCGTGCCAGACAATAGCAAGCTAAGCCAGTATATGGACGACAAAGGTTTAACGAGCACTGCCGCAGATCCGTGTATAATCATCCAAATGTCAAGTAGTGAGTACAACATTATTTTGAGCTATGACGCTGTTTGCAAGTAGATGACCATCAAGAAGCTCAGCGATCTCAAGAACGGCGTGATAATCAATATCTATCGCAAGTGAAACGATGAAGTAATTACGAAGAGCTAGCAGGTGTATATCAAGTGACTCTTGAACAAAACCATTGTTATATAATGCAAGACGTGAGCACAGCGGCAGATAGCATCTCAAAGCTTGTAAATCGCCTGAAGAGAAAGCATTTGCGTATAAGCATCCGTATCGTGAGTTGATTGGCGTGCTGATGCCAATCGCGCCATGCGCGCGTTCATACATTGCACGTGCCGTGGGCGACGTATTTTTGTTTCACTGATTGCTGCCAGAAAAAAATTATCAGCGACTCGGTGAATGTTCTTACCTTGGACTCGATCGCCGACCTTGCTGCTTCTTCGTGAGCTGCTTGCCGCCCTTTTCTTGCCCGTGTAGAAATCTGTCGCATCTTCCATCCTCTCAGAGTCCCCATGACTCACTTCTTCAGCAATCAGCTTGCTGACAAGATTGATGAGCTTGAAGCTTGTAACTGCCATGCAAAACTACTGAACCAAATGCTTGTAGCTTGGCGGCAGGCTGCGCAGCATCACCGCACAAATGCCTCCTTCACTTGGCCCGCAGTTTGCGTTCTTTAAACACCATGATGTGTCCGATGATACTCGATAGAGTGTACTTAAACGAATCAAACTTCTCCTTGAGCCAGAGCCGACTCGCCATGTCTTGGGCGCGGTGGAACATCTCCAGCTTCTCCTACCCAGACCTCGCGGTATCCGAGCCCATCACGTAAATAATCTGCGAGTCCAGCAGGTTTAGCACGATCGCCACGCGCTCTTGCTGTTACTTCTTGGTGGACGCCGCTTCTAAGCCGGAGACTACGCTCCATAACCCCTTAGACGTCAGAAATTATCTTAAACTCTACAACCCGTAGTTGGAGCCATCGAACGGCACAAACTTGAAATTGAAGTCGCTTCTTCGGCTCATAACCTTTTATTCATCTTACGTTGTTGTGATCGTTGTGCTAGATGATGGCGGCATTTCTTAGAGATTGCAAAGCAAAAATCGATATATTCGATAGGGTTTTATTTCAAAAATCAATGCCCTTCAGCCACTCGATGTTTCTTTCCTATGATGCTTATCTTATCCTACTTAATGCGACTACTACATGTCGAGCTTGTCATCGTCGTACACTGTCGTGCCTGGTCTATCCCACTTCATGGTATAGTGCATATCATATACACGTAGTTGCAACATCACTCTCCAACATCAGCGATGTTTGGGTGGTCTTGCCGGAGGGGTATCTCGTACTCGCACGAGTCATACGACTCTTCGCTTCACCAGATACTGGGTATGAACCTAGTGACGACGTCGTGCCAAGAGGCTCTTAACGTGAGACTTTTTATGAGCCGGTTCATCAATTAAAGTCGGCGAGGGTCGGTGACCCATTATGCATCCGCGACGACCATCGTCAACATCTGTTTGAGATCCTTCATTGCCTGATATCTTAAGGCGCGATGCTCTTGGATCGGTGACGTCTCACTTGTCGCCTCCTAATGAGCGTGCCGATCAACACCGTTGCTCTTCTGATCGCTATCGCTCTGGGACCTCTGATTACTTAGCGGCGTGAGCAGTCTCAAGCCGAACATCGGTGTCAACTTGACCTCTTGGTATGCCTCCAGTGTCCATATGCACCTCCCGTGCCGTACTACCCGCCTCTTTCGACCTGGGGTATGGGGACAAACCCTCGAAGTCCACCGAGGCAGGGTTGAGATATGGCTTTATTAAGCCCACATGTGTGTTCGCATCTCTTTGGAAGATTCATCGTATAGGCTAAGCATTTCTTGGTTATGACCTTTAAAGGTAAAATAAAGCGTGGACGTAGTTTGGTTTTGTATACCGCAGAAAAGGCACGAGTAGGTAAGTTCCTAGCATTTGATACAACCAAATCTCCCACTTTGAACTCGTGCTCGTTCTTTCTGCCTTTAACGTCTGCTTGTTCCTTTTGAACATCCTAGATTTCAGCCATAGCGTCTTCTTGACGCGACCTAAGACGTCAAAACGCGTTGACAGAAACGCTTCCACCTTCTTGCGCATCACAACAGGGCTGATATCAGCCAAGCTTTCGGTTATCATTTCCCCACTAATCCCTAATGTGGCAGGGGGTAGCGTCAACGGAACGCGAGGATTAATCAGACTGTTGACATAGAATAGGGTGAAGCCTGTCGAGGCATGCACCGCGTTATTGAACGCACACCCAATGAGAGGGGACATTGTGCTCCATTGCTTGGGCGTTTCAGCACAAAAACTGCAAAACGTATCACATAAACGCATTTCACGCGTTCTGTTTGACCACCGGTCTGTGGATGGTCCGCCGTGGACATGTGCCCAGCACTTTAACTGACGTCAACAACTTACCCGTAAAACGGGAGTCTCTATCAAAGACGATTGCCACAGGCAATTCGTCTCGTCGAACACAAGATCCATGAATAGCTTAGCTGCTCCTTCTTCATCGATGAAGTCCGGCACTGCCGCTAAGTGAGCCGTCTTACTCAGTCGGTCAACAGATACCACAATCCCAGTGCTGCCTGCTAAATCTCAAACACAAAGTCCATACTAATGGACTGCCACAACCCCGAGGGTACAGGAAAACTTGCCAAAGGCGCAGCCAAATTAGGCGAGGGCCTCAATCTTTGACACGTTTCACGCGTGCGTACATATTTACCAAACCATTTATACAACTTGGGCCACTAGTAATGGGTGCTCACCGAGCTGTAGGTCTTTTCACGATTTAAATGACCACCAAGCAGTGTATCGTGAGCCTCATAAAGTATCTGATACTTGAGGTCGTCATCATGAAGCACTACAACACGATGCTGGTCATCGGACCCTGTACTATAGTACAACAGACCATCGGTCAGTGCATAACGATGTAATCTCGCGCGATTACGTGGTGACAACTTCACCTTAGAGCTTCAAACTCTGCGCTACCCGGGGGGAGGCTCAGGCGAACCCACAGGCCAAATATATCCTGGGGCCATATTCGCACTTGGGTCTCATCACAAAACTGTCTTCGATGGGAGGCCAAAATGTATCCATTCCCGGAACAAATGGGTAGACTTAGTAAGTACCTTGGAAGCACGACGGAGGCGTGCTATGTAGATCGCAAATTGAGCATATTTAATAGTCCTATCTTTTAACTTCTTTACTCTATCTTTACCTTCGATACCTGATTCTTGATTCTGCTTGGCTAGGGCCGAGGAGCCGGGAGGCCGAGGGGGCTTAGATCCTTTGACGCAGGACAAATGTCCACTTTTTTTTAGGGACAAGGGCCGAAGGTCCGCCGACCGAAGGGCCAAGGTCTACCTTTATGAAAAGCCGACGTCTATCAATGATAGACCAGGATCCACCTCGAGGAACCGCGGTCCATCAAGCTAATTGCGTTTAACTCCCCTGAACGGCGCTAACTAGCACGCTTTGACTGCACATTACTCTCATCCAACGGTCGTTCCCCGTCCCTTTTTTGCGTTCCGTCTCTCTGTCCCTTACCCAACGGTCGCTCCCCTTTTGGCGGGTCCCCTTCTCTTTGACCCACCAGTCCTCTGACCTACCAATTCTTGACACGCTTCACCACAGCCACCCTCTGCACTTGATCAACGGTACAGCCGCTTGAACACGCGCATGTCTTCGACTTCTCCATCCCGTAAGTACTACTTTTTTTGGCCTTTCAGTATACGTTATCTGACTTGATGCAACTCAGCTGTTCCTTCCTCTGGGGTAGACCCAGCGGCCGAGGGGGCCAGTCTTGGGCACTTCTACACTTGCCGCTGACCCAGAGGCTCAGGTTTCCTCCAGAACGCTGATCGACACTCCTCTCCAGGTACCCGGGGCAAGAGAGTCCACAGCGGTTCCTTATGAGGCCGTAGATGATGAGAGCCCACCAGACGTGGATGACCCTCAGTTGACCTCTAGCTCCTCCGCTGTGGTGGACCCCGAGGGGACGGTCATTTATGTCTCGCCCGTTGTTCCGTCGAGTGCTCCTCCGGCTGCGATGGGTGGTCCCGTAGACATACCCCAGGTGCTGCAAGACCTACAATACCGCCTAGACGCGTATAGCCGCAGACGTGAGGCGTGCGAAGGTCGACCTACCGCCGTCCTCGCCCCCGACGCCTACTGGACCACCCGGTGTGAGCTCCTCAAAGAGAGCTGCAAGACGCCAACCACCTCGTGGTTCAGTTGAGAGAAGGATTCAAGCACTACAGATCGCTGACGGAGCATTTGCGGTGGCGAATGGGCTACCGCCAGAGCCGATACGCTCTCGTTATGGCGGAGTTGGAGCACGAAGATTGCAGCACGAATTCATCCAAGATTCTCGTAGTTCCTCCCGTGACTGCTCCCACAGTACCTCCATCAGTGGTGACGGGTAAGCGACCTCGGCGTCCACCGGCCAAGACGACCGCTAAGGACCCCAAGGCCGCCAAGTCAAGTACCCCAGCACTCCCGCTTCGTCGGTGCCCAAGTCGGGGACCCCCCAGGTTCTACCTTTGGTACCCTCTCCGGGCCCGGATGATGACACCGAAAGTGACGACAGCGAAGTGGTCCGGGCGGCCTTGGCTCGATCGCGGTTTTCCCGGTGTCGTACCACGTCAACCGACCCGCAGCTTCCAGCTGTCTCAGATGACTCTGTCTCCCGACGGGTCTCTCACCCAAGTCCAGAGTATTCCGAGACATGTTTGGATCTTCAGACTCCATGATCGAGTCAATTACGGAAGAGAAGGCCCCGACCCAGTTACCAAGGCGGCTCCTCCCCAGGGGAGTCACCTAAACTTCCGAAAGGTGACTTCATCCCTGGATACATGCATGTGAAGTCATTCACTGCAGCGGAGGTGGCGCCTTGGTCGGTCGACATGGTCAGCTTGTTGAGTATCGTGACGATGACCTCTAGCGACTTGTTTGATCACCTGAAGTTGACTTGGGGCTGGTTCGGTCCGCCAGATGGGAAGGTTGATCGACCTTTCAAATGAAAGCCGTCGTTAGTCAACTTCTTGATGCTCCAGAGCCTCTTGGTCACCCAACCATGGCTGTCAGCGCGAGTCTCAACCCCCCCCATATCTTTTCAGCCAGTGGGGTGGTTCGCGGAGTCGGAGGTGGCTACCTGCGTTTTGACTAAGATCTCAGCCAAGCGATTTAGGAGGCCACCCACTGCCTATAAATCTCCAAACATTAAGCGCGCTCCAGCTCCTTCCTCTCTTCGTATTACAATGCGCGGAAGAAGCGTCGTGGTCGTGCAATTTGATCGTGGCGAGGGGTCGTCGACATAATATTCAAAGGAATGAGTGACGGTCGATGAGATATCGACATCCTGCTTGACCCCTTCTTCCGGCACCTTCCTTGACCTCGCTGCGTAGAATACTGGTTTCCAGGTTGTGAGGAAGGGTCGGATCCTGCCGACCTGCTGGACGTCATAAGGGCCTCCGACGCCACCACCCATGGATCTACCAGTACCGACTTTCGTCCGAGCCCCATCCTGGGTACTCGGTGCCACGTCTCCGGGACAATTTCGTCCCTACGCCGTAAGTATTTCCATAATATATTTGCGCTCATCTTTCTCCCAGTATCTGTCTCCTACCCTCGAACCTTACGCCACTTTACTTCTTCACCACACTCCACACTAGAGACCATGGTCCACCTCGAATGACCAAGGTCTACCATTGAGAGAATAGGGTCAACATCAAAGACCAAGGTCTACCGACGAGGGGCCGAGGTCTACTCACTATAGACTCTGGTCAACCATCCAGGACCCTCGACTTCGGCCTCTACTACTCATGATTTAGCAGTGCTTCGAAACGATTCCTCCTTGTTTTCTTGCGTCCGAAATCCCGAAGTAAGGCTTCACAATTCAAATCCACTTCATCCACCCACGAAGGGTCCTCATACTCTTTCCATCGGACGAGGAGCTCTCGTTGTTGTCTCCCGTAACGTGTTTTCTTTCCAGTGCGGGCTTCCAAAATTTTTTTCTTCAAGCTCTCTTGCCCAACTGTCCTCCGGCAACAGGCATTCATCGAAGTCGGCCTGATTTTTTTTCGTCCGCTCCAAAAAGGAGCTCGGTCGGTCGGGGAACTCTCTAACCCTCTTGAGTTTGGACAGAAGAGATCGTACATGTAAAACGTGATTGGAATCTGAGTGCCGACTAGTTGGCCAGCATAGCCCTGCGCCAGAAGTAAGGGATCAAGTCGATACCGGAAGGGGAATGGCCAAATTTGGAAGCTATTAATCGATTGCCGGAGTTACTAGTTCCCAAGTACCAAAGTCCATCGGCCAAAGTGTTTGCAGTTACTCGATCTCCCATCAAGATGTCGGGGAAAATCCTGCAAGAGGGTGTGAGACAACGACTCCGGATTGATCGAATCAGGGAGGCACGAGAGCAAGAAGACTGGGTGCGAGACTTGAAGGCCTACTTGAGGGGGCATTAGTTCAACCTATCCATGTAGACCGCTCAATCATGCGGTAAGATGGCCAGGGACTACGAGAATAAGTGAAGAAGGGCTACTATTATATCGTCCCGTTCAGAGAGTCGAGGGAGACGACCGAGAAGTAGCGGCAAAGACTAGTGATACCCGAATGTCTTCAAGCTGACGTCCTGCATCACTACCACACCAGTCTGGAAGGAGGTCATCAAGGCGTTGGACTACCTATCACCGAATCCGACGTTACTGCCATTGGAAAGGTTTATTACGAAGCGTACAGAGGTATGTCGGTACATGTGTGGATTTGCAAGACTGGGAAAGGTGGACCTACCCTGCAAAGCAAGACTCCAGGAAATGTCGAAGCAACACACCCTTTCCAGAAGATAGCGATGGATCATATTCCCTCTCTGCTCAGGTCGCACAAAGAAAAATACCGAGCTACAAATTTGGGTCGACTGTTCACGGGGTATGTGATGGCCAAGGCTAGTGCTTCGCGAACAGCCCAGACGATAGCTGAAGGGTACAAGGAATGCGTTTTTTGCCGTTTTGGTGCTAGCGAGGCAATCTGCCACGATCGAGAACCAGGGTTTATGTCGGGCGTTTAGTCGCATGGTGGGCCAGCGCCAACAGGCTAGCATGGCCTATCGCCCTCCGGCGAACGGTACCGCGGAGAGAATGGTTCAGACCCTGACTAGGTCCATCAAGATGTATGCCTCTGATGTCGGACAGCAGGAATGGGATGAGTATGCAGAACGCCTAACGTTTGCGATGAGCACAACGTAAGACCGAGTCCGGAAGAAGACACCTATCTATCTGGTCCATGGTTGGGATGCTAAAACCACACTTGAAGCTACATTACCTGTGGTAAATACGCGACGTCGGGGATCTGGACCGCGCAGACGGAGATATCACATTCAGCAACACTATCAGCGAGCGAGAGCTCAGGTGAATGAGCATCTACGAGCGGCCAGTCAAGCTCGGATCCGAGCCCATGACGAAGGGGTGGTCGACCACAAGATCCATCCGGGAACTCAAGTGTGGCTCTACCTGGCCCGGGCGAAAGAGGGGTACGCCAAGAAACTGGCCCACATCTGGCATGGACCTTTTCGAGTTCTAGAGTTGGTTGGAGAGCACGCAGCACGCTTGGAAACTAGAGGCACTCAGTTATCCACGTAAATAATTATGATGCTATACTCAGTGTTTGATACTTGAATTAACACACACGGATCTGTATCAGCTTTTTCTAAACCCTGCAATTTTGAGGTGCTCGTTCAGCTTGGTGTTTCACTGCCGCGCCGCTTGCTTGGTTCTGTACAGTGCTTTCTGTAGCAGACGCTTCTTGGTCGTGTCGTTTCTATCTTGGAATCCATCAGTTGATCCATGTAAATCTCTCGTCAGCTTCACTGTACAGAAAAGCATTATCCACATCCACATTCTCTGCTTCCAAGTCTTCAGCAGCTGCAATCGCCAACACTGCGTTAATCGATTTCTTGCGTGCTACTGGTGCAAATATCTCGGTGTCAATTCCAGGTCGCTGAGTAAATCCCTTGGCAACCAAGCGTGCCTTGAGTTTGACTTGGATTGCGCTTGATCCTGTAAAACATTTGCAGCCAACCGCCTTCTTGTCTGGTGTCATGTCCACGAGTCTCCATGTGTCGTGATCGTGGAGCAACTACATTTCGCTCCGCATATCGCGCATCCATTCGTCCTTGTACTTGCTATTAATCACTTCCTCGAAGTTTGTCGCTTGCTATCCATCTGTAAAACATTAGTCGTACTCTCCTTCAAACTCGTTCAAATTAATTTTAACATGTGGAACGCTGGAATACTCTTGCTCGTATCGCGTCACTCCACGCTTCTTCCAAATCGGCCGCACCATCCATTATGCTTCACCGTCCAGGCGCGCTTGAGGCTTGACTAGAAACTGCGCACTCGGTCGCTCTTGATCATCATATGTTGGCTCCCGACTCGCTCGCGTTGGTGGTGTCTGAAACACTTCTTCGGTTTCCGGTGTCTCCGCTTCCACTTCTTCAGAACTTGGATTCATCATGTCTTCGTCGACATTAATGTCAAGAAATCTTCTCGACCTGTTTCTTTGGCGTCTTGAGTCCCGGATGCCCCGAAACGTCACACTTCTCGAGATAACTATCGATCCGTCGTTTGCATTGAGGAGTCGATATGCCTTGTCTTGTTCTCGTACCCCCGGAAGTAACACTCTCTCCTTTGTCGCCGGGTTCTTGCTCTTATCTCTTGGGACGTGTGCGTAACATGGTTGTCCAAACACGCGCATGTGATTTAATTGTGGTTTCTTAAACACATATCGAATAGCTTGAACTCTTGTTAGTTAAAATTGACTGAGCGTTTCAAATATGTACAGCCGTCATCATTGCCTTGCACCATTGATGCTAGCCGAGCCTGCTATGCTCAATCATACAGCGCTTCATCTCCACGAGCGTGCGGTTCATCCGCTCTGCCATCCCATTTTGCTTGGGATTGTACGGCACCATGTATTCCTGCCTGATAGACTTTGACTTGCGGAAGCGGTCCGTACCTGCGTTTTGATACTCTCCACCATTGTTGTTTTTTAGCACCTTGATAATCGTCCCCGACGAGATTTTTGTCTCTTGAACACAACGTGATAGTGCATCCACTACGTCACACTTCTTGCGCAGCGGTTAGATCGTGACGTAACGACTATTCATTAGGTTCAAAGTCACAATGTAATTAAATCCAGACTTCGACACAGGCGTAATCGGCTCAAGACATATGAGCATACCATTGCATCGGAACGCGCACCCTCCCTCATTTCTGAGTCTTTATCGTTCACCTTGAACGTCTTGCGCACCTGCTTGGCTATCGAGCTCAAATCGAATGCAGCACTGGCGATCAGATTTAAACCAGTAAAAAGTCTTCCTCCCTTGACCATCGCGTTTACCGTGACATACAACGCGCGTCCCAGTATTCGATGCCATAGCTCGGTCTCAACCTCGGCAACATGGCACTCATTTCTTCAATCTCCGCGTTAAGATACAGTAAGAAACCTTTCTTCTTCCTTGTAGCAGCAGGCACACTGTTGCGCATGATCACACACTCGTTTTGCGTGATTCCCACCTTCATCTCTCGTAACGCTGTAGCTGTCAGTGAGAACAAGGTTTTTGCCAAATCTTGAACGTAAAGCGCGTTCTCAAGGCGAGCATCAATTGATAGCCGTCCATTCCAAACACGCAGCTTCACTACTCCCTTTACCAGAACCTTGAGTTTTACGTCGCTCTTCCCGCTTGAGATGCTGCGCGAATGTTGCACTTCCGTGTACTCTCAAACGCATATTACGATCCTTGTATAATCCGATGCTCCGCTGCCCATGACCCAGCTGTCACTTATTGAGACTTCACTGGCAGTAGACGCAACATTTGACTGGTAATTAGCGGTATCCCTTGGTCCACGGCTTGAGCGACAGTACCTTGCATAATGGACAAATGCCACAATCAAAACACGCTCCTGTAGGCTTTGTCGAGCGGTACCACATGGCAGGGCTGTTAATATTCGCTGATGCGAATTACGCAGGCAATAACGACACACGGTGCTCACCAACAGGCTACATGTTCTTGCTAAACGGCAGTGCAATCTCGGAAGAGTACAAGCCCCAGCCAACAGTGCTGCATCGTAAACCAGAGCTTTTCACTTTCAATACTAAATCCTCTACACTATTCGACTCCCGTTTCACTCACACCACACACAAAAACCCTAGACAAGCAAGATGCTTGTGTTAGGTTCCTACAAATATGATACCTGAAGGTAGGATACCCATAGAGATACATAAAAGGTACGACAGACAGATACAGTCTAGCAGGTCCAATAAAGTTAAATTCACTTGTTGATTTTCCGTCCTGGCCAAAAGTCTTTCGTCACTTTAATCCCACGCATCGACTCCTTTAGTACAAATTGATATTGTTGCTATAAAACGCATGCTTATAGCTATTGAAAGGCTTCTTGTATTCCGAGACGTGCGTACAACCAGGGTTAGCAACTTGGATTAAGGCAGCTTTGGGCTCGTTTTCAATACTTAAGTAAGATTTATATATTCCAAAAACATGTACTGTTGGCGGCTTGAGCCACTATTGTAGGTTTCTCTATAGCCTGCCCTGACTTTAGAAGTACTGCTAGAGTAGCAATTAGCACACTTACCAGATCAGCTTAACCATTTTAGTATAGTGGTGTTGCAATGAATACGCTTGTATAGAATAGGTAGAGCTTTAATGACTCATATACAAAATTGATATCTATTTGCTTGTTTTTACCTTGTGAGCTCTGTGAGGAAAACTTTTACTGTAACAAGCAAGACAATGTTATTTGGCTACAATTATTTGATCTGGAAACCCGTATCACCAACGGCATGTGGCAAAGCGCTATACAAGCTTAATTTCACTCACTTTGTGTTTCAAGTGATTTAAGCGCTTTCCTTAACGCTTCTTTGTAGCAACTTCCTTTTCGAGCTAATGTTTTTGCTACTTTTTGTTTAAAAAAATTGATCTGGAAACAAGTGTAAGGCATCTGTACTTTTTTTAACTTCAATGTTTAGATTAGTGCCGTGTTTCCACGGGTCCACGAATGTGACTAGCGGAGAATATGGTCACGATATTTAGCATACCTTTACAGATTTTCTTTCGCTCCTGTATTGCAGCTGCATTCATGATTTTAAAACTATTAAGAGAAGTTTAAATCCATCAACTCAAAAGCTTAAACATCCCAAGCAGCAGCAGAAACTTTAGAACAGAGACTTGTAAGCTGCAGTCTGTATAAAGAAGCTTTGTCCATCGAAGTAATATATAATGAAATAAAGACCGTAGCCCCGGTCGCGTTCGAGGAGAGAGTCATTGCTTGGGTTCGAATAAAAAAAGGAAGTTGTTTGTAAAATTAACAGCGTGTAGTATATATATTATATGTTCTCTATTTTCAATCAGTAGACCTTGTGGCGCAATGGATAGCGCATCTGACTTCTAATCAGGGGGTTGTGGGTTCGAGTCCCATCAAGGTCGTTTTCTCCACCATTTTTACATCGACAACTCTAATTGAATTCGTCGTCGGTACATCTACTTTAGCTATAACGGATGCAGCTTTTTTATCAGCTAAATATAATGCCTACTATACTGAATTGCTACACAACCGTATTTCACGTTACTTTATAAATATTTTATCATTTGTACGGTTTAAGCTTGTCAATTCTTCTAGATTTTTCCGTACCCAGAATATCCTAGCAAAAATTCTTGCTACGAAAACAGCACTCTGATTCGCGGCGCAAGGAAGTTTATGACAGTGTGCAGCGTCACAGATGACGCCACGAGCAGAATAGACCATAACCGCGTGCTCACGGAGTACCAAGTCTGGTCGTTTGTTGAGTAGTCGTGCGGTATTAAATCTCTACCACACAGAAAGAACTGCAAGCTACAATGCTGCCGACGTAGAAAAAACATACATACGTTTTGGACATATTTTTTTATTTCTGCGCACAAGGATACGTGTATCAACTTACACACACGAAGCTATCCAGATGCGCACAGTGTGCATCCTTGTGGCCGTATAACAGGCGCTGCACGTCACTATCGCATCTCGATTGGGTATCGTAATTAAGATCATTCAGCTGCGTTGTAAATAGTCGACACGGTAGAAATGGGCTTCACTCATAATCTTACTCATTACTCACTCATTTTATCTACGTGAAGGTAAATCTCTTACGGAATTAGGTATATCAGGATGTAACAGGGTTACACAAAGGTGTGTATTTTGCATACCCTACTACACCGTTTTGGTGTGGCTGCACTTTAAGTTTATAGGTGGGTTGATGTGACCGTGCGTAAGGTACAATGGGCTCACATTGTGGCAAAGAGCTACGTAATTGTGGTGAAGCGCTTTCGCAATGTGGAGAACCCAAGGACCAGTGGATTAAATGAACAAGGGACCGCAAACCATGAAAAATGAACAGAGAGAAAGGAGGCCACAGAGGCGAAGCGACGGTTGAACGAGAAGGATTTGCAGGCCCAGCAACGAGGAAATCACTGCAAGGGTATCGGTTAAACGGTACTGAAGAAAGTTGACTGCGGTCATTATTGAAGCCCGGTGCCTTATCGGTAAACCCCGGTCTCTCATCGGTAGACCTTGGTCCCTCATCGGTAAATTTCGGTCCCTCATTGGTAAATTTCGGTCCCTCAGGGTCGATCATGTCACTCATCGGTAGACATCGGTATTTTAAGGCAGATTTTGTTCCCTCAAGGGTGACCTCCCCTCGGTCTCTTAGAACCAAGCTACTCCTGTCTAATCAACGTAAGGAATTAAGGAAAAAGGATTGAGTATAGGAGCTAAAGGAAACGACTATAATAACTACTATTCGATTTGCGATCCGCGTGGCACGACCATGAGGAACTTGTTAAGTCTGCTCACCTGTTCCGGTGAGAGACACACTTTGGTCCTTCGTCGAAGACAGTCGTGTGTTAAGACTGATATGCAAAGAGAACCCCAGGAAGTACATGGCCTGTGAATTTGTCTTGAGTAGCCCCCTATCGACGCGCTGTTAGAAGCGGTAACCCTACCCTAGTGGCTCGGGAGCAAGTAGAGGTCAGACTGTTAACACCCCTAAGACAATCAAGGGAAGGCAAGTGAATAATTTGGTGATAAGTCTACCCTCGACCAAGTCGACCGAGTGGCCCCGAGTAAAGCATATCCACTCGCCCCCCCCAAGTCAACCTCTTTCAAGGCCGAGATCTACGTCGCCACCAAGTCTTCAGAAGAGTGCAACTCACCAGCCGACGGGTACACAAGGTGAAAGAAGGTCCATACGCGGCATCGAGGTACCTTCTGCGACAGACGGTAGTCCGGCACAGTGAGTGGCTTAGGGTCTCATCACGCATTCTAAGAACACATTTCACTACATGGTCTTAGTACTTGATTAAGTACTATGGATAATATGTGCTATAACAAGAAGGCTTCGGAACCAGTAAATAGTGGCTTTCAATAAGTATAGAGTAGGTGCTTCTGTAGTGCTCGAAGATAAACATAAAAATTAATCAGATTTTATAACCTGGTCTGTAGCATACGTGCTTGAGCGGTAGTCCTTGTGAAAAGGAAGTTGTATCTTGGATACTGGGTCTCTTTGAGACGTGGTTAATATTAACCAAAAGGCACAAGCTTGTAAGCTAGCCTAGGAAGGGTTAAAAACCCTAAGACATATAAGCTCTTTGAGCTTGTCTTCCTTTGCACTTAGTGCATAAGTAGCTTTGCTACAGTAGCTCGGCTATACCTGGTAGCACTTGTAGTCAATCTTGCACCTGGGTCTGGGACTACTTCTCCGTGAGCATGGATATCGAAGAGATGTCCACGGTTGGCCTGTCACAGGCAACAAGAAGGTCTGCAGAAGCTGCTCCGTATCATTGGCGGAATACCACATCGTCCAAGGCGCAAAAGAGGTTAGCAAGCGTATACGTGTGCTTGAAGAGTATTCACAACGCTCTAGTCCAGTAAGTAAAGGCACAGATGCCTTCTTCTGCGCATTCGTATATGGCGACTATGGCGCAAGAAGTGGTACACAGACCAAAGCCCATTTGGGGGGGGGGGGGGGGGGGGGGGGGGGGGGGGGGGGGGGGGGGTGGGGGGGGGGGGGGGGGGGGGGGGGGGGGGGGTTTTTGAGGAGGAGGTGTTTTTTGTTTTAAGAGGACGTCGTTTTTGTTTTTAGAGGACACGCTTATGAACCGTGCGGTGTTGGGTTTGCCAAGGGTGAGTTGGGTAGATAACCCAGCAATGGGCATTCACATGCGGAACATCACTGCATGATGGATTCCCAACATGGGGCCGATCTGAAAGTTCAGATGACCCGCCAAAATCAAGCGCAACAATCTTAGTCGCAACTTTTGGCGTGTCGCCAAGGTAAGCGTGAGCTTGCGGTATATGTGCAAGAGTTGAGAACTCTTACTGCCACCATGACAATGGATCCTCTGACCGAGGCAGTGACCATCACGGTCTTTATAGAAGGCTTTAAGCTGCCGTTGTCAGAACGAAAGTCTTTTGAGTAATCCGTGCTCAACTGAGGAAGTTGTTGGGGTGTATTGAGGGTTACCGGTACAACCCGAACTCTAAGGCTTATTATTTGCGGCAGAATTCTTACGATAATTGCGTCATAGTTGATTAGAGAGTAGGTTGATAGGAGAATTCCTGATTTAAATAACGACCACATATAAAATCTTTGGTGCGAACAGTCGCCTGATTTATCTGTGGACATTATATAAATCCGGCAGTAGTAAGAATAACCTCCGACTAAACGACTTTCGAATCTTCATTCAACTGAGCAAGTATTTCCTACTCCGCTCCCTCCAGTATCCCAGCTCCCTCTTCCTCTTCGAGGTGTATCTATTGGTTATGAGCCCAAGTGCCATGTCCTCGTCTCAAGATCCCTCGGTAAAGGTCTCCATGGATCATTTTAATGGAGACAACAACGCGACTTATAGCCGCTACATGCGTGGCGTGTTCCTAACCAAGTCGGAGTGGCACGTCATCAACTGCGTGATGTCGCCGACGTTTGTGGACCCGCGCGCCATGGAGGACTATGTCAAGTCCAGCAACGCCGCTTTCAGTCTTATGCTTTTGCATATGGACGCGGACTATCATCACGAGGGTGATGATTGCGAGGAAGCATGGGTTGCGTGGGCGCGGATCAAAACACTGTACGGCGGATCTCAGAAGGCTGGGCGCATCTACTTGAAGCGCCAGCTTTTTGGAAGGCGGCAATGTGTTGCATCATTGCAATGAGTTCATCTACATTAGCGCAAAGCATACTGTCATCGACACCAAGTGGAGGACGAGGACGCTGCGATCTGCTTACTGCGCAGTCTGCCCAAGAGTTTCGAGAACGTGATTCTCAAGTTGAAGATGAACAGCGCAGAGCTTCGATCGCGGGACGTCGTGAAAGTGCTCACGAACGAGCATGTTAAGTGAAAACTTGTGAAGACTACGGTGATCAAGACTGAAGACGCGGCCAAGGCGTCCAATACCGAGCGGAACCGCACTAATGCACCAACTGCGGAAAATTGGAGCATACAGTGGACCCGTGCTGGACCAAGCAGAAGAACAAAAACAAGGGCCCAAGACGCGGCGGGAATGGTCGTGGACACGAGGCAAATAATGTCCACTGGCGCAGCGAGGACGACTACGAGCAGCATGATCAAGTCGCTTTTGCAGTTTTGCTTGAGGTTTTCACGGGCAAGAATATGCCAGGGATGTAGGCGGTCGACACCGGCGCAACGCACCACATCGGCAGCGACAAGGCCAAGTTTGCAATTCTAGATGAGCGCATGAAGTCGAACTATCGGTGGCTGACGGCAACAAGGCTCCAATCAAGGGTGTGGAAACCATCATCGAGCGAGTGCTTCTGCTCAATAACGACGAATGCGACATCGAGATCAAGGATGCACTGTTTGTGCCAACCATGAACAAGAATCAGCTTTCGGTGCCGCAGATTAACAAGAGCGGCAAGTCTCAAGTGGTGTTCGACGGTTCCAAGATGCATGTGGCAAGAAAGACTCGACACAAGTGGTGGCAACAGCCGATCTTGTCGATGGACTCTACTGGCTTCGGAACCCACAACGGTCAGCAAACATTGCGACTAATGTCCGAGCCATCAATCTGCACGCGCGCATAAGTTACGTGCCACTTGATGTTCTTTGCAAGATGGTGGGTGACCAGTGGTATAATGATTAAGGACGCAAAGATGCCGGTCAAGTCAAGTCGATCAAGTATATGCCGCGGATGTCAACAAGGGAATATGGTCCAAAAACCATTCCCCAGTAATCGCGACAAAAAAATGCGCCGCTACGACACATTTGAGCTGATCCACTTCGACATCTGTAGCCCGATGGAAGAAGTCATGATCGGTGGTAGCAGATAATTACTGTTGATTGCGGACGAAGCTAGTGAGTACATGCAGGGCTTCTGTTTGCAAGCCAAGTCTGAGAGCGAGTATGTCATCAAGAGCTACATCACCAAGATCCAGACTCAATTTGGCAAGACACTCAAGTTTGTTCGTCATGATGGAGCTCGAGAATCTGCGACCAGTTAGCTCAAGACGTTTTACGAAGGCCAAGGCATCGAGCAGCAGACAACAGTTCCATGTGTGCATCAGACGAATGGCACTGCAGAACGCATCATCCAAACCATCGTGACAATCGGGCGCAGTTTTCTGCATCACGCCAAGTTGGACAAGTGTTTTTGGGCAGAAGCAGCAATGACGGCATTTTACGTGAAGAATCGTCTTCCATCGCCTAAGGTACGAAACATGACACCATCCTAGATCGTGTGCAAGTCCAAGCCAAGCGTCAAACAAATGCGTGTTTTGGGATGCCAAGCCTACATCCTGACGCCAAGTGAGAAGCATCTCAAGTGGGACTCCAAGGCTTGTGTTGGCATTTTCATGGGGTATGTAGAAGTGTCGAAGGGGGGGGGAAAAAAAAAAAAAAAGAAGAGAAGGGGGGAGGGGGGGAGAAGAAAAAAAGGAGAGAGAGGAGGAAAAAGAAAGGGAAGGAAGGGAGAAAAGAAGAGAGAAAGGGGCCTAAAACTTTCCAAGATGCGATGAGTGGACCAAACCAAATGCATTGACGCAAAGCCATTCCACCAACTAGAGTCGATGCAGCTTCGTGGTGTCTTTCGTGCTGCAAAATTGCCGAGTAACCAGCGCGCCATCGGTACCAAATGGGTGTTCAAGATCAAATGCAAGGCAAATAGATTGATCTAGAAGTTCAAGGCGCGTCTTGTTGCCAAGGGTTTAAAGCAGAATTACGGCATCGATTATACAAAACGTTCTCGCCGGTCGTAAGTATGTGACTTTACGCATGGTTATTGCGATCACCAAGTACTTCGACTGGCATCTAAACCAACTTGACGTGGTTACAAAATTCTCGTACGGAGTAATGAAGGAGCAAGTATTTTGCGTCATTCCAGAAGGCGTTGAGATGGATGATGGGTGACTTTGACTGTTTGGGATTGGTGAAGGCACTCTACGGTCTTAAGCAAGCCTCGCGCTTTTGGAACGAGACTTTCGACGAGTTTGTGCGCTCAATTGGATTTCGAGTATCATCATTTGATCCATGTTTGTACATCAAAGTTGTGGATGGTCAGTGCGTACTGCTGCTCCTATACGTGGTTGATGTTCTGGTAACAGGTAGTTTAATTAACCTAATTGCACAGACCAAAGTGACCTCAAGATGTGTTTTAAGATGAACGACAGCACCAAGTGCACATTTGTTTTAGGTATCAAGCTAATGGATGAACCTGTTGATAGTGTCACCATGTGCCAGCGACGCTATGTCGATGACATTCTCAAGCGTTTTGGCATGAGCGAGTGCAAGGCTGCCATAAGTCCGGTCGATATAAGATCTCGACTAGTGCCCAGCAGTAAACGCGACCAAATTGGATGCTCCGTTTCGTGAAGCAGTTAGTGCTTTGATGCCTTTGATGACTGCAAGACACCCAGATATAGCGTATGATGTGGATTATCTGTCTCGCTATATGAAAAATTTCCAACAAGAACCCTGGATGACAGTAAAACGCATCTTTCTCTACCTACAAGGAACCAAGTCACATGGAGCTCGCTATCAGCCGACGGGCATGATCTACATCCGCAAATATTCTGATGCGGACCTACAGGCCATTGATGGCAAAATGCCCTGTAAGAAAGGCGTATTTGGCCTCGAAAGGCCGACACCCCATGGGTAAACCCTTTGGTTTGCCGCGGGAAAACGGCGCATTCCAGTAGGCGCGGGGCACCCAGCTAGGGAAGAACTGCTTTCTGTTGAGCCTCTAGGAAGTAGAAGTAAGCAGGACTCAACCATAAAGAGAACTTAACGCTCAAAAACGGAACGAGAATGCAAGCCAGGCTTGCTAGTCGTCGAAGGAACACTAAAGGGCTTTGATAAGCCATGGATCATTTTTGATCAATTCGGGGCATCGGGCAATTATGCCCGCCGTGCCACCGTGGAAGGTAATCAGCAATATTATGAAGCGCTTGTAGCGCGTGAAAGTGACACAGTCACGATTCTCATAGCAACGGGTACGCGTGTTTTACTTTACTCAAAGTCCCGATGGACTTAAAAGTAGCTTTCTTGGACGCAATGTAAAGTTCTTGCGCTTTGACAGCATGGAACGCTGTTTGGTCTTAGACATGGATGCGAGGTATAACCTCATCCAAGGCATAGCATGACCTGAACGCCATGAGACATGGATTGATTGGAGGTCCAAGATTTTAGGCGCAGCACGCATTGCTCCTGTTGGGGCTCTGGAGAGTCATGAAACCACCTCTGCTAGGAGGGAAAAGCGCTTTGAAGCGAATATTGGACCAAATCGGACCAGATGCTAAATATCGTGAAGGAACTTGAATAGCATCATAAACAAACACGATAACTTTTTCACTCTTACGCGATACTTGAACAAGTGCACTCAGCAACTTCATGATGGCCATGGACTGGCCATTATTCGCACAGAAGTGCAAGAGGCGTTGTTGCAGACCAGGAATCTACTGAGTATTCGATTTTGTGACCCGCATGTGACACTGCAGCAGTATGATTTGTGTATTCGGTTGGACCGATTCACAGACAGTTCACAAAACGAAAATTTGCATCTAATCCCGTCGAGCTTTTGGCTAGTCCCATTAATAGAAGCTACGCTTTGAATCTGATCCGGTGCCTTCTCAAAGAAACTGTCCCCAACCTTCTCTGATAAAGCGGGTTCAAGCATCTGACTTCAGTAGAAAGCGTCAATACGGTAGAACAAGAATCTAGAGCATTCAGCGCGGCTACAGAATAAAGATTAGATTGTCCGGATAGTCCAAATAAATTACGCTGAGGTGACAGTTTAGGTCTCAACCTCATCACATTCGTCTGCTTCAAGCCTCACGCAATTTTCAAGTTACAAAAATGCCATTCACCGGCACAGCCCAGTTTTTCCATGTAAAGGTGTGTCTTGTTGTCTTGATCCTTGGGTTTTGCTCTGTAGGGACCGCCGCAGAATCTAATCATGATGATGTGATGACGGGTAAGCTGAACTCACCTCATGACAGTGTTGCTGTGAAGCGGCACCTGGAGTCTAGCGTGGCAGTCGCAACGAGCAGCCCTATCAATTAAGTTGAAGAGAGGGTAACCGCGAGCCTCATTTCTGACGCGGAGTAACCTAGAGTTAAGATTGCCGAAAATTCCATACCTTCGTTGAAAAGGAAATTTGAACCTGAGGAGGTAACTTCTAAAAAATATGGCAAAATACTACGAACACTCCTTCCCGATGGCTGCAGGTAATGATGCGGCAACTCCTCCTAGAATTACGGGGCATCAATATACAAAGCTTGTAAAGGTCTACGGCTTGTTAAAGGTTGCCATAGGAATTGAAAATTGGAAATCTACTGACGCAGCCAAAGCAAGTTTGCTTGAAAGAGCACAATTTATGACGTGGCAAAAAACTCCTGGATACCCGGAAAAAATTATTGAATATCGAAAAATATCCGACAGCAACTTTAAGAATCTCTATGATAAGGTAAGCGAGAATTACGATGAATTTTTACGAGCAACAGGAAAAAACCGGATACGTGAACGGGTATGAAGGAGTTGAACATCGAAGTAGTGGTATTATTTTCGGTATACGTTTATGAATATACTTATTTTTTCATCTTTCTACTACCTTAATTGACTCATGAAAAGTTTGTACTGACATATGCAGCTTGAACATTAGGCAAGTGTGATGCCTATTGTGCGGCATTAGTATATAGTGGGTCTGGTGAAACACCATCACTCATGCTGACATCTTTCTGCACTTTACTTTTTTCATCGGATAACCATCATTGGAAGTTGAGCTCTGGGTTGCATTGAGTTAAGAGCTTTTTTCAAGCTTTCATAGTAACAGTGCTTGATCTTCTTCAAATAGTCACGATTGCAAGGTACCTGCGGCTTGAATTTCTAGTGCTAAAAATGGGTTCAGGCAATCTACCGGTCCACAAAGAATAATTTAGTATATAAGACCGATACTGGTTGCGTTACTTGTATTGACTGGCATAAGGTTTGTTCACATGGACAATTTTATGGCTGTATTGCACGGTTGGTTCATAGAAACTCGCTATCGCTATCTTCTTGGATAGTACTCTGCGTCATTTTCTCACTTGCCAAAAAGCTCAAGTGCTGCAGCATGCCAATGTGTTCCTGATCCACCTCCCGCCTTGGCTTCGTGTCAAGCACCGCCACCGTGCCAAGAGCGTGACCATCACGCGAGAAGATCGTCGCACCAGCGTAGTAACGGATCTTCACGGCACCCTTATCGCCCTTAACCATTGGGTTCTCGCGAAAGCGATCGTCGTTTTTAGTATCCAGCACCACCAACACACTAGGCTGGCAGATTGTGTGGGCACAAAACGACAGCTCACGAGGAAGCGTCGTGTGCGCCATGCCAATGTTTGCTACCAAATGCTGCTCCTCATCCTCAATGATACTCACGTACGCGATCGGACACTTCATCGTCTTCGCAGCAACTTCACAGTACATGTTGAACTTGCCGGACAAACCAAGCTCGCGGATGTTGAGTTCACGTAATACTGTCAGGCGCTCGTCCTCGTCCAAAGGGTAGGGCGGTTCGGGCCACGGATTCAACCACACGCCGCTGCTAAGCGTACTGCTGCGGTTTCGGTCTGCAGCTGAGCCATTCGACGTTTTCCGGCTCGAATCAAAAGAGTGAGCACTGCCACCGCCGGGGCGCAAGAACCCCGTCGATCCAGCCGATGTGGGGCTATCCAACGAATGGAATGCCACACACGACACACAAACTCGCATAGACCGGGACTGAATCCGGTGGTACAAAGAACAGCTGTTGCAAATGACCTCGCCGCAGGCTCTGCAGTGGTGTTTGCGCTTGAACATGTTGAAGCGCTTGTTACAGATATGGCAGCTAAAGCGGTCTTCGTCGTTCACCCACGAGGTATTCTGGATCACGTCCAGCCTCGGAAGTGCGACTGCACGAGACGATCGAGTGTTTCGAAAGGACGACTTGCGTGAAGGCAACCGTGACCTTGGTTGGCTATTGGGTCCTTGACTGCTGCCGTGGATACTACTGCCGGCCATGCGGGATGATCCAAGTCCGCCCATGGGAGTGATTGAGTCAATAGATTGAGATTTACGCGGGGAAACGTGGTGAGACGTACGAGGCATCATCTGGCTGCTTTGCTCGTCAACTGTATTAAGATTGTGCTTCGGAAAGTTGTCGTTGTAAGTAAATTGATCATCGGACGAGTAATCAGACGACATGTCCGAGATACCAGAGCCTTCAATATCGTTGGGGTTGGAGGTCACTGATCGAAAGGAGGACGAGTCTGAAGAGGCCGTCGAGCTTTCCGTGTAATGGGTTACTGCCTGCATCTGCTGCTTGCGTCGCAAAGTTGCAAGTTTTGCGGTACGGTCTGCTTCTGTGCGCTTCACGCGCAGCCTTCGACGAAATCTGAAACGGCACTGCAACAACCGCACAACTCCGGTAAAACGCACAAATTTCTTCCGCTGCACCACCGTCCGGATGAAGCCCTGAACTTTGCCGGCATTTTTTCTCCGAATCATCATTCTCTGGCGGCGGCGACGTATTTTCTGATGTTTCTTGTAACGAAATCGAACTTGCAGCGTCTTCACAGCACGAAGATATTTCAAATAGCGCCTGCGGGCAGTCACACACAACACAGCGTAATATATCTTGATCATATGACGACGAAGACGTTGCGACCGCATCTCTTCGAGAAATTCGTAAGTCGGCTTCTTCATAAACATTTTTGAGAATCCCATTTGAATGCCCACTGCAATGCACTTCGTAGCAAACGGACCCTGATCAGGTTGTTCACAAGCGCCCTGTGGATTCGCATCGTTTTCCTTCGGAATCGCATCAAGCAAACCTTTCAACAATTCCTTGGCCTCACTACTAACGACTACCAATCCCTTGTCCGAGTCAGGCAAGCCAAACGAAATTGCTTGCTTCTTTGCTAACAGAGGATTCTTGGACCTCTTCAAGCTAAAATAACGCGCGACAAACTCATCGTGCGGTAGACGGATTGGATATCCTGCTCTTGCAACGCGAACAGCCTCCATCACACCGTTGCAGCGCAATTGATTTAATACACGTTTGCACTCGTACACACCTGCCTTGCATGATTCATTCGGTTTGAGGCAACGAACGTAATGCGGGTTGGTCTGCTGCAGCGTCTCCAGCAAGGTCGTTAATTGCTCCTTAAACTGCAAACCAACACTTGCGCCGCGATTCTTACTGGTTTGTGCACGTTGACGTGGGGATGATTTGGCACGATCACGCGAACCACCAATACCCTCGCACAGCGTGCGGGCAAAGCTGTCTTCTTGTGTAGAATACACGAGCATATCTACCGCCTCTTGGTGAAGAACATCCTTGTTTTTTTCCAAGAATCCATTTGAAGAGTATTCTACATGACCTGCATAGTGTACAATTGTAAATAAACCACGCGCCTGCTGAATACGAGACGCCTCGAAGCGCGAGTGGCTACCGCATGCTCGGTAGAGCTTAGATGCTAGCGTTGTGTCATTTCCCTTCGGCATGACACATTCTTCGTCAATAAGCGAGAGAATACCAGTCGGCCGCTGCGAAATCAAGTTCACACAATCCTGATTATCACAGAACTCGATATACTTCCAGTCGACACCCTGTGATTCGTACTCACGCTGCTCGGCCTTGAACACATAGTCATTAAACTGCTGCTGCAGCGTTTCGTTGGCAAAGTTAATGCATAGCTGTTCAAACGAATTTTTTGGAAACACCTCAAAGCCAAATATGTCTAAAATCCCGATAGAGTGAAGTCCACCCTTCGCCTTCTGGCTGTCGTCCATTTTAAGAAAGTGGTTGATCTTTGTCACCATCCAATCAAATAGACGACCGTACAACGCCTTGGCAAGGGCATCACGGGCGTTGTTGGCCTGAGCTGAAGAGAGTTTCATGCTCACAAAGTCAGAACCGGCTCGAATTCGGCGCACGCTCAGTGCGCGCTCTAACTTAGTAGCGTCAACAGCCATAAGTGAAGCAGCAGCATCACGCGACCAAATACAACTAGGTGCGAGGTCAGATTTGCCGGCCCCAGGGCCCATCGACTGGCCTAATCTGTCGCTGTTTTCGTCGTGCTCAAAGGACAAATTTCCAATGTGCATAAGAGCCGCTAGGATGTCAAAAATACCTGTGCGCTCTGCTGGAGTAAAGCCCACAATGTCCATAGCGCCCATGACTCGTCGAAACATGTCCGAGTCCTTGACACCATCCCGACGCTGGTAGCACTCGCTTTGGTTCAAATATCGATAATGTAAAAACTGGCGTGTAGTCTCCGTCACTTCTCCTTGGTCCCCCGAAAACATAATTTGACCCTGTGGTGGGTCCAAAGACCATCGTTTTCTTGCTGCTGAGGCTGCTCCAATTGCCATTTCGTAAAATATATGGTAATTCCTCTCACCCTTAGATTGCGATACGAGCCGTACTTTTTCAAGCAAATACGTTTGAATACTCGCACCTGTGAGTCTGCCTCCGCTAGTAAAGTGCAGCTTAATAAACTTGCCGAATCGACTCGAATTGTCATTGCGTAGAGTGCGTGCATTACCAAATGACTCAAGCAAAATATTGGTCTGCAATACTTTGGCAGCAATGCCGCCAGGGCTTTTTCCAGCCATTGATGCCGCTAGATTGTTTGCACCTGCTTGTGCAAGATACTCCATAAGAAACTTGGTGCTTTCCGTCTTGCCGCTTCCGCTTTCTCCACTTACAAGAATACTTTGGTCGCTCATAACTCCATTAAGGCCTAACATCATGGCCTTGTACGCTTCTCCAGCTACCTGATAAATGTGCGGTGGCATTGATTCAGTGCCTTTACTTTTCATACATGAGTTCCTAGCCTCAAATGATAGCAGATACTCAGTCATTGTGTCTTTGCTGTACACATGAGCAATCTTTTGAAATGGGTTAACAGCTAGTAAAATGGCTCCCGTGTTCGTGTAAATCTTGTGCTGATTAAAACGTGTTTCCAAAGCCGATAAGATTGTTGTCTCGTCCAATTCAATAAGCTGCGTCAAGTCATCTACATCCAAGTGCTGGTCTTGTCCAGACGTTAGTAATCGTACGTCTGAAGTGTCTTGAGTTGTTACATCAATGGGAACTAGACGCTCCGTAATACTACCGTCTTTTAATTTAATGACAAGTACAGTACCTAATGCTTTAATCGAGTTCTCATAGCGGTCAATAACTTCACCATGTCGCCATTTTTGTGGCGTTACTTGTACTTCCACTTGAACCCCGACGTCCATTGAATTGGAGACTGCCCACAAGGTAGAGAAAAATTGAACTAATCGGAATAATAATGATACAACCCAAATACCTCGTTAAGCTCTTCTCTATGAAAATGGAACGAGTTGACTCGAATGCAATTTCGGTCTGTGTGCTACTTCCTACTTCCTATTTCACAAAGTCGACTCGCTTTTTGGTCGCTAATAGGACACTTTAGCCCGTACAACCCCACACCGTTTTACTACGATCAGATGTGACGGTAATTATATTTAAGCTTTCTCTATACAGATGAGATTTTCAGAAATATCACAGCTGAAAGGGTAGTAATTATCGAAAGAATGGTTTAAACCTATCCATTTAATTAAAAAAGGCTTTTTTTGGTATAAAATAAAGGTTTTTTATAGGTGGCTAAAAAAAGGGTCTTTTGATATTCAATAAAAAAATGCACGATTTGGAATTGTTGGGCAAGAGATAGACAGTACGGTTTATGCAAAAACCAGGCGGTGTACTGTACCGAATTTGAACTGTACCTACGTGTGTCCTTTGCTACTGGAAAATAGAGTCAAAAATATGATCGTTTTTGGTCGGCATAGTCACTTCTTAATGGTTGATGATAATAATAATAATAAAGGGAAAAGTCATATTGGATTACTAAACATGTGCTCATTTCTTACAAAAACTGCTAAAAGCTTTTAACTGAATGTATCACACCCATCTTCTATTACAATACCATGCATTTATAGTATTAAACACGATATTAAAATAGTAGCAAATATTTTCCAGTCCATTCCTGCAAGTCTATTCTAAAATCTAAATGAATATACGTCAGAGCACGTCTACTTCTGCACAAGATCAACTCGTGTAGCAATGTGGTAATGCGTAACCTTTCAGTAGTCACGTAACTAGCGACGGACTTTGTTGTTACGTGCTGGCCAAACTTTACTGTCTGGATTTTAGTATATGTACACGACAACACTAGGGACCATGTCGCAAGCCAAAGTTTGCTGAGTCAATCGTCTGTAGCTTGTGGTTGTAAAGTTATTCTTGAGACCGATCGATTTGCATAACAGGCATTTCAGAGCGATAACAAAATGATGATAAAAAACATTGAAGACCAGATTTGCAATTTTCTATACTAGACGCTCCCTATAGCTGTAACTTGCATCTTTACATGGTCTTTACACAAGCAGAGAGAGGATCGGCCTCGCTACTGCGCGGGTGATTAATTTTGCCACGAGATAACAGTGTCTCCTCTATCCTATTAATGCAACATAAGCGCTGTCTTTTTCGTCTTCTTTCCGCGGTTTAGAAGCTCTTTCTCGCGCGGTACCAAACGTAGCTCACGAACTGTCATCAAAAAGGCAAAGAGCAGAGAACTCAAAGTCTCGTGCGTAAGTACCCGGACGACGTTGCTGGTACTTTGTTCAGACGAAAAATCGCCGCTGTCTGGTGCGCTATCAAACCATGAACGAGACGAGGTGTTCACAATTACTTGGCCGTCTGCTTGTACTACTCTAGTCACCACCAGTACCATCGAATGGTAGTCTACTCGGAATTCTGCCTTACTGCGCGAACAACTCAAATAACCATTTAAACCAATGTTTGCCCATCAATGAGTCTCCGTGACATATTATACGTACACAATTTGCAAGAGCACTTGAACGCTGTGCAGCTCCGCAGACGTCATCGGTGCCGGCTGGAGCAAAACACTTGATAAATAGAGGGCAAACTGCCCGATCGAGTCTACAGGCGGTTTGTCCAATCCCACGGTCCACGTCGTGCCATTACTACGTTGTTCGCGATGATATTTCTGAATGAGGACAAATAGAAACGTAGGAAACGGGTGGTGTGTTTTCGCCTCAAACTCTGCTTCTACTGCGCAGCAAAATGACCCAACCCAAGATGGCGTTGGCAGTACAGACACACAACAAGTGAACATGTCGTTCAATCACCAATATGCACAACAGCTACACAAACAAATCACAGCAGCCAACCTGCATCGTTGATATCAGCAAGGGCAGGTGTTGAAAGCGCTCCAAAAGCAGCCATATCCTTCTGCACGCGATCACATATCTCTTGCATTGCTGTCTTCAGCTGTGCAAAAGTCACCACATACTGACGCGCCAGCCATTGAAAGTAAAAAGCCCGCCGCCTTACTTGGTCCTCCGAATTCAACAAGCTCATGCCAACTAAACTGTTGCGAGAGCGATTGGAAAGGAACTCAAAAAGGGATGGGTCATCCTCTAATCTCTTCACCCCATGAAAGCGATACCTCATCACGTCTGTTGGTAGTGTACGAAAAGTTCCGTCCACAGCTTCGTATCTAGCTCCTAGTCCTTCAGCAATAACTTTAAGTCGATTGACATCCAGTGAGCTAAAACGTGCTCCTTTACGTGCTCCACACATCATCAGAATCTACCAGAATTATCAAAACTTAGTATTTCAGCCAATAGTAAGTAACACTCACAGTTTGTGCATACGTCATTTAGTACATGAAGATAAATCCTCTCTGTAGCACTGCTAAGATTTAATGCTTTGCTCTCTTCAGATGTAGGTTTGTGATACCGTAAGCCGTCAATAAAGCGCAGCATCTGCGTTGGAGGCTTTACACTGTAAGCTGACTCATCAAAATTCTATAATAGTAGCAGTACAAGACGTAATAAGTAAAATAAATTACACGATTCGATCCCATCTATTCACAATTTAATATAAATAATTGCAATTAATTAACATTTCGTACCTCAAAAATTGGCTTCTTTACTACTTTACGTAGTGCC
Source organism: Peronospora belbahrii (assembly GCA_920618645.1). Lineage (NCBI taxonomy): Eukaryota > Oomycota > Peronosporomycetes > Peronosporales > Peronosporaceae > Peronospora > Peronospora belbahrii. Next base: position 132,880 of record CAKKTJ010000086.1, on the reverse strand, counting down.
ATATTTGGCAGTATAAAGCGACCGCTATTGGTAGTAGAAGCTCCTGATAACTGGAAAACGGAAGCTGGACGTGGCATTGACAAGCTCACGTTAACATTATTGACCCTGAGCGCTGGCGGCTCGGCGTTAGAGCGCGCCATCGTCCTAGGGACTGACACAACTGACGTTCTTTATTTGTATATTTAGCTATATGATTCCTAACCCGCGCGTGTAAGTTGTTTACGATGAATACAATGGATTGGAGGATATTTAGATTTGATTTCTGGTGTTTTATCTTTTGTCCAATCCGCAGCAACAACATATCAATAGGCTTTAGATAAATATTATTTTATAATTATGAAAAAAACACTAATTATCGGTGGCGGCATGACTGGAGCGGCATTAGCACGACTACTACATGAGGCTCAAATATCAGCACAGTATGTATCACATATAGTCATATGGGATCGTAATAGTATCTTTGGTGGGCGCGCTATGGCCAGGTAAGGCGATAAAAAATGTGGAGAGACTGGATTAAGTGACATGAATTAATGGATTTGCCTTCTTTTTAGATCATTAGTTAAGCAACGAGATGTTTATGTGGATATGGGAGCGCAGTATTGGACACCACAATCTGAAATGAATACGGATCTTTGTCAAAATATGATCCAGAGTGGTCAATTGGTGCCTTTTGCGGAGAAAGAAATTGCTCAGGATCCATATCGAGGAATTGCTAAGGCGCACTTCATTTGCTCTGACAGAAAAGGGTTTCGGCATGTGGTAGAGTACTTACTCGAGGGTAAGTCATTGAGAAGTTTAAGATAATACCTTTGTTGTGTGACGCTGGGGCTGATGTTTGTGGTGTTCATTAGAGACGCAGGCGAGACTGTCTACGCACTTGGAAAGTTTTAAGGTGCTCGATGCTAATCAAATTCAGGTAAAAACTAGCAAAGGAGAGAAGGAGATTGTAAACGAATTGGTGTTGACGTGTCCTATACCAAACGTAAGATCATTTAAGGGGGTGTAGTTCATGCCGTCCGGGTACTCAATACCATGGTGTGTATATATGTGAACAGGTTTTGTCAATACTCAAGAAAAGTACAACGTTTCACGTTGCACCAAACATATTGCAAGCGTTGGAAGATGTAAAATACTCCCAGCGTTTTGCTGCTGCTTACGTCTTCGACAACACCGCGTCTTTAGCAGTGCAAGAATTTGGTTGGACTGCCAAGTACGTTTCCCGTGACGAAAGCGACATCATTCGCTTTTTATGCTGGGATCATTTAAAGAAGCATACGGGTGGTCAATTTCCGCCAACTTTAATTGTGCACACATCAGTGTCCTTTGGAGCTACGTTCATGGACGACAGTCGCCCTAACAATGAAATCCTTGCCATCATCACCAAGTCGTTGCAACAAATGTTACCGTCACTACCGACTGAGCATGATGCGCGTCTGCATCGTTGGCGGTACGTCTATTGCTTCGGTCATATGTTTACAACCATTCTATTTAATTTACAAACTCCCACTTGGTCTATGCTTAGAATTTCTCAGGTGATTAAACCGTATCATGATCCAAGCATTGACAAGGGAGAGACTGAGAAAGTGCCTGCTCTTTTGCTTAGTACTAATCCACGTATCATTATTGCTGGTGACAGTTTTCTTGGTTCTAAGCTTGACAATTGCCTCATATCCGCTAATGCTGCTGCAAAATTGCTTCAAGGCATTTAACATCATTTGAAGTAGAATGGAGTTTATAAATTTCTTGCAGACATGTCGCAACCTTGCTAAAGTGTTAGAAACCATATGATTTGTTTTCAACATGTGGGGGTACACTAGGGGTACGCGCAAGGGTACACAACTCAGCCTTTATTGCTTTTTCTGACCAAGACCAATATCTGCTGGCGTACTGAGCGGTGACTATGAATCTACCGGAACTGAAAGGTGCGATTTATTATTGTGCTAGCTTTGTATCTAGAGATAACATTATTGCCATATTTTGCGCGTTTTTGACAGGTTATTTAAGCAAGAAATCGCGTCACGATCGATGGCAGCGTCGCTACTTTGAAGCCACGACACATTATTTAACGTACTACAAGGTTAGAACGTGTTTATTATTAAGGAATCAAACAACGTCTGGAAAATACTAATTAGAATTGAATTATTATCATACATATTTATTGATTATAGAACCGAGAGAGTGACAAGCTGTTGGCGTGCATTGATCTGTGGCGCACGCAAACCATTGACTTTGTCCCCACGGACAGCAATAGACTCGAGTTCTCTATCGCCATTGGTGACCAATCGTATCTACTCAAGGCAGATAGTCAGAATGATGCCATGCGGTGGGTTCACGGACTCCATGCAAGGCAGCACCGATCCGAGGGTACACCTTCTGAAGTCTTTAGTCTGCGAAGCGAGCACATGGACGCAGAGAGTGACGCGTCTTCAAGCGAGTACGGTGGCCGACGTCCTCGAAACGTATCTTTGGACAACGGCTCCGTCTCAGGAAGTCGTCATTCATCCATCTCCTTGTCCTACGCCGAAGCACAAAACCCTGTGGTCCCGAACGCCAATGCCATTGCGAGGCAGTCGTTGTCGCATGCAGACGCGCCAAATTCGGTGGTTCTGAACGCTAATGTTATTGCTAAAGCGTCGATCTCACACGCGGAAGCTAAGGATTATATTGTCTCGAGTACTTCTGCTACAACTAAATATCCAATGGTGAACACCAATCAACAGGTCGCGCGTTCAATGGTCGCGACGGCTGCTGGAAAGACACAGGATGACAGCAGTACTGCTAACGTGCAGTGCTGTGCACCATGCTTGATTATGTAAAATACGACGAAGACGACAAGTGAAGCTATTCTTGATTGACGATGATGCAGGTGGAAACTGGTAGTCTCAAGAATGTTATGTTATTGTGGCCGTTATAAAGACCATTGGAAAAAAAGGCATACGATTGTTCTTTTCCCTGCCTGACCTACTATCATTTGCATACCGTACTAACACATCGATATCGTTTGCGTGTCATGGTAGGTGATTAGCTTATTAATTATATACCAGACAATACTACTTAATAGTCAGTACATAATTTGGAGTAATTTTTCTCATTATTCTTTCCGGTTCCAACGATTTAATTTTAACTTATTTTAAGCTGATTTTGAGCGAATCAAATGTCTCTTTACACCACATTAACACAATTATAAAAATCTCGTCTTTATTAAACTTAATCTACTCACAAAGACTACTCTGTAGTACTACAGTCATGGGAAGTTCTGATGGTAGGAGGACCTGTGCTACTAGCTATATGAAAATAATATGATTGATATAATGTGCTACTACTTATAATCACTCGTGGACTAAATGGGGCGGGGATGCTTGCATCTTTTTTTGGTAGAAGACGAACGTAAAAAGCGCAGCATTAACGAGATGTTTGGTGACGAAGATTCGGATGACTTGGGCGACGACAAAATTGCTCGCAGTGCGTGTTATGTCATTTTTTTCTAGCAGATTAGAAACTAATATATCCATCTTTGTTCAGTTGATATTAACAGATTCATTTTTACGTTGTGCTATGTTTTTTGAAAGCTACGAGTGTTACTACAGCTGATGCTTCAGGGTGCCTTTTGACAGCAGCCTTATGAAAAGATGGCTCAATTCTTACGTATTTATTGTTGTTTGACTGCAGATTGTTTGGATCTGACTCGGAAAGCGATGAGGAAGAGGGGAAGCCGGCCAAACGTCCAACGTTACCGCCCGTCAAACGTGTCAAACATTCCCTCGACGATAGTGACGGTCTTAAACGACGCCATGACGGAGACGAATACGATTCAGGAGATGATGTAGTCGCTACAAAGGACGACGATGACTTTATTGACCGGGATGATGATCTGGCAGATGTGCTGGGCGAGTATGCCGAGGACCGACAGCAATTTGATGACGAGCGTCCTGTCGATGAAACAGGGCAGATGCAGAAGCAGAAGGACGACTTTTTTGACAGGACCCTTGATTCCCTCAAGACTGGCTCTCGCGCCAAGATTAATTTGTCACCGCAGGAGATGGAGCAAATTACACAGGAAGTGCTCTATCGAATGGACAAAGCTTACGCGGACGATCTAGTTAGTATTGCTGAACGTCGTCCAGCAGTAGAAAAGATCAAGTTTTTGGACAACGCCCTCCACGTTTTGCGCAAGATACAGTTTCAGCCTATGCTGTTGGACTTTGATCTGCTCACTGTACGTGTGTGCTTTTTGCTGAGTATATTGTTCAGTATGAGTATGGTGCTGACTTTTCGTGTGGGAGTAGATTGTGAAGAAGTGGATTCAGCCTTTAGAAGATAGCGCACTGCCCAACGTAGGCTTACGTACGAAGATGCTTGAGATGATCAGCAAGATGCCAGGTTTGTTGTTTGTATCGCGCTAATGTCAGCAAGTTGAAAGCTACCGTGAGCGTTTGTTAAAAGAATGTTTTTGCTCTAAATTTTATAATGCATGTATGACAGTTTTTAAAGAGCATTTGAAGCGCAGTGGACTTGGTAAAGTTGTGATGCTGTTGATGAAACACCCACAAGAGGTAATGCAAAATCGCATGAACTGAAAGGATCTGTCCTATAAAGACTAACGCTGTTTTGTATACGCGCGATAGACAACTGAGAACAAGGAGCTCTGTCGCAGTCTTGTGGAGCGTTGGAGTCGCGCAGTCTTCAACAAGACGTTAGATTTTTCAAAGCTGGCCGAGTTAGAGGCTGAGAAGGCTGAGAATGAGGTTTATCGCCGTCGTGAGCGCGCGTAAGGCTTGCACAATTTTTATTAATGCTGCTGTATTCCTTTAAGTGCTGACGCTTCAATGGTGTTACAGGCGTAGACAACAGAAGTCGAAGAACAAAATACACGCCACTAATCGTGGTGGTAATATTTTTAATGCTCGCAGCGCTGAGAATGGTGTGAAGGTTGAGGCATCGGAGCGTGCAGAGCTACCACAGCAGCTGCACATAAATTTTCTGCTTCGCCCTCAGTCTAAGGTAGACATGAATGCCGCACAGTCTAAGAAGGTGGACCCAGACTCTCGCAAGGCGCGCTTGGTTAAGCGGATGCAGGAAATTGCCAGGCCTGGAAGAAAGACTAAACGGGCTACGGGTGTAAGCATTGAGGGCAGATAAGCTTTCTCGGCATCAGCGGGTGGACTGCTACAAGCTTCGAGTTGCTTTCGATCTTGTTTTTTGTTTATCCAGTAGCAATCGATTGCATTGCATTTTGTATTATGCATATTCGTACCCTGACTTTGCTATAATACTTCTGCTTTGACATAACCTCGTGTATTCCAAAAAGTGTGCATAACAAGAAGAAATGTTTTGCATGAAATAGCGCCTCGAGTTCAGAGCAAACGGAATAAATGGTACG